>CM076575.1:1481924876-1482253293 GCA_034641835.2 Pinus albicaulis
TAAATAAACATAGGGGGGTCTCATGTTTTTAATTTCCTATGTAATTATTCTTATTTAAGTGATTTTTAGTTAAATGTAGAGAGGAAAATTGTAACTGCCCTCGAATGATTAGAGGACAGGAGAAGTCAGATCATTTTCAGTTGTTAGGCTAAATTTAGAATTTGGGAAATTGAAGAGCTTGTTGAGTCATTGTAGGTATCTGAATCGATTCATTGGTAGCAGTTGTATAAAAATAAGCCTAAGAGGCAAAAATCGGGAGTCATGTAGAGACTTGCATACGGCTGCATATATTTTTAGGAGAGATCTGCAGAGAATAGGTTGCAGAAGGGCCAACTGATCGAAGATCTGGCCAACTTGAAGTTGTGAGTAATTTCAATTATATATATGAAGAATCTGTTCAGTTTTATATGTGCATTGGTAGAATCAAATTCTGTGTGAGAATGCTTGAATCCCCATGATTACTGTATGAATGGGCTTTGAATTCCAATAGATAAATGTATGAGCAATGCGGAATGTAACCTCTTAAATTTGGGGTTTAATGCCTTCTATGTGTCGGTGGAGAAATCGGCTTCATGTCGATATTGTGATTGAATGTGCTGAGAACTGTAATTGAATTTTGTGTGGTAATCTGGTGATAACCGGAAGTATCATTTTCTGTGCGAAAGGGCTTCTATTGTTGTCCGAATGCATTCAAATTCATGGTTTCTGTGTACTGATTCAAATCCTTAGTCTCTGCGTGAGGACCCATTGTTGGTCCTTGGTGTTTCGTTGGAGTCGTGAAACTTGGAATCAGAAGGAACTACATAGAGCGAGGGCGAATTTTTGGCATAATACCACCGTGGAAGTGAACGGAATGGTGCGCTAATAGAACGGCGGAACCGTGCGCATAAACAGTAAAAGCGTGTTTAAAGGAGTGATGATCTATGAGCGAGGGCATATCACGTTATAACGCGGAGGAACATGTTAAAAGAAATGGTGAGGAACCTTGAGTCAAAGAATAGTCGGAACCTTGAAGCGCTACAGTAAGAGCGGGTTTGGAAATCCATACCACCTTTGTCGCACCACTTTTGATCCAGAGCAAAACCCCTTCAAAAAAACGCGATCTATGCCTTTGCTTGACACGTGGAGTAAAGTGGTTTCCAATTACCACTCACGTCGCATTTTTTTAGGTGTTAAGACCCGGAGGAAAAAAAAACGCAATGTGCCTCATATCTGTCAGATCTCATACCCAATCGATCGGGCGGTGGTCGCGCTTTGAAGATGTGTGGAGGTTAAATTGAAGGTGTGTTGTATATGATGTGGGGCCACAATCCAATTATTACGATTTAATTGGGTTTCAACGTTAGAGGTGTGCGCTGGCAAACTGTTGGCGTTGGGGGTTTGTTATTAAAGTCTGACTTATACATATACGAACATTCCATAAGGCGGCCAATATATAATGCAATTATTATAAAGGTCGAAGGTTGAGCTAATAAAATCCCCGAAGTGGCGAAGAAAGGTTTCAATATAGAGGCAGCTGGACCTTAGTTAAAGTAAGGTATGAGTTGGGTGAAATAAGTGTCGGGTTATGTAAAGAGCGATATCAAATCGAAACAAGCATGGTTAGTGAGGGCCTTGGGTACATATAATTATATATGTATTGGTCGAAAGGTTTAAATTGATATTAACACAAGATTGAAGAGTTGGTTCGATTTCATAAGATGGGTTTTGAACCCTAGGGTGTATGGTCAAGGTGTTGGGTTTTATAGCCTCCTGAGCGTTAATCTAAGACCTCAAAATAGAGATTGAATTAAACTCCCGCGTGTAAGTTGATTGTTAAGTCTCATATATATATGGTCTCATAACCATTGATTTGAGTCAAGCTTCCGCATATAGCAGAGTTGCAATCTGGGTTGAGTGGTCTTCTGACCATAAAGAATTGTTGAATTAATATCTCAAATCTCTGATTTGAGATATTAAAATCTCCAGACTGGTTTATCTGAATTTCCATCTCAGAAGTTAGAATGGTGTGAGTTTGTCAGATTGGGGATTTGCTTGGTGCACGAAGTTCGAATGTATTTTATATGCAGTCATGAGAGATGGAAATTGTGAGTAAACAGGGACTGTGGGTTTTACCCTCTATCATTAGGTCTATAAAAGAAGAGTCAGGCTAAGGAATTTAGGGAGACATCTAGAGCAAGGTTATGATGACATTTTGTGCAAAATAAAGGAGTATTGAGAGAGAGAGAGACAAGGACCATCCCTCAAGAGAGATTGAGATACTCCCTTACATCCTTTTACACAACGAGGCGAAGTTATAGTAAATTCGACGAGTACTAAACTTAATTCTTGCCTTTTCTATTGGGTTGTGTATAAGATAATATCTTTGTCTATTTGCTTTACATAAAGTAATTATGTGTTTTTATTGTCTTATGGATTGTTAGTGTCATTATTTGCACCCTGCCATCAGTGATCAAAAATGCTCTTTTCATATCATATTAGAGTCCCATTCAGAAATTTGTCATTTCACTAGGTCATCATTCCAAAATTTACTCACTGATGGTAGCCCTAAATAATAATAAAAATTCACTTTTTCCTAAATTTCCATTACTTGTTTGCTCATTTTCATAATTTTCCGAATGACCATGATTCATGAGTTTTCATCACTTGTTCAATCATGTCACCATGAATTTCATTCAGTGAAGGCTATCATTAGGTCTTTAGGGTTTTTCAAGGTCTCATTAGATTTCTAGGGTTTTTCAAGGTCCAATAATAAATCATTTCCATTGCATAAGAGCAACAAGTAAGCAAGTGATCAAATAACCTCTCTTTACCATGTAAAGATGACCTGTAAGATGTAATTTTTTATTTCAAGAAATTTAAGAAACCTTTGCAAGAAGTTTTATAAAAAAATTTATATGTAAATTTGAATAGAACTTGCAACACGTGTGTGATTCTATTGATCTTTATGCAACATCTAAAATACAAATATAGCCTCGAGGGTTACATCAATTGGTAAAGTTATTAAAATTAATTTTCTTTTCCTTTTCAATAATTATTTTGAAAAATGTTGTATAATTTATAAAGAATATTTATTGTTATAATAAATCATTAATTTATTGTAACATATACATTTTCCAGCATACATAATATCATAATAATTAAACTAAGTAGCAAGAACACTAGCTATGCGGCTTTGTTTAAAAAAAATATGAATGAATGAATGATATTTAACGTCCACGAGACTAAAAATAGTCTATGAGACTACCAACCTCCTTGTTTTTGGCTTTCTGTAATTCAATCCTTTTCTTACTCAAATTGATGATGAGTTGACCCAACCTTCTAACAATCCCCTCACTTAAAAGACAATGCTACATAATTGATACTAACAAATTACCTGGTACTTGTTTTTTTGAGGTAGCAAAAAAACCCCCAATTTTGAAAAGTGGTGACGCAAAATAACTTTTTTTTTTTTTAGCATAGTTTTGACACTTTAAAATTTCTTATGACTTTTTTTTAATGTCATGAGTTTCATGTCGATTTTGAAAAGTGGTGATGTAGAATAACCTGTTTTTTTTTTAGCATATTTTTGAAACTTTAATTTTTCTTTGATTTTTTTTTAAATATCATGTCAATTTAGAAAAATGGTCATTTTTTAGCACTTTAATTTTTTTTAGTTATCAAGTATAAACATTTACTTTAAATGTTAATGATTTTCATGCTAATTTTGAAGAGTGTTGATGTAACATCAATCATTTTTGTTTAGATTGGTGATTTTCATCTTGATAATAAGACAAAAATAAAATAAAATAAAATATGACAAAAAAATCAAATATAAAAAAATATGAAAAAAAAGGAAAAAAACCAATAAAAGTGTTAAAAAAAAACAAAAAAAAAAATGGTAAAAATAAAAAAATTAAAATAAATAAATAAACAAAAATATTTAAAAAAATAAATTAAAAATGACAAAAGGAAGAAAAAAAAAATTAACCAAAAAAACAATTTCTTTTAAGTTAAAAAAAGAAAACATATTTAAAGAAAATGATAAAAAATAAAAATAATTGAAATTAAAAAATATTTCAAATAATCAAAATACTAAAATTAAAAATGATTAAAATTAGGAACTTTTAATTATAAAAAAAAATAAAATTTAAAAACAACATTTAATTTTTTTTTAAAACAATAAATATTTAAATAATAATAATAATAATAATATATATATATATATATATTAAATTAAAATATTTAAATTTCAAAAAAATAAAATTAAGAAAAATAAAAAATAAACAAATTTTTAAAATTAAAATTAAAAAAATAAAATAATAAAAAATAATAAATTTAAAAATTAAAATAAATAAATAAATATAAAAATATAAATGAAATTAAAAAAATAAATTAATAAAGTAAAAAAACAAATTTAAAAATTATAAAAATTATTAATAATAAAATATATATATATATATATATATATATATATATATATATATATATATATCAATTAAATTTTCAAATAAACCGCACCGCCGCTGCCCTGGGCCACGGACGCGTTACGAAGAGATGGCAGCCCGTCGGCCGAGCCTCGCGACCCTAGGGTGGCGGGGGTCTGGTTTATTCGAAAATTTAATTAATTTTTTTATTATTTTTTTCTATTTTTAAATTTTTAAATTTTTTTAAGTATTATTTTTTAATAGCTTAAAAAAATAATATTTGTTTTTGTTTTTTTTGTTTTGGGTTAATTTTTAATTTTTTTTCTTTAAATTGTGTGTTTTTTTTTTTAATTTTCCCTTTTTAATTTTCTTTTGATTTTTTTTTTACAAGTGATATTTTATTTTTAATACCATCCCTAAAAATCGTTGGAATTTTATTTTCATAAAGATAACATTTTATCTTGAATGTCATCTTTGGATTTTCAAAGCTTTCCAGAGACACAATAACACATTATCTTTAATACCATGCATAAATTGTTGCAATTTTAAGACTTTTGATATTTTATCTTTCATGTTATGTTTATCGTTGAAAGTTTAAGGTTTTTCAGAGTCGTGATATTTTATCTTTAATGTCATTATTAAAAATTGTTGACAATTTACTCCAAAAATAAAAAGACGTTATTCCAACATTAACACTTTTCATTTTCAAAGCATTTTTTGCACAAAAAAAATTAACGACGTTATTCCAACAACACTACTTTTCGTTTTCAAGTGCTTTTTGCACACAAAAAATTAGCAATGTTATTCCAACCTCAACACTTTTCGTTTTCAAGTTGTTTTTTGCACACAAAAAATTGACGATGTTATTCCACCATCAACATTTTTTGTTTCGAAGGTGTTTTTTCAATCTTTTTTTCAAGAAAAAAATTGGTTTTTAGCATAATTTAAAAAAATGTCGAAATTTGACCCTAAAAAAAACAATGCGTTCTAGAAGACACTTTCAATTTTTGCGTTGTTTTTTCATGTTTTTTGAGTTTTTTTTTGCTAGAGTTCTCGTTTTGAGGTAATAGTTCCCATTTGATTGATAACTTGTTTGCCCCATAAGTGCAAAAAGTACACACCCGTTCTTCCCAAGCTTCTTTAGGTCTCTCCCACCATCTCGTTTCACATCAAAGTTGATGTGAGTTAGTTCTTAATTGAGCAATTAGAATCTTTTCTCTCCATGGAATGCTAGCTCCAATGTACTCTTTTTGTTGGAGATCACAAGTGGGATTGAATTCCTGAACATAGAACTTCTTTCTACCTAACTCTTTTCCCAATATACCCTTATGGAACTTCTCCAACACAAAATCCTTTAACTCGTTGCTATTTGTGGAACATGCATTGAGGTAAATATTCCTTTTTTGCATCCATCTAAATAATTATAATCCATAATAAAATATAATCCATAATATATTAACATAATGGACTCAGAACACTAATAAATGTGTGCACATCATTAAAAAAAACTTGTAAATACTTATAATTCATAAGGGACTATAACCCATCATTGATTAACATAATGGATTAGCATATGTTATTAAAGCATACACATATTCTTGAGAAAATTAAAAAGGCTTTTTTCTTTTAATGATTATGTAAGAGGACTAGTTGCTCTTGCAATGGTATCATTCCAAGAAAATAAAAATAGAAATAAATCATGATAATTTCATCTTAATTGAAACAAAATATTAAAAAAAACTCATAGTTTCATTTTAACTATATATTAATCATAATTTTTAATTAATAAAAAATATGTATTCATTTTTTATATATTTTTTCATATGATTTTTTTTTAAATTAAATTTTATTAACTTAGAAAAGGTAAATTACATCAGAAAACCAGGCATTTCAAATTGCATCTATGGTTTTTCTGGTGTCACACATGGAAATTGTTCATGGTTTTTTTTTTCTTCTTTTTTCCCCTTTCTCCTATGTACATCAACTCGACCTATAGAGTTATTAGTTACAACTAAGGATAAGGCCAAATCCTCATTTTTTTGAGAAAGCTCCATCACTACCAACTCAACAGAGCACAATATTTATTTATCATTGTTTGAATGGTCCGACTCATGGGAGCACTTCTGCCCACTAATTGTCAGCACAATTATTGCTAAAGCTCTTTCATTCTCCTTCGCTGAAGGATTCTCCTCTAATGAGGGATGTGGTGGATCCACAAGGATCTACACTTGATCTTGAGAAGCCAAGCTATCAGAAGTTTTCTTTTGCTGCTGAGAACAATCCATGTTTTGGCTTGTCGAATTCTTGGCACTTGTTGTTGTCTTTTGATCCCATCATCTGTGATTGGGTTTGCTCGGCTCTTAGGAGATAGAAATCCCATTTGTGGCAGGGCATCTATTCTAAAGATGCCCAGGCTACTGAAAAATTCTACACCTGATTGTAGTGTTTTCGTAATCCAAAGGTTGAATAAATTCCTTTCCATCTCCTTTTAGAGTGATCTTATCTGGTAATCCTTCACTTAAATCTAGTTCAACGCATCTGTGGATGAATGAAAAGAACCCATTAGCCAATCTTTCACTACCTATTTTGATAAAGCGTCTAATTGAGTTTCCAATAGCTTCAAGGAAGTTTGGCCGGATCCAATGGAGGGGTAAGTTTGGGAGCCTTACCCATATCGAACTAGCGAGAGACTTCATGGTAAAGTGGTTGAACTTCGAAAACCATGGCTGGATCAAAAGACCTGCACGACTTAAAAACCAAGACCCCTACTAAAAAACCCTTTGTTGATCTTCAAGATCCTTGAAGACAACCACAAAATAACCTTTCGAGCAAAATAACAGATCCAAATTTTGGGCCCAGTTTTGATGAATCCAAGCCTGAAGGGCAGTAGTCGAGGGCCAAAATCCATTGAAGGAGCATATAACCGCACGTCATAGATAATCCATTATCTTAATCTTAGTAAAAAACTCATTCCTCTGAAGTGTTGGGTGTCCGCTAAATGCTCCACCAAAAAAGCTTGGCTTGCAAGAACCCTAGGGACATGGGAGTAGGATCCTAGCATAAGGGCATATTTAAATGACAAGGGTTTGATGTCAAAGAAGACCCACCTCCTCTGGCACCACCAATCAAGCATGAAGTGAGGGAAATAGAGGTATCCTTCTTGATGTCATAATCACAGAGTTCATTTTTCGAATTTAGTAGACTTCCCTCGAAAAGGAGGCTCGTCGCCCCACAGGGATACCTATCAGTTTATGAATACTGCCAATGAGCGATGAAACAATATCCCCTTTACTAAACAAGACACATAGGGACTTTCCCAATAAAGTATTCAAAAAAATTGGGAAATTTTGGATGGAAAAATCCCCAACCCCAAACTTTGACGGAATGGATTTATAATTTGGTGACAGAGGATCCATCTCAAGTAAACAACTTGCGATCTTCATAACATATCTGGGAGCCTAGTCTAGTTGGGGAGTCATATCAAACAATTTGCGGGCAAACCCACTCTACTCGTGAAGAGTTCAAATACAAATTTGAACGAACACTTTGCAGGAAAGCTTCTTGCATATGTGTTCATCACTCAAATGCTTCGCATGCCCCAAGGCCCCATTCAAGTTTATACAAAAGGATACACCTATAATTGTGCAATGGGCACTTGCTACCAAGCAACCCTTGCAATAGGATGCCATTGGCATGCATACACCCCAAACTAAACATGCACAATGGAAAGACCTCAACGCACACACTACCCAGACGACCATGACACCAAGGATCCAGGAGGGCAATGGTTGAAGCCATAGCTCAACCATAAAATTACATGACAAATTGCAGCAAAAGTGCATTCAAGCCTCAACCAATTGAGATAATCGTCTATTGCCATGGAGGAAAAAGTGTCTTTCGAAATAATGCATATTACAATTGTCTGGCTTGCAGTGACAACACCTTCCAAAGATTTGAATAAACACAAAACCCTAACATCCCTGGCAATCTCCATCGCTCTCTATATAAAATCCCTTTAATAAATTAAAAATTAGAATAAAATTACATTATTAATAAATAACAACTTTTTATTATTTGACATATAACAGTAATAAAGGATTTCATTTTTAAATAGTAATTAAATTTAATTTAATCAACAATTTAATTAAAAAAAAAGATGTTTCGACAAATTTATATAAATAAAATTTTGCACATTTCAAATTTTAAACTCATTATACTTAAAAAAAAAAAAAAGTCAAAGTTCTCATCCGATAGAAACTTCAACTCGTAAACTGACCATTTAATTTTTTTTTAAAGAAAAATACAAAATTAATACTAAACCATATAACTGCAATGCATGCTAGCTAATTTTGATCCTCTTTAATGAGTGAAAATATATCCATGCAATTTTATATTTGATTTTTTTTTTTTTTTAATGGAATTTGAAATTGCTTGTCACTAGCCACAAGTGACAATCATCGCATTTGACGTTTGAAGAGTGGTTTGGTTTTGAAATTCCTATTTAACCAACCTTCATAAGTTTGCGTCCGCGTCTTTACATATCCAAAGGAACACGTACGCCATTTTTTCAAGAGTTATAAATGAGAAACATCTGCTTATAACGTTTCTGTTTTTCTGAATTGAACGCTGAAATATTTGGTGCAGATAAAATATCTTATTCAGCTATCTGACATAAAATTGTTGGCGTCTCCTATGTTTATTTAACTCTATAGTTTTTCCCTAACAGGGTCTTGAACTTGGAATTTTAAAAATTTCTCAAACTAGCTTAAACTAATATTTAAAAATCCAGGGTTTTATAAATTTCAGGTTCCCAAAGTACTTGGAATTACATCTTCTATAGGTTTTTGGTTTCCCGAATTAGAACTATTTTGAATGATCCATATACTGCTTCGATATTTTAGAAGTTGTCTACCTAGGTAGTGGAATAGCTCAGAGGGCAGTTTTTTTGTCAAAATTCGGTCAACTAAAATTCAAAAAATCAGGTAGTTGGAGTATTTGGAATTCATTTTTATAGTGGAAATGGATTCAGCACTATCAAAAACCCTTCAGGCACTCCAAATACTAAAATTTAACAACTGTAAACAAGATTCTGATAAAATCTTTGCCAGATTCTAAACCAAAACGCTACTTTTTTATACTATGCAGATATTTTATATCGGGTATCCTGTACGTTTTGCTAGTCGATGACAACTAAAAATGTTTGGGAAGCAATTTAACAAAACTTCTCACTATGAAAAGCTGGATAAAGAATTAAAGCTGGTCTTTATTTGATTTGACTAATCTTGGCTGCAATGAATATTCAACAACTAGACGTATGGTGGTGGAATTTCACGCCACGTATTATGAACAACACGATTGTTTTGTTGACATCATATTTGAGTAAGCAAAGGCCAGAGGAGTAAGTTCAAATTTGATATCTTTCTTTATCAATTTTTGTTATCCCAGTGAATGATGATGTTTATTCTGGACACTCTATTGTAAATCATATTATGCTGTTATTTTCCTGCAATCCTGAGCTGTTTGCCAAAGTCATATAAAGCAGTGTAAACACAATTTGTAAAACATGCTATGTATTTGCCAAAACATATAAAGCAATGTAAACACAATTTGTAAGAAATGCTATGTACTTTTTAGTATTAGAAAAAGACGATATTTTTCTTTATGAAAAATGAAAATCAAATTTGATATATGAATTCTCAACTACAGGTAACTTGAAATACGTGATTGAACGCATGTGATGTTCATTGGTATGTTCTGTCTAGACAGAGAGTTGAAATTCATGTCATCCAAAGGAAGGAAGAAAGGAGCAAAAATGACAAACAAACACTACGATATTCCTTGAAAGCATAACAATCCTACCGAGTATCAAATAATTGGTGAGTCGTCCATTTGCAGATCACTGACAACTGGAGAATGATGGGCGCATCCGTACGCAGGATTTTCAATCTCACATTATGCTTGTGTTTCCGGGACGAGTCAACAACCAAACTGGCAGGGTGCTCTAACAATGACACGAAGGCAAGGAGAAGGGATCCCCGTTTACTCCTAACAAAAGATGAGAAAAGATCGCTGGTCGCCTGAATAAGACAATAAACCCGTCAACTATATGATGAAGAAGAACTGCCTTATGAGTTGCTCCCGTAGTGGGGTGGCGATGCAAATTTGTAATTAATTAAGCATCCATTCCCTTGTAATTTCAGTTTTACACTGCTGTCTTCAATTCCATGTTTTTCAATAGCCGAGTTGCCACCTTAACATTCAGAAAATGGTCCCCATGTTTTCCCAATATAGGAAAAATTCCGCTTGCAAAGGGGCATTACTGCAATTAATCCAACCGTAGGGCTACTACGCCCAGAGTCATGCGCAGCACATTAGATCTTTTTGCTTGTGCAAATTTTCAGTTTTACTCTGCTGTCTTCAATTCCATGTTTTTCAATAGCCGAGTTGCCACCTTAACATTCAGAAAATGGTCCCCATGTTTTCCCAATATAGGAAAAATTCCGCTTGCAAAGGGGCATTACTGCAATTAATCCAACCGTAGGGCTACTACGCCCAGAGTCATGCGCAGCACATTAGATCTTTTTGCTTCTGCAAATTTGCACAAGCACTCTCAGATGATTAACTTGTCTTTTTATTTCACCAAAATGAAATCTTTAGAAAACTGCCACCTTAATGGCTGTGTTTTATTTCACCAAAGTGAAACCTTTACAGAACCACCACTATATTTCTGATGATTATAAACTATGGGATCAGTATAAACGACATCTGCGCTAGTTATAGATTATGTGAAAGAAGATACTGGATATTGAAGGGCTTTCTTGTCGAGTTGGGGAGGGTGACAGCGACGGTGAGAGAATCGGAGGTTTGAAAAATGCATAAAGCTCGGAATTCACCGATCCGAATTGTGATCCAATAGCTCCAGTTGAGCAATTGGAATATGTTTGTGACAAGGAAAAGCTTCGCAGTCTTTTGTGCACAGATCTTTCCAACACTGCGGTAACCTGTAGATATGCTCTGTCGTATCATGAGCCGCAACGTCTTTCTCTGAAGCAAAAGGATTGGAGCTATTCGTAACTTTATTTTGGAGGAGGGCACTAATAGTAATTGTGAACTCTGGTTGTCTGTTGTTTTTCCCACCGTTGCAAACTATTGTTGTCGTAACGTAAGCTGCAGCCGTCTAATAGAATGGATGCACAAGTTCTGTTGCATCCACGAATGCCCGATATAATCGTGGTATTTGCATTCACCATGCACTGTTTGCAATCGCAGGAACTTAAATCTCCCCCTGCGTTGGGCAAACCCATAAACCGTACCGTGGCATTTTTGCCCCTCATCAACACTAGATGTATTGAATCCAATGATAGAAGCGTTCCCCACCACTAACTCCAAAACCTAGTTTAGATTACTCTGGAAAGCGCTACTATTCGTATATTGGCACAATCTTCCCAAATGAAAGTAGTGTTGCAAGATTGGAAACCGGAAACCTTGGATTGATGCTTCATTCATGCTGTCAGCGGGAGTAACAGGGAGGGAAACGAGGGCCGCCATATCTGCAGCTATCGGCCGGCGTATTTGGAGCGGCGGTCGCCGCGAGACAACTAATAAACCCGACTAAGCCCCTCGCTGATACCATGTATGAACTATGAGTTCTGGTGCCCAGGAATTAGACGGCGAAGACAGCTTGGATGGTCGTCATACAACATCGATGGAAAGGAGCCAACCAAAGATCACATCAGAGATAGAATGCACTAAGGGAACGCCTTACACAGTAATGATGTATTAAATGCGAAAAAACCTTTCTACTGAAAATTCTTTCTATTAATAGAACAAATATAATAGCAGTCTGAGCTGAAAATCGATTTCGATGCAGAGAGAGGTGTCAAAAATATGCTCAACAGTATGTACTGAAAATGAGACAGTAACTTGTATGGATACTCTCTGCAGTTGTATATTATAAATGGTAATGCTAGTATTGGCCAGAAAACTAAGCAAAGGGAAGTTGTGACCTTGAAAACTCTGTCATGTCAATATTGAAATACTTAGATGAAGAAAGGAGCTCAACAAGTTTACATGTTAGTGTGTCCATAACATTCTAATCCCGTAAGAGTTGCATTTATGAAAAGCATTGTCAGGAGTGATTTCCCAAACGATGGTGCAACCATGATAAGAGGGCTTCTTCTTGTAGTTCACTCGGACAGATGGAACAATGCAGTTTAGGCCACATAGTAGTGCTGGGTATTTAATGCATTTATTGATAATGTGTGCCTATAAGAACATCGGTTGCCTATATGACGAAAAAGTTGGAAGCTCTAGATGTATTCAAAATATTCCACTTTAGCTATAAAGATTAACATAGGTTTTTCTTTACTCTCTTTTACACGATATTGTCTGTATTTATGCTGTATATCCAGTGGAATGCTTAGTCAACTCTACTCGTAAATGAGAATAAGAAAAAACGACAAAGATGGGAGAATATGCAATATATAGTCACAATCTGTAGATAACACGCTTTTAGAGGATTTCAGGCTACTTTACTGTTAGTTTAAGTGACTACATTGTAATGGATTCAACAATTTAAAAGCAATTAGCAACATGCTCTTCAGCCAAGACAGTTATTCTCTCGTGATATTTTCTCTTACCCTTGAGTCCATCAGCCTTTCACTGGGTGGCACTGTAAAGTTTTGGTAACTTTTTCCTCGGATATTTTGGAAGGCAGTGTGATGGGTTAAAGAATATGGAGAAGTTGAGAGTTTGAATAAACCATATATTACATTTCTTACCAGTCCATGCACAAGAAGATCAATGTATGTTTCCCGTGATTTCTAAGAGCATTATCTTCTTTAAGAAGTATAAAAGAAACAGTAAACAGGATTTGCAATAAGTCCAGGACACAACCACAAACACACGAAATATTCAACAAGATTTCCTTCCATCAAATTATAAGCACGGATCATCTGACAATTGTTAATCGTCAAATTTCTGTGCCAGTAACTCTGGTATCAGAGATTCAGACTAGATGTAATTAGCTATCAATGTAGTATGGATTTATGAGACGCGGCTCGGGTAGTTTGCTCCATGTTCGTTCGGGCTAACAAAACTTAATTTTCAGTTTTGGATCCTTGCAATTGCCTTCGAATTAGAGATGCATAGATACCATTCTTTTTCAGCAATTCCTCATGAGTACCACTTTCAACTATCTGACCACCTGACACAACTGCCACGGTAGTTGCACTTTGCACTGTTGAAAGTCGATGTGCTATAACTAAAACCGTCCGGCCTTTCATCAATTGGTCCATGGCATCCTGATTAAATACAAGCAAAGGCATTGTTAAGGAAGAAAATAAGATCAGACGAAAAATCAAGAGTAATAGAAGAACAAAGAGGCTATCATGGTTCAGGTCATGGTATCACCTGAACCAGGTATTCACTCTCTGCATCCAATGCACTCGTAGCTTCATCCAAAAGAAGTACACGAGGATCCATCAGTAATGCCCTTGCTATTGCAATCCGCTGTTTTTGACCTCCTGACAGCCTCACACCACGCTCTCCAACAAGTGTATTATACCCTTCGGGAAAATTTGATACAAACTCATGGGCATTGGCCATTCTCTGCAATTTGTTAAGCCGGAAGTGGACAATGTTTCAAATTTAAGAGAATCCGACATTCATTGAAATAATCAAATGAAGCAGCTTATTGTACTCTCAACTTGACAATACAAGTCGCATGTTTCTAGATCAAATCAGACCAGATTTAAAATATGTCTAAAGGTTTTTGAAACGTACGGCAGCATTTTCAATGTCAACAGTGCTGACTTTGCCTTTCAGTCCATATAGAATATTGTCTGCTACTGAGCAGTTGAAAAGAACAGGTTCCTGGCTCACAATACTTACCTGCAAAATTTGCCAGATGGTTTTAAATGAGTGCATGAGAATCAACTTTGCTTCCATGCTGGTACTTTCCCTTGAAAAATTGAGCATAGTAAACATGAAAAGAGAATGCCACTCGTTTATATCTTCTAATGATGCCTGATTATAGTAGGCACTCGCATTAACAGGTGGAGTAGAAGAACAAATATTTGTGGGGTAGCTGACTTACATAAAAGGATCGTACAACATCTCCCTAAAGGAAGTTTGATGGCTTTGGAAGGGTCCTTCCACTATTTCAAAAGGAAAGAGTAGATAGTAAAATGTTTAAGAATTTTTGGCCATGCGTGTAGCTAAAACTTGTCCCCCTTAATTAAACACACAATCATCATTTACCAAGTTACAGCTTCATCTTTGTCTCATATAGGGTATTATTTGATGATCTGGTTATATAGTTTCTTCTGTTTATAGTGAACCAATATGACAAGACTACAAGCTGTTAAAATATTTTGCATAAATCTTTAAGTTTATTTTTTTCTTCCTATAATTTATATCAGGGAGATTAAAAGTTCAAGAAACAATCTTCAAATTCCGAGAACCAACAATTAGGGTTGTGTTACAATGAAACAACCACCATTCAATATTTATTGACCAGATATTGAAGATTCTTCCTCAATTATGCCTTACATACACTCATCTAATAAATGGATGCCAATAGTGTTATTCCTTAGACCTGAAATAATGTTAGTATGATATGAACAAAGTAGTTACTGTTGGAAAAGTAACTAGGTTCGGTCTTCATACTTATTTGTGTACTTGTATCAATTTGTATTTTATGTAAAAGAAAAAGACAAATTATTATTATTTTTCTAGACAAGCATGTTCTTGAATCTTTATGCTTCTAGGTTTTTAAGTCAAAGAGTCAACATCCTATTTGGACCTTTGTAAAGAAAAGGAAAAATAATCTTCAAAATATGTATTTTTGGGTCAAAATCCCTCTAGATGCCAGAGTCAGCCTACCTGTCAAGTTGGCCCTGCCCCAAAGAGCATGTCTATTTGCACCCCTCTAGACAGTATAAATAGAAGATGTTGTGAGCTCATTTGGACATACAATTTGCTCAATCTGATTTGAAAAATCGCAGAAAAAGAGGAAGGCTGAAATCTGAAGTTGATGAAGAACGTCTCTTGAAGTTTGATTTGCGGAAGATCTACCCTATTACATCTCTTGTTGGAAATCTGCTGGTGATCTCTTGCTGATGAATTTTGCTATGAAAAAGGAGGATTTGACTTGGCATCTAGAGGATAGTCTTTGGTCACGGGTTTTGGATATCGCACTTTGATCTGATTCTATAAGAGGAGATTTTTTCCGGGTTTTGACTGTGGAGGGGTTTTGGCCTGGATTGGAGCCTATATCTCATGTCTTTTTGTTTTCTGTGATCTTCATGTTTTGTATGTTTATAATTGTTTGATGAAAAAGAACAAAATTAAATTTATAAGAAGCCAACAAATTTCACAAGCAGTTATCAAAAAAAGGAAAATCTAATCTAATCGTAAATCCTCCCGATTTTCCAACATGGTATCAGAGCTAAGGTTGGCATCTTGAAGATCACTTCTTGTCGGCATACTTTAAGAATATTTCGACATTACGTTAGAAGTCTAGGACCAAAATTTACAATCTCTATTCATGAAATCGCATGCATGTGTGGGATCTACAATAGAACAATGGTATCAATTATATACTGTGACATCCTCACTATATACTTCGCTCTCCATACGGAAGCACAATATATATAACTTCTGTGGCTCACATTGAATTAACATTGACTAATTTTCTATGGTTTTCTGGCTCGCTCAAATGTACAGTCGCTTGGCTCGCATAAATCTCTAAGGTTCAATTCTGTGGCACACTATACAATGGATCGTTGACATATAAGTATGGTTTGCAAACATTATTCTAAGATACAAGAACTCGCATTAATTTGGTATTGGCTTGCTTATTTTTTCCATGACCCACATAAGTATTCTCTAAGTGGGCACGGAGCTCACCCCAAGCACCAATTACTAGACAGAGAGGATGAACAAGTGGCTAGGGGGTTATCTCAGGAACTATGTGATTGAGCAGCATAGAGCATGGATTCGATGGATGCACTCGGGAGCAATGTTGCACAACTTGTACTCGTATAAGACTTGTCTGACCATTGACTTGTCGACTCGTATAAGATTCGGGAATGACCCGTATAAAACTCGTATAAGACTCGTCAAAATGCAAAAAAAAAAAAAAAAATATGGTAAATTTTAAGCAGAAAAAAGAAACTAATGATAATTCTAGTCTTTGTAAGTTATAAAAACCACAATATATGCAATAATTCATAACATCATCTCATATCTATAAAAGTACAACATAGCATATTCGATTTTTGTAAGAAAAACATTTAGATATTGAATATCCTAAAGGGAAATAACCGATAATATTTCTGGAAACGAAAATATGCCCCGGACTGGGATTACCTACAATCTTTGAACGAGATCCTTTGAATAATGACACATAGAATTCAGCCGAGCCATTTATTAATACGAGTACATAGAGGAGTACAGAAAAACCTTGAGGTAAGTGCACCTATCCTTGCCCTAGGCAGTGGAGCCCTCTCAAACGGAATAATGGGCGCAACAAGGACGGCGTAATGAGCTGAAGACACGGAAAATGGGCGTCTCCAAGTGCAAACCCTCACCAAAGCCATTGTCTCTGCTAGTGGCCAGTAGCAGCTCAGGTGAGGCACAAATCACCAAACCTCCTACAAATCACCAAAACCTCCTGACAGATAGATCAGCTACTGAATGCTAGGAAAACGCTGTTGAGCCCTCTCACACAAGCCTGCTCCTCAGATCAGCGTCCTACCTGGTGGATCTGCCTCCTGAATGCTCAGATCTGCTGGATCTGAAGCCTCCCATCAGATCTGCGTACTGTCCCTCCTGATCTGCGTCCTCCTAGATCAGATCTGCTACCAATCCTTCAGATCTATGCTGGATCTGACAATATCTCTTCAGATCTGCAGCCTCCAAGGCTGGATCTGATGTTACCTCTTCAGATCTAGGCTAGATCTGCCAATATCTCCTCAGATCTGCAATCTCCCAAGCTGGATCTAGTGCTATACCTTCAGATCTGCAACATACAAAACTAGATCTGCAAATATCTGCTCAGATCTACCCTCTCCAAGGCTGGATCTATCAAGATGCCTTCAGATCTGCAACCTTCTCTTCAGAACTGGACAGCGTCCTCACTCCCAGGCTGATCAGCGTCCTTCCTCCTCCTGGACAGCGTTTTCTCTGCTCAGATCTGGACTGCGTCCTCCCTGGGACAGCGTCCTCACCCTCCTGGATTGATCAGCGTCCTCTCTCCTGATGAGACAGCGTCCTTCCTTCTCTAAACTGCGCAGCCGCAAGAGGGCTCCTCCCTCTCCAGATTTGCACCAGAATCTGCTGCTACCCTGCTACTGAAACTGAAAGATGTACTCAGAACAAACCTTACTAGGGCGGGCACTCGAAGTCCCCCGAAGCTAAGGGTGAAACCAGAAATAACCTTACCCGGGCAGGCACTCGAAGTCCCCCGAGGCTAAGGGTGAGATCTCCGACCGGAGACACTCGTGCACTAAACAGTGCTGCAGACCGACTAAACAACCGGCGTGCTGAAGCAGACAGAAGTCCAGCTATCAATAATAATATCAAATCATGAATGATCCAAATGAGGTGAGAACCTCTCCTTTTATAATGCCAAACTCCCTCCAAAACTTAACTCTCCTTTGATCTGCGCAGTTTACCTTGGGTCAGCCTGATGCCTCCCCCATCATGCTTATGTGGACCCCCAAGGCCCCCTCTCTAAGTTACAACGTCAATCTACTAGGAAAAGAACACTTTATTATAAAGTGAGGTGACTAAAGTGAGGTGACCCCTCTTATTTCTCACTTTATTTATTATGTCTAGCTAAAGCGGCAAAATCAAGCAAAAATGAAATATTCCAATTAGCAAGGCTAATTGGGAATATTACAGTCTCCCCCGGCAAAACGTTGCTTGTCCTCAAGCAACTGAAGTGATGGATGCTGTAAGATCTTCTCATCCTCCCAAGTGGCATCCTCATCCGGCAGATTCTTCCATCTCACCAAGAACTCTCTGATCTTCCTGCTCCGCAGCTGTCTCTCCCTGGTGTCAATAATGGCCTCCGGCTGTAACACCAAGTGCCCCTCATCATCTGTCAGTGGTAGCTCCCCGGTGACTGTCACGTGCTGGCCCAGTGCCTTCTTCAGGCATGATACATGGAAGATGTTATGAATCCGGCTGCCTTGGGGCAGTTCCAACTCATATGCAACCTGCCCGATCCTACGTGTCACCCTGTACGGTCCATAAAAGCGAGGCTTAAGCTTCTCTGCCCCCTTCTGTTTGAGTGAAGACTGTCGGTATGGCTGTAACCGTAGGTAGACCAGGTCTCCTACCTCAAAGTGTCTCTCCACCCGACCCTTATCAGCATACAATTTCTGTTGATTTTGTGCTGTGGCTATGTTGTCCTTGAGAGCCCGGAGGATGTCTTGGCTCTCTTGGATCCATAATTTGGCTCGCGGAGCCCTGCTAACACCAAACATCACGTCCACAAAAGATAGGGAATGGTATCCATACAACGCATAGAAAGGTGTCATGCCAATGGACATGTGATGGGTTGTGTTGTAGCAGTACTCGCCCAGATGTAGCCATTTCAACCATGCTCTCTGCTGCCCACTGACGTAGTTACGCAAGTAGCCCTCCAGCCACTTGTTAACTATCTCTGTCTGCCCGTCCGTCTGGGGATGATAACTAGTGCTCGGTGTCAACTCAGTACCCACTAGTCGGAAGAGCTCCTGCCAAAAACCACCCATAAAACGGCTGTCCCTGTCGCTAACAATGGTCTTGGGTAGACCATGCAATCTGAAAACCTCCCGAAAAAACAACTCTGCCACCTGTGCCGCTGTATAATGTGCCGAAATGGCGAAAAAATGAGCATACTTCGTTAGCCGGTCAACTACTACGAAGATGCAGTCCTTGCCCTGCACTGTGGGCAACCCCGTGATGAAGTCCATCGAAACACTCTCCCACTTCCCCTCTGGAATGGGAAGCGGCTGCAACAACCCCGCAGGATGGCTCATCTCCCCTTTGTTTCGCTGGCAAACCTCGCACTCCCGGACATGCTGGAGTATGTCCTCCTTGAGGCCTTTCCATGCAAATCTCTCCCGGATGGCCCTGTACATCTTGGTGAACCCCTGATGGCCCGCCAATGGTGAATCATGAGAAGCCTGGAGTATCTTCTCCTTGAGCTGAGATCCCTCAGTCAAGAAGATCCTGTCCCTGTAATAGATGACCTCATCGGCCACCCTGTATCTGCTATCCGCTACCTGCCCATCCAGAACCTCGCATGCAAATCTATCTTTGGAATACTCAACCAGTAGTCGAGCCTTCCAGTCAGCGTCCAGGCTCATGAGTGATAACGTGGCCGGTCTACGGGAAAGGGCATCAGCTACCACGTTATTCTTCCCCTTGACATACTCTATGTCAAAGTCGTAAGCCTGGATCTTGCTGATCCACTTCTGCTGCCTCTCCTGCAACTGCTTCTGCTCCAGAAAGTACTTCAGGCTGTTATGATCTGTCCTCACCCTGAATCTGCCACCTACCAAGTACTGCCGGAATTTGGCCAATGCATGCATGATGGCCAGCATCTCTTTGTCATAGATGGGATAAAGCCTCTCGTGTGGAAGGAGCTTCCGGCTCTCGAACGCAATCGGATGACCCTCCTGCATCAAAACTGCCCCAATGCCTTCTCCTGATGCATCGCACTCCAGGACAAAGGGCTGAGTAAAATCCGGCAATGCCAACACGGGACAACTACTCATCACCTCCTTGAGCTTATCAAAAGCTCGCTGGGCGGCATCCGTCCAACTGAATGCCCCCTTCCTCGTCAGCTCCGTGAGGGGTGCAGCAAGCTGTGAGAAGCCCTTGACGAACTTCCTGTAGTAAGTACAGATACCAATGAACCCTCTACACTCTGTCACATTCCGCGGCTCTGGCCAGTCCCTGATAGCCCGGATCTTCTCGTCATGGACTCGCACTCCGTCCACTCCTCTGATGTGTCCCAAATACAACATCTCTGTCAACCCAAACTCACACTTGGAGAGTTTGGCAAAGAACTGCTGCTCCTCCAGAATGCGCAAAACCGTCTCAATGTGCTGGAGGTGCTCCTCCCAGGTCCTGCTATATATGAGGATATCATCAAAGAAAACTAGCACGAACTTCCTCAGATGATCCCTGAAGATATGGTTCATGCAAGACTGAAAAGTGGCAGGTGCGTTGGTCAGTCCAAATGGCATAACCAGAAACTCAAAGTGCCCATAATGACACCTGAAAGCAGTCTTGGGAATGTCCTGTTCCCTCATGCGTATCTGATGGTACCCGGACCTCAAATCAATTTTTGAGAAGAATCGTGCTCCTCTCAACTCGTCCATCAACTCATCGATCCTGGGAATGGGGTACCTGTTTTTCAAAGTCTTCTTGTTCAGAGCTCTGTAATCAATGCACATGCGTAATGTGCCATCCTTCTTCTTCACCAGCACTACTGAAGAAGCGAAAGGACTGGTGCTGGGTCGAATGTGCCCAAGGGCCAGCAGCTCCTGAATGGCCCGCTCTATCTCGTCCCGATAGGCTTTGGGATGCCTATACGGTGTGGTGATCACCGCCTGTATCCCCTGCTCCAACTCGATCGTGTGCTCAAACCCTCGATCCGGTGGCTGTCCTGGCGGAATATCTCCAAAAACTACTGCATATCTGTCGAGAAGAGTCTGTAGATCAGGGTGTACCGTCCGTCCTGTATCTACTACCTCTGAAGCCCGCAACTCGACTGCCCACTCTATATCTCCCCTGCGGAATGTCGCCTCCATGCTGTGTGCCGATACTGTCTGGGGCGGATATGTGTTCTGTCCTCGGATCTTCTCATGCTTCCCCGTCTTGGGATCATCCCACTCCATCTCCAAGGCCTTCCAATCTGTTGTGACCTTTCCCAGAGTAATAAGCCACTGAACTCCCAATATCACATTGGTGTCCGGGATGTCCACCACAAAGAAGTGATCGGTCAATGTATAGGTGCCCATCGTCACTGATAACTCTGGTACATATCGAGCACAAGCCATGGTCTGATCTCCTGGAACCAACACGGAAAACCCATCAAAGCCCTCCGTCGGTATGCCTCTCCATGCAACCATCTGGGCATCAATGAAGTTGTGAGTAGCCCCACTGTCGACTAAGACCGAAACTCTCTGTCCGCGCACTGTCCCACGCACGCGCAATGTCAGATACTTGGGGACTCCTCGTAATGCTGCTAGAGCTCCCCCAGTAGGTGCGAATGAAGCCCCACCTGCATCGGGTGGTGGAGGTGGTAAGGTACTTTGTGCTACATAACATCCTCCTGTCTCCTCATCATCCCCCTCATCCTCTTCTCCGCTGCTCTCGGAGAAGACCTCTATAAAGTGTGCCTTCCCTGCCGTACACTTGTGTCCTGGTGCCCACGGCTCCTGGCAGGTGAAGCATAATCGCTTCCGTCTCAGCTCTCTCCTGGCCTCATCATCATATTGTCCTCGTCCTGGATTCGCCTTGGGAGGCGGAACCCTCGTGTCCTTACCCTTAGGCTGGAAAGCCTGTCTCTGGGGATAAGGTGGCCGAGTCCTAGGCAAGACATCTTGTAGGTCACGGGCCCTACTGATAGCATCCTGTAGTGTAGCCGGTTTGTTCGACCGGACTAGGCCACGAAGTGGTTCTGACAGCCCCTCTACAAACATCGTGATCATCCGAGTTGTTGATAAGTCGGGTACCATCACTGAAACCCTCAAGAAGTCTGAGATGTATGCCTCTGCACTCCCCGTCTGTCTGAGCTTGGTCAGCTCGAGGAAAGGCTGATCCGGGTCCTTCCTGTCAAAACGTTCCACCACTCTCCTGGTGAACTCGGCATATGTCGTCACTGCGGAATGTCCCAGTGTTGTCAACCCATGAAACCACCAGTTCTGGGCCTCACCCTCTAGATGTAATGCAGCCATCTTAATGGCCTCCCTCTCTGGCATCTGGTTAAGCTGAAAATAGAGGTCTAGTTTCTCCACCCAAGACTTGGCCGTAGTCTTCTGTGAGCCATCAAACATCGGCAAATGAAATTTGCTCGCTGCACGGTGACTATCACGGTGGGAGCCACGTCCCTTGTTTCGCTCCTGCTCATAAGACTTGCCGCCACATCGGAACTGGATATAGCGATCAAAAGGGAAAGCATCCATGAATGCCTGTCCCATGCTCTGCCAATCTGCAAACATAGCCGCATGTTGAGCTGGACCCCCATCTCTTGGTGCAGTTGGTTCCTCTTCCTCTACCGGAAAGGTAGGCATAGTGGGTCGCGTGGGTGCGGAATCGACCTTCTGCGTTGTCACAATGGGAATAGCGTCTGGTATGTAGCTAGACACGCCCGATCCTTCCCCTACCTGGAAAACCCTAGGGGGTTCTCTCTGTGTTCCCTCTATAGCTGCAAATTTCTTGTTTACATCCTGCATGAATGTATCCATCTTCTCCGCCAACTTCATAATGATATCCTCCATTGGATTCGTACGTCTACGAATCGGGAATCCTTCCCCAGAGACTCTTCGGTGTACGCGGGGTTATCCCAGAGCGTCATGAGCGCAGCACACCGGTGAGCCCCGGAGACTATGCTGCATTACCATGTAATATCCCCGAGGAAATAACCGATAATAAACGTGCGAGACGAGATATAGAAAATACAATCTTGAACCGAGATCAGCGAATAATGACACATAAATTCCGAGGCGAGCCATTTATTAATGCGAAAGTACATAGAGGAGTACAAAGTGACAAGAAAACCGGAAGTAAGTGCACCTATCCTTGCCCTAGGCAAGTGGAGACCCTCTCAATCAGAATAATGGCTGCAACAAGGACAGCGTAATGAACTGAAGACCTGGAAAATGGCTGATCTCAAGCTGCAAACCCTCACCAAAAGAAAACGTTGTCTCTGCTAGTGACAGCGCAGAAATAAGTGAGGCACTACTCACCAAAACCTCCTGACAGATAGATCAGCTACTAAATGCTAGGAAAACGCTGTTGAGCCCTCTCACACAAGCCTGCTCCTCAGATCAGCGTCCTACCTGATGGATCTGCCTCCTGAATGCTCAGATCTGATAGATCTGAAGCCTCCAATCAGATCTGCGTCCTATCCCTCCTGATCTGCGTCCTCCTATATCAGATCTGCGGCTGCGACCAAACCTTGGATCTATCTTGGATCCGACAATATCTCTTCGGATGCACGGCCTCTGAGTGGATGCAGTGTTGCTCTTCGGATACGGGCTAGATCTGCACAGTATCTCGGTCTGCAATCTCCCAAGTGGGTCTAGTGCTATACCTTCGGATCGCAACATACAAAACTAGATACGCAGAGTATGCCGCTCGGATCTACCCTCTCCAGGCGGATGCGTCAATATGCCTTCGAGATCACCTTCTCTTGAGCGGGACAGCGTCTCACTCCAGTGATCATTCCTTCCTCCTCCTGGACGAGCGTTTCTACTGCTCGAGATACGGAGATGCGTCCTCCTGGGTTCTCCATCCTCACCCTCTGGATTGATCGGCGTCCTCTCTCTGATGAGACGGCGTCCTTCCCCTTCTCTGACTAACGCGGCCCCCAGAGGGCTCCTCCCTCTCAGGATTTACCCGAACACGAGAGATGACCTGCTACGAAGCCAGAAAATGGTTACTCAGAACAAACCCTACTAGGGCGGGCACTCGAAGTCCCCCGAAGCTAAGGGTGAAACCAGAAAAACCTTACCAGGGCAGGCACTCGAAGTCCCCCGAGGCTAAGGGTGAGATCTCTGACCGGAGACACTCGTGCACTAAACAGTGCTGCAGACCGACTAAACAACCGGCGTGCTGAAGCAGACAGAAGTCCAGCTATCAATAATAATATCAAATCATGAATGATCCAAATGAGGTGAGAACCTCTCCTTTTATAATGCCAAAACTCCCTCCAAAACTAACTCTCCTTTGACCTGCGCAGTTTACCTTGGGTCAGCCTGATGCCTCCCCCATCATGCTTATGTGGACCCCCAAGGCCCCCTCTCTAAGTTACAACGTCCATCTACTAGGAAAAGAACACTTTATTATAAAGTGAGGTGACTAAAGTGAGGTGACCCCTCTTATTTCTCACTTTATTTATTATTTCCAACTAAAGCGGCAAAATTAAACAAAAATGAGATATTCCAATTAGCAAGGCTAATTGGGAATATTACAGTTATTGAATAAGAAAAGGAATCATGATTCCATAATTAAAATAATAAATGTCAGCCAGTTCAAAATTCAAATACATATGTCATAAATGATAAATGATTATCTCATAACAATCTTGAGTCTCAACACTCATGGACGACCACGCCTATAATAAGCCCTCGTGAAGCTCATGGTAGCATCGGAAGGCTGAAGCAACTGTGAGGCATGTGTAATGGGAGTCTCCATTTGAGATAGCAAACTAGAGAGATCCTCAATCTCTTCATCAAGCCAACTCAAATCAAGGGGCTCCTCCTCCACAACCCAATCAGACTCTAAATCAATAGTATCCAATAAAATTGGATCTGTATCCTTTGGTTGCACTTGTTTTGTGAGCATTCAAAGGTTGTAGTAGATGAAAACTAACTTCTCCAACCTCTCATGCTCCAACTTGTTTCTCTTTTTGCTGTGGATGCGCTCAAACACTGACCAATTGCGCTCACAAGAAGAAGCACTACAGGGTTGACTCAGAACTCTGATGGCGAATTCTTGTAATTGCGGTGCCTCAGAGCCACAATCTATCCACCAATGAGCTGTAAAAAAATAACAACAAAGATTATCAATTTGCAATGCCAAACATATAAAAGAGAACTAGTAAAATTACAAGCTAAGTTCTAACAATTTGCACGTACAAGGCATTTTCTTGTCCTTGAGATGTTGGCTTGAGCTGAATCCAAACATGCCAGATGCTTCCTTGTACATATCTCGTTGTAGGTTGATTTTGTCTTGAATATCTGCATCCTGGAACATCTTCTCAATGCATATCATGACACCTCTCATCACCTCGGGATCTCTTTGAATGTTAGACCCCTCATTATAGAATAAGCTCGGATTGAGATATGCTCCTGCTGCATGCAATGGTGAATGTAGTTGTTTGTCCCACTTGGAATCAATAATTTGCCATATAGGGAGATATTTAGATTCATCTCCTTTATAGAAAGTCTTGATGGCATCTTTGGCCCTATCCATGCCCTCATAAATATATCCCATTGGAGGTTTCTCTCCATCCATCAATCTCAAGACTTTCACAAGGGGCTCAGTGAAGCTGACATTCTCAGTGACTTTGTCCCACAAACTATCACCAAAGACAGATGCTTTCACAAACAATGCTTCTGGTTTTGTGTTATCTTTCCAAAATACCCATTGTTGACTACAAAACATTCTTCGCAAAGCTTGGTACTCATACAAAAGGCTTTGGAGGGAAAGAAAGTTTGTAGCAAACCGTGTGACAGCTGGGCAACTAAGCTCACCCTGTGTGAATTCCCTCATAAGGTTCAACACCCAAGCATGATTATAAATATACTTGGTAATTTGCTTGCATTCTTGCACAACATCCCGCACCCACTCCAACTTCCCAATGCCCTCTAGTATCAAGTCTATGCAATAGGTAGTGCATGGAGTCCAAAAAATGGTGGGATATTTGGCACAAAGCAACCTTCCAGCTGCTACATAATTTGCTGCATTGTCCGTGATTACTTGGACAACATTTGCAACCCCAACTTCCTCCACCACATCAGCCAACAATGTAAAAATCAAATGTGCATCTTTTACATTTGCAAATGCATCAATGGATTTTAGGAACATGGTTCCTTTAGGGCAAGCTACAACAAAATTTATTATTGTTCTACCCCTCTGATCTGTCCACCCATCAAACATAATTGTACAACCTGTAATTTTCCATGAACTTTTAATGCTCTCCAATTGTTCTTTGGCACACTCAAACTCCTCATCTAGCTCTTTCCCCCTAAGTGCATTATAAGATGGGGCTTTGTATCCAGAGCCAGCACTTGCAATGGCATCCACCATGGGCTGATAAAAATATGACTTTGCATAGTTGAATGAAAGACTGTTATGGTACCAAAACCTTCTCATTGCCATATCTACCTCCTTCCTCTTCTTTTCATTAAAACTATCCAAGGTTAATTGAGATCCTGGAGTTGTACGAGGAGTGAAGAAAGAAGAGGTTATACTCCTATTTGCCACAACACTTGAAGAGGAGTTACCAATACCTAGACTTTCAATCTGTGTTTCACTCTGAGATGAAGATCTACCTATCCCAACAATCTCATCCTTCCTTCTTGCTCTCTTAAAAGTTTCTTCTTTAATGGCTTCCAAAGCAGTTGCCATTTCAGTGGTGACTTCATCAGGGCAATTTTGACAACATCCCACACCATTCCCAGGAATTCTAGCTAGGTGGTATTTTAGTTTGTTTATTCCTGCATGCATTGTGGCATTGCAATAATTGCACTTGACATGGTGGTCATTACCGGCAATGATTTGTTGACCATGTGCCCATGCCGAATCACAAGACTTTCTAGAACCTTTTGGTGGCATGGTGACGAAATCTGGAAGAAAAAATATTTTTTAATTTTTTTTGGCCCTGTGGCTGAGTTTCTCAGCCACACGAGGCCGCTGTGTGGCTGAGAAACTCAATCGCGGGGCCTACAAGCTGAGAAGGCAGACCGCAGGCCCTGTGGCTGAGTTTCAAAACCACACAACGGTCCTGTGTGGCTGAGAAACTCAGCCACAGGGCCTGCGAACTGAGAAGGCAACCTGCAGGCCCTTGTGGCTGAGTTTCTCAGCCACACAGGGTTGTGTGGCTGAGAAACTCAGCCACAAGGCCAAAAAAATTTGCAAATTGCAAGTGAACAAAATAAAATAAAATTGAATTGATTAGATAAAATAAAATAAAAAATACATGCAAGTAGCAAGCTGCAAAACAATGAAACAAAGATCATGAAGCCTACCTGGCAAGTATGCTGCTACTTCACCAGTGTTGTGACTCCACCTTGTTGTTACAGTGTGCTGCTACTCCGCCAATGTCGTGACTCCGCCAGTGTTGTGACTCTGCCTTGCTGTTACAGTGTGCTGCTACTCCGCCAGTGCTGCTACTCTGCCAGTGCTGTGACTCTGCCTTGCTATTACAGTGTACTGCTACTCCACCAATGCTGCTACTCCGAAAGGGATAGAGGTGCTTATAAAGCATTTCCTTCCCTCCAAATTCCCTTTTCCTCCACCTCATTTCCAAAAAAATAGAAAAATAAAAAAATTTGAGAGAACTAAAAAAAAATTGTCTTTTGTTGTGGGACGAGTCTTATAGAGGTCGGATACGGGTCCTATGAGAAACCCGCAGGTCTTATGCAAGTAGGCGAGTTTAATATGAGTTTGAGCGGGTAAAGGTAGAGAGCGCAGGTTCTATGCGAGTGGCCCGACTCGCTATAGAACTCGTGAAGACCTGCGGGTCTTATACGAGTGGTGCTTCACTACTCGAGAGAGTAATGCTACAACACCACACATCATATGTCCATTGGTATGTCTCCTTTTCGTGCCTATATATGTTTATGATGCTTTGTCTTTTGCTGACGTCGTCTTTGCAGACAACCAGGCCCCAAAGGCCAAAGATTGGATCCTAGAGAGCCAAGACATTCTCAAGGCTCTTAAGGATAGTTTGCTAACATCTCAGAATCAACAGAAGATATATGCTAACAGGCACCGAGTTGAAAGGAATTTTGAGGAGGGGGACTTGGTGTCCCTACGATTGCAACCATGCTGACAGTCCACCTTGAAACAAAAGGGGGGCTAGAAGCCGCAACCATGATTTTACAGACCCTACAGGGTAATCAAGAGGGTTGGAGAGGTAGCTTATGAGTTGGAGCTAATGTCACATGGTTCGGGTTCGACAATGATTAGGTTTGGTTCGAATTCAATTTTTTAATGAGGTTCAGATGAGGTTCGCTATTAGGTTCGTCCATATAAATAATGAATTATAGGATAAAATAGTAAGAAATCAACATCAGTAAACACCAAAAATGCTATCATGGACATGGAAACTGCAAGGATAAATTAAAAGCTTGAGTTGTGACATGAAGTTATGAGTTTTGATCTATGGACTTGGTCAATGGCTATGAGGTTCGCCAAACCTCAACATTTTTTTAAAGTTCGCCAAAATTCGAACCTCAAGGTTAAAGTTCGACAAACCTTGTGACATAGATTGGAGCTACCACCAAGGAGAAAAATCCACAACATTTTTCATGTTTCATGCCTCAAGAGGGTGTTGGGGCAGCGGGTTACAATAACTGTGGAGTTTCCTCTGCTTGATGATGAAAGGCATTTGCTTTTGGAACCAAAGGCCATCCTGGAGACTAAGGAGAGGAAGCTCAAGAGCAGGACGATCAGAGAGTACTTGGTGCGTTAGAAGAGCTTGCCGGATGAGGATGCCACTTGGAGGGCGAACATTGTACTTCAGCATCCAACACTGAAGTTGCTTGGGGACAAGCAACATTTGGGAGGGGAGGATTGTAATGTCCCTTCCTATTATTTTGGAACAAGATTAATTTCTACAATTTTGGGCCCAATTTTGGAGAAGACAGGGCTTAATTTTATTTTGTTAATGGTACGTGGTGGCCACCCACATAAGAAATGCGCACTCCCCTAAGCCAATGATTAAAAAATGCATGAGGGAAAATTGAAGGCTTGAGGGAGCCACGAAGGAAGAAAGGCTCCACGAAAATTATAAAAGGGCAGCAACACACTTCATTTGGCATCTTTGGTTTATCGAACTTGACTCTGTTGCTCGAGCTATTTAGTTGGGTCATTTGTTGTTTAGCAAGAGTTTTCCAAGCGGAGAAATCACCCTTTTTTCGGGGGACTTCAAGTGCCACCCTAGAGAGGTTCATCCATAATCATCCGAAGGAAATTTGCAGAGAGATTTCCAACCTTTGTATTCAATTTGCCCAGGTAGTGCGTATTCCTGGAGGACATAGTAGGGGATCTAGTGTGGCCATTTCAACATTTTTCTGAAGAGTTATTGTCGGGAGAAATTAGGAGAGGAAGGCTCAGGATATTTGTAGGACATTTGGTGAGTTTGAGGACTAGAAGTGGCAACAATATTCATTAGTGATTTCACAGTCCCTAGGGCCAGTGCATAAGAGAGAAACTGAACACACGTGGGAGATAGAGACTCAGCCATTGGAGCTATTTCTTGCCGGGAGAAATAAGGGAAGTGTTGGTAGAGCTGATTGCTACATTTCAAGAGTGTTTAGGGAGGATTTTTCTAGTGTTTGGATAGACAGTGTGATTCAACAACCATTGGAGAGCGTAGGGCTGTTGGGGGTTGATTTTGGAAGGTCGAAACCAAGCCAAACCATTTTTGGGTTTTTGTGTCTAGAAATAATTTTGCAGAATTTTCTGAGCACCAGAGGTGGGGTTTTCAGCCATATATTTGCAGCAAACAGTGCATAATTGTTGGGGCAGCGCAGAGCAACAATTGGACAATTGATTGCAACTTCCGGGTCATCATTGCTTCACCTGGGATTTTCTCCAGGTGCATTCCTTCCATATATTTGTACTCTTGCACCAATTTATAATAAAATGGCTCAGCGGCTTCCATATTTCTAATTGCTCCGAGTGTTTACTAATTTTTTAAAAATTTATGTAGTGTAAATTTTCTATTTGCTTGCACATCACTGCTTTTCCTATTTTGGAACATTACAGTGCCTAAACTCTTCATGGTTCATATGTTTGAGATCTTCCTTGTACTTGTATATGTCATTATGAATACCTCCCTAGTTAAGAGGGAGTGTTGAAAAATGTAACTAGGTTCGGTCTTCATAATTGTACTTAAGTCACAATGAAATGTATTTATAAAAAGAAAGAAAAGAAATTTTTTATTACTGTTATTACGACTTATTAAAGCATGGGTTTCATGCTTGGGTCATCATGTTTTTGGTCAAAGTTCCCACTGAGGACTTCTAGGATTTATATTGAGTCATTAGAATCATTGTTCATTTAATGAGACCCTTCTTGGGCTTTTGAATCATGTAAAAGGAATTATTTTTGAGTCAAATATGTAATTTGTCACCTCCACACCAAGTCAGCCCATACCTGTTCAAGTCAGCCTACATGAGGGTAATTCGAATTCCATAAGAGGCTATATATACAGTGCAGTTCGATTCATTTGGACATCCATTCACAAGTTCAATATACAAGCACAAGTAGTTGTAGTGTACGAAATTGCAGGAAGGGAAGGAGGATCACAAGATCGAAGTTTTTTGGGTCATCTTGTTGAAGAATGTAACTAGGTTCGGTCTTCATAATTGTACTTGAGTCAAAATGAAATATATTTATCAAAAGTTAAAACAAAACAAAATTTTTAATTAAATTGACTTGTTAAAGCATGGGTTTCATGCCTGGGTCAATTGTCATAGGTCAAGCCTCCACTATAGGCTTTTAGGATTTTCTATTTAAGTCAAAAGTCAAAATTATTTTGTCAAAAGAACTCCTCCATCAAGTCACCTTGCTGTCGGCCTCCAAATTAATACACTTCAAGTCGTCTTCTCAAACAAAACTCATGTAAGCTCATTTACAGTGGGAAACAACTATATATAGGAGTGTAGACTTCACTCAACAAGTACAAAAGTGAGAAGTTTGGAGCATCTCAGTGATGAGTTCAGTGATCACAGAGGAAGGCAATTCGGATAGAAGGAATATATGACTACAAGCCGAGATAACCAAGCTACCACAGAACCGAAGTCTGGGCTACCACCACAGGACCGAAATTCTGGGCTACCACAGAACCAGAGTCTGGGCTATCATTACAGGACTGAAGAACTGGACTAGTATTACAGTGATGAGTTCAGTGATCACAGAGGAAGGCAATTCGGATAGAAGGAATATATGACTACAAGCCGAGATAACCAAGCTACCACAGGACCGAAGTCTGGGCTGCCACCACAGGACCGAAATTCTGGGCTACCACAGAACCAGAGTCTGGACTAGTATTACAGGACTGAAGAACTGGACTAGTATTACAGGAGTGAGGACTGTGTTTGCTGAAGGACTGTGTTATAATATGTATGCCACAATTACAAGATCAAAGCATATTATGTTATGGCATATGAATGATGCCACCACAGGGTCGAAGCACATCTGGAATACCTCAGATCGAAGTATGATTAGCATCTTAGGATCGAAGCATGAAGAAGACTGTGACATAGGCTGCTACAGGAGCAAAATATGATTGGACTACCACAAAACTGAAGTATGACATGACAAGGTTGACTTGATGGATGGACGTAGTCTTTGGTATAGATTATGAGGGACTTGGTCATCTCAGTTATGTTTTGAATCTGCTGAAAGAAGAATTCTTGACTGGGTTTTCCCCTACGTAGGGGTTTTTCCCTGGTTGCGTGTCTACATCTTGTGTCCTCCTCTGTTTATTGTTTGGCATTAGTGTTGATAATAAGAATAAGATGAATTGAAAGAAGAAAATGATAATGAAACATCACAAGATAATGTCATAATAAGAGAAATCAATTATTGTCACCCGATTGGATTTCTCAACATGGTATTAGAGCTAAGGACAAGTGATTTGAGACAGCTAGAAGATCATTCTTGAGCAAAAGAAATAGGGTTTCAAGCCATGTCGTGAAGTACACAGGAGTAATGATTTGAAGTAAGTCAATTTTGGACATATCCCTGTAACTAGGTCGTAAGCCTGAACTAAAGGATCAAATGCATCTAAAAGAATGCTTCAGTGACATCATTCTGGAATTCTGAAAAGCCAATATTATAGCATATTCAAAACCGAGTCCTTTGATAAGGGAAGCAAAGTTTTGTGCTCAAAAGGATAGGGTCTGAAACTGTTTCAACAAGAATTCGAGTTCCAAGGCACAGAAAAGGACTAAAGATTTATTACTATCAAGAGGAGTACAATACGCAAGGACTAATAAGAGACATCTGAATTCTAAGTGAAAGAGCCATCCAAAGCTAATCCGAAGTGATATATGTTCATGACATTTTACCATCCAAATTCTTGGTGTCACCTAAGATGGTACGAAGTATAAGTTTTTGTGCAAATGATTATAGGGAGATCGAATCCAATAAAAGGAATTCTTAAGGAAGGGAGCAAAAGTCAAATTGATTGAAAACATTCAAAAAACCTGAAGCTACAACCATATTTATAATTGGAGTCAAAATAATTTTTTGTGAAGGAAAAACGATATATATATATATATATATATAGATATAGATATATTTATGGAGGTCAAGCCTTATAGTGACATTGCAGCCAAGACTTTTAAGAAGTCCAAATCAGTAGAACAGAATCTTAGTTTAAGGAAGTAAAAGAAGATTCTACCGTTTAGCAAAGCCTATCTCAAAAGGGAAGCAGTCTACATCAATGTTACCAGACTCGAAATCGGCAATAAGTCGGCGAGGCAAAAGAGCGAAGAGTTTTAATCGGATCGGGAAAAAATTGGTGAATACAATAAATATTGATACACATATATTGAATTAAAAAAAAGAAGATTCCATTGATATTCAATAAAGCCATGTCCAAAAAACGAATAATATAAATAGCTGTCCAAAAAATCATGAGGACGATGTGTATACTTCAAGTATAAAATATATTTAGTATTGGAAAACATTGAAAAAAAGGTACAAAGATTCAAACGAGACGAGGAACTTCCAAGTTTTTGTCAATCAACACTGCAGACCTGCTAAAATCTTACTTAGGGTTACAGTAGCATGACTTCTAAATTGGGTTAAGTTTGGATTGGTAATGCGTTATACCCATTGATAGATCACTTATACACTCGACGACAACAAATGACTATAAGGAATTGCTTCATTATTATAGGTCCTTTTAAAGTTCCAACATTCTGCAATGATTTGATTTTATTCAGAACAATATAGAACTTTAACATACCACTGGCATGAGCACCGGGGCAAGTAGTTTGTGTTTGGTAAGCAGATCCGTAGTTCACTTAGGTGACTCGTTGGGCGGGGGAAGGGTGGCGTGGCTGGACCTAAGGTATTGAAAACCCGGAAAGCAGCGTAGTTTGGTAAGATGAGCGAGCTGACCAATGCTAAAGCTGCTACCTCACACATGAAGCTGACTGCCTAATATTGTATACATGAAGCCGACCAGCAAAACCCATCGCGACCTTGACGAATTAGAGAAAGGGTTTCGGTTTATTGAAGCCAAAGTGTACGCAATGAGGGAAGAATGTGATAATGGCATTGTTTGATCCACGATGTCTCTGGATAGGCAGGCGACAAGAAGAAATGAAAGCGAACTCCGAAAGCAACGGGTAGCAAGAAGAAGTGAAAGCGAAACCACAAAATAAAACCCCGCGGACTTTTAACCTAAGGATCTGAGTGGCTCACCGAGTCCTCTACAAATCGCTGAAATCGCGAGTCAAACTCGATCAACACGAGTTTGACTCGCTGAGATTCAAATCGGCTCGTTTGGTTGAAGATCAGAGTCGTAATCGTGAGTACTCACAAGTGATCAGAGACTCCTGTAACACTGGTCTGCATCAGTCAACATATAGGAATTTCATTCAATTACAGTCAATGAAGAGACATCTCAAGACCAATTCAGAATCTTCATCAAGTATTGGTATTGCTCTTTATGTTTTGTTTTTTTCTTTTAGTCATCTAATATGTGTATGCAAATTGCAAGAACAAGCAACAAGCTCAATAGAATATCAAGACAAAGGTATGTAAGGATAGTTAGAAATAAGTTTCTTGAACAAGAATAAATGATGTCTAGACTTTGTAACTCAAAAGATAATGAAAATTTTAGATAATTATCATGCTATTGCATTTGGATATTTTGTGCTTCTCAAGAAATAGTGCAGGAATATATTAAGAATGATGACTTGGTAAATCAAATCCTTAAAGCATGAGTTGACAAATAAGGAGGTGAACTATGAAGATGCTATCATATTTCAGAGGGAGCCCTTCATTATGTAGAAATTTCAACCCCAACTCCGGTTATCAGTTTTCCTTATCACTCCATGCATATAGTTTTAAATCCAAGCATGACAAAAATACTAAAATCTGGAAATGACAGAAATTTCTGAAAACACAAATTTGGAGATTTCACAACTGCTGGAAAATGCAGAAATAAAACACAACAAAATTATGACAGCCACACAGAAAATAACACAGTGATTTTTGGTCAATGTGATCCTAGAAAAACCCCCTACAACTCTTGGGGAAAACCAGTTTGAGAGCTCCTTTATTTTTGAAAATGCTTTTACAGAGAAACTGAAATACATTGTACAAATTCCAGCAACCACAAATTACAACTTATCTCAATTTCCGTGCTTGAACTCTGCCTCGGAGAATGTGCCAATCAGCAAACTGTTAAATCAGAAATTTTACAGCAATAAACGCTGTACGGCTGCCTTGAAAAACATGCCAGAACATGCTGTACAAAACTGTATGGATTTGTACAGCAGTCCTCCTCGAAATCCGTGCCCAAAATCTACCTCGAAAACTGTGCTGAAGCTATTGTCCCTTTTCTCAAAATCTATGCCGAAATTTCAACAGTTTTTCTCTTGGATTTTCGTGCCCAGAATCTGCCTCGAAATTCGTGCCGAGTGTTGTTGTCCCTCTTCCTCGATTTTCGTGCCTTTCATCCTTGGAAATCGTGCCAAACTCCTGCTATACGGATTCTGCCTTGGGATGCGTGGCAATAATGTTGCTGTACGGATTTGCTGAAAATCTCCTTGCTGCCCTCCTTCAACTTCTCACTGCTCAGAAATTTTCTCCTTACTCTCTCTTCTCTTTCTCTCAATAGCTCATGAAAGACTAAATTGATCTTTTCTTCTTCTTCTCTCCTTTTACCCTAAATGACCTTTTGGGTAACCCTAAGATATAATCGCTGAGATTCATTTACATCTAGGGATGAGAATAAACATGCATTTAATTCTCACTTTCTATTTTTTAACTCACCCACTTAAATAAAGACCCGCTTAGCCTTTTATTTCCATAGTCACTTTTTCACTTTCTAATTTTTCATTGACTTTAATAAAGTCACTTTAAAATTATAATATAACTTTATCACTTATAAAGTCACTTTTAAATTAGATTGACTTTACCACTTATAAAGTCACTTTAGGAGAAAAGTACAAATAAATTTGGACACTTTTCCCTAGGCCAAAGATCAAAGCATTAGGGAACCACTTGTCCTCTGGTACCCAAATTTTAACACTCCCTCTTACCGAGGAAAGTGTTCCTCACCACTCCCATCTTGTCTCTGAAGTAGACATGCTTGCCCCGTGGTAAGGCTTTTTGGTGAAAATGTCTGCTACCTGCTCATCTGTGGAAATGTACTCAAGCTTGACTGCTCCCTTTTGGATATAGTCTCTAATGAAGTGATACTTGATCCCGATATGCTTTGACCTGTCATGAAAAACTGGAGTCTCCGTGGGTTTTATGCAACTCTGATTATCACAATAAATCACTGAAAGTCTCAATGCCTGATCAAATAGACCAAACAACATCTTGCGAAGCCATATGGCCTCACAACTAGCCAAACCAGCAACCATATACTCTGCCTCCGCTGAGCTCAATGCAACTGACTGTTGTTTCCGGCTGAACCACGACACAACTGCCGAATCCAACCCAAAACAACACCCTAAAGTACTCTTCCTATTAGAAGCACAACCTGCCAAATCTGAATCAGTGTACCCTGCCAGTCTCACTCCATCACCCTGTCTATAATCCACAGTGCCCTGCAAGTAACGAAGAATGTGTTTTGCAGCCACCCAGTGCACTCTCCTGGACTCACACATGAACTGACTCATAATGTTAACTGCAAAACATATATTTGGTCGAGTGTTGACCAAGTACATCAATGAACCAATCAGTTGTTTCTATAGAGTAGGATCCATCAACTCGGAATCAGAGGCGTGAAGCTTCTTCCAGTTTGTGATCATAGGTGTAGACATGGGTTTGCAGTCCTCCATGTGAAATCAGCTAATTATATCCACAATGTACTTCCCCTATCTCAGGAAGAAATGCCCCTCCTCCTGCCACACCTCCAATCCCAAAAAATAATGCATCAAGCCGATATCTTTCATCTCAAACTCTGAAGCAAGATCTCTCTTGCAACCCTCAATGAGTCTCTCTACACCAGTGATGACCAAGTCATCCACATACAACACCAGAATGAGAGGCTCCTCACCCACCACAATGAAGTAAAGGTTCGGATCAGCCTCGCTCTTTGTGAAACCCAACTGCTGCAAGTATGTATCAATCCTCGAGTACCACTCTAGGAGCTTGCTTCAGGCCATAGAGTGCCTTTTTCAATCTGCATACATGGGACTCCTTCCCATGCACCTCAAAGCCCTGCAACTACTCAATATAAACCTCCTCCTGAATGAAGCCATTGAAAAATGCGGTCTTCACATCCATCTGGTGGATCTTCCAACCCATCTCTACTGCAATCGATATAATGAAGCGAATAGATGTATACCGAGCTACGGGAGCGAAGGTCTCCTCATAGTCAACTCCCTCTACCTGTGAGAACCCTCTCGCCACAAACTGAGACTTGAACTTCTCGATGCTGCCATTTGCAACATGCTTTATCTTGTAGAGCCATCTAGTAGTAAGCACTGATTTACCTTCAAGCCTCGGCACTACCTCCCAAACATCGTTCTTCATAATAGAAGAATACTCCTCCATCATGGCCTCTCTCCAGACCTGCTGGTTGGCTGCCTCCTCATAACTAGAAGGCTCCGAGTCAACAATGCTTGTTACCAATGCCATGTAACTACAGAACCGCTCAGGTGGTTTACTCTCTCTAACCTGTCTCTTTGGCCCAGTAACTGATGTGGCCTCGCGCAAGGTGTCTTGAAGCCACTCGGGCTTCCTCTTCCTTGAGCATACTTCTCCCATCGGAGTGAAAGAATCCTCATCATCATCAGAAGCCTGAACTCCTGAAGGCCTGCCAACTAACCTCATGCCTGAACCTATGCCTGTAGATGTCGAAGTACCGTGTGAACTGTCCATCAATGGACTACCCTGTGAACTGCTCTGCGGACTGCTCTACATGCTGCCCGAAGAACCACCCACCTGACTCTGAGAGCCACTGCTCACTAACGAACCTAACACTGTAATCGATGTACCTCCTGATCCCTGACCACTGGATCCCTGTGACTGACTGAGCTGCTCCTGAGGGTCTGGTGACTCTAGATAATGCGACTCCCGTGACCTCCTGAAAGCCCTCTCCTCCTCGAACTTCACATCCCACTTGACAACCACTTTCCTCTTCGCAGGAATATAAATCCGATAAGCTTTCGAGGTCTCACTATAACCCACAAAGATGCCCTTGTCTGCAGTAGGTTCTAGCTTGGTCCTCTTCTACTTGGGGACATAGGAATATGTAAGGCACCCAAAGATACGAAAGTACCCAACATCAGGCTCCTTCCCAGAAAAAGCCTCCTTCGAAGTCACATTCCCCAAGGCATGATGTGGACTCATGTTTTGCAAGTACACAGTAGTGTTGCAGGCCTCTGCCCACAAAAATAAAGGTAACCCCTGATCATGAAGCATGGATGTATGTCTGCCTTGAAAAATGTACCAAAACAGGTTGTACGAAATTTTACGGATTTGTACAACAGTCCTCCTCGAAATCCATGTCCAGAATCTGCCTCGAAAAATATGCTGAAGTTGTTGTCCCTTTTCTCGAAATCTATGCCAAAATTTCAACAGTCTTTCTCAGTTTTCATGCCCAAAATCTGCCTCGAAATTCGTGTTGGGTGGTGTTGTCCCTCGATTTCCGTGCCTCTCCTCCTTGGAAATCATGCCAAACTCCTGACGTACGGATTCTGCCTTGGGATGCATGCCAATAATGTTGTTGTACAAATTTGTTGAAAGTCTCCTTGCTGCCCTCCTTCAACTTCTCACTGCTCAGAAATTTTCTCCTTGCTCTCTCTTTTCTTTCTCTTAATAGCTCATGAAAGACTAAATTGATCTTTTCTTCTTCTTCTCTCCTTTTACCCTAAATAACCTTTTGGGTAACCCTAAGATCTAATGGCTGAGATTCATTTAGATCTAGGGATGAGAATAAATGTGCATTTAATTCTCACTTTCTATTTTTTAACTCACCCACTTAAATAAAGACCCACTTAGCCTTTTATTTCCATAGTCACTTTTTCAATTTCTAATTTTTCATTGACTTTAATAAAGTCACTTTAAAATTAGAATGTAACTTTATCACTTATAAAGTCACTTTTAAATTAGATTGACTTCACCACTTATAAAGTCACTTTGGGAGAAAAGTACAAATAAATTTGGACACTTTTCCCTAGGCCAAAGATCAAAGCCTTAGGGTACCACTTTTCCTCTGGTCCCCAAATTTTAACACATTAAACTTACTAGGTTTGTAAAAGGAGTAAATCAAGCTACATATAAAGACTTATAGTAAATCTTCTTCATATTACAAGGTACGGTCATTTTTTTCATGCCTAGGATTTTGAATCTTAAAGATTCTTCTTAGGGTGATTAATCATTAGATAAATCTACCCTCTTTATACATTTGATCATTCTTGAGGAACCCTAAAAAGGTTCTCTGAAAATCCCTAACCCTAGGGTAAGTCGATGCTAATGTGAAAACCCTAGTCTGCTTAGGGTTACTGATGAAATCTAGAAAATACTATTCTTTTGATGTTTGGCATTTCGATGGTAAAGGTCATGTTTGGAGTTTTTATGGAAACCCTAAACCTTTAGGATTGATAATGTCTATGTGTTGAAATCATAAACGTTTAGAATTTTTGGAAAATTAGGGCTTTTATGTTATGAAAGCCTAGATCTTTAAGGTTTGGTAGGATTTATAAGAAAAACCCTTATATTATCTAGAGTGAGCTCCAAGGAATGAAACCCTAGGTATATGTTTGCCCACCTGATTAAACCTTAATGTTTGTAATGATATGCTTGTGCATGGATATGATATCCTAGATATGCATATGTGTATGTGTTGAACTAATTGTTGATGGTCATAAGTCCTAGGGTTTGTGATTAAGCCCTAGTCGAAGTTTGATATTCTAGGATGATATTGTTTAGCCTTGATGATGAATCTAGGGTTTACAACAAAACGCTAGTAGAAGTTGGTCATGTTGAAATTTTAAATGTGTTATGATTAGTTTGATTGTTGAGACTAAGTGTCTCTAAGATGGAATCTAGGGTTTGCATTAAATCCTAGTAGAGGTCTAACACACTCTAAGGTTGTTAGATGCATTGTCGAATTGTACTTGTTTGAATTATTTCTAGGGTTTGGAATATGTTATTGAAGAATTTGTCATATCTTTGAAAGTGATATTACAACCCTAGATATAATGAGATTGATATCTTGATTGAGCTACTAATTTGTTTTAGGGTATTTAACAAAAACCCGAGCAAGAAGTTGAAGTATAGAATTATGTGTCTCTTGTTGATTATAAACCTGACTATGTTTAGGTATTTGGTGACTAAAGTCTGATGCTTCCATTATTTGTATAAATCTAACTTCATGCTTGTATGGATTTGGTTGTGCTTGCTATCTAAGTTGTGCAGGTACATGATCTTCAAGATATTGAATATAGTCCTAAGTGAAATTGATTTGATTGATAAGCATGATATAATGATGATCAAGATGACTCTGATAAGAAGAATGGAAGCCATGAAAGATTTTCTAATGTCATAAATAGAGGTTGATCTCCCTAAGTTAAGAGGGAGCCTGGATAGAAGAAATCTCCCCAAGTTGAGAGGGAGGGCATATTGTGGTCATCTTGGATACCTTCAAAGAAGAAAATGGAGAATACATTTTGAGGTGCTGCTGAAAGAAGGAAAGTAGGATCTAGTTGTAGAATATGATGTTGCATGTAAAGTAGGAAAGGAAGTTGTATGGTTGAGGAATCTTTTGTCAAGATTCACTTGGAAGTCTCTAAGTCTCACTGTGAGAAGCAACATCAAGATGTCTAAAAGACCCCAAAGGTTTGTGCTTACTTACGAGTATTTGAAGTTTGTTACTAATTGGGGTTGTGCTTGTACATGTAAATCTCTTGGAGGTTTGATAGCATGTTTTACATGCTTGCTGTTACTGATCAGTTTGATTGGGAGAGATTTGTTGTTACCGATTTGTTTGATCAGGGTGGATTTTCTACCGATTTGAATAATCAGGAGTGTTGAAGCTCTATGTGTGTGACACATTGCCTGGGAGGACATCAAGTTGACACTATGCGTTGATATCTAGATCCCGAAGTAGGGAGGGTGGCTTGGTCATGGAGCTCTGACCTCGGATACACACTTGGATCCCTAGGTTGATGGTTAGCAGGTAAGCCTGATGGTACTTAGAGAGGTTGAAAGCTTTAGTCCATCTTAAGTCCCAACCAGATTGATTTCCCTGGTCAGGAATCTAGTCCGTGGCACCGCGAGTGACTAAATTGTTGAAGGACCTTGGATAGATTGCCCTGATCAGGAATCTAGTCCATGGCATTGCGGTGCCTAAACTCTTCACAGATCATGTGTTCTGATATCTTCCATGTACTTCTATAGATATATGTAAGTATGAATACCTCCCTACTTAAGAGGGAGTGTTGAAGAATGTAACTAGATTCAGTCTTCACAATTGTACTTGAGTCAAAATGAAATATATTTATCAAAAGAAAAACAAAAATAAATTTTATTATTAATTAAATTGACTTGTTAAAGCATGGGTCTCATGCTTGGGTCAATTGTCATAGGTCAAGCCTCCATTGTAGGCTTTTAGGATTTTCTATTTAAGTCAAAAGTCAAAATTATTTTGTCAAAAGAACTCCTTCATCAAGTCACCTTGCTGTCGGCCTCCAAATTAATATGCTTCCAGTCAACTTCTCAAACAAAATTCATGTCGGCTCATTTACAGTGGGGAACAACTATATATAGGAGTGCAGACTTCGCTAAACAAGTACATAAGTGAGAAGTTCGGAGCATCTCAGTGACGAGTTCGGTGATCACAGAGGAAGGCAATTCGGATAGAAGGAAGATATGACTACAACCCGAGATAACCAAGTTACCACATGACTGAAGTCTGGGCTTCCACCATAGGACCAAAATTTTGGGCTACCACAGAACCATAATTTGGGCTATCATTACAAGACCAAAGAACTTGACTAGCATTACAGAACCGAGGATTGTGTTTGCTGAAGGATTGTGTTATAATATGTATGCCACAAATTACAAGATCAAATCATATTGTGTTATGGCATATGAATGATGCCACCACAGGGTCAAAGCACATCTGGAATACCTCAGATCGAAGTATGATTAGCATCTCAGGACTGAAGCATGAAGAAAACTGTTACATAGGTTGATACAGGAATGAAGTATGATTGGACTACCACAGAACTGGAGTATGACATGACAAGGTTGAATTGATGGATGGAAGTAGTCTTTGGTCTAGTTTATGAAAGTCTTGGTCATCTCAGTTTTGTTTTGAATCTACTGAAGGAAGAATTCTTGACTGGGTTTTCCCCTACTCAAGGGTTTTGCCCTGGCAGTGTGCCTACATCTCGTGACCTCCTCTGTTTATTGTTTGGAATTAGTCTTGATGATAAGAATAAGATGAATTGAAAGAAAATAATAATAATGAAACATCACAAGATAATGTCATAATAAGAGAAATCAATTAATTGTCACCCAATTGGATTTCTCAACACATCTCTCCCACACGTGTGAATTTACTGGGCTATTTCTGGAACATCGAAATTTTTGCTGCTAGGTCGAAGTTGTTGCGTCAAGGTCGAAGTTACTGTTGCATCAACATACTGCTTCAAGGTTGAAGTGTCGCTTCTAGGCCGAAGTACTACTTCAAGGTCAAAGTGTTGCTTCTAGGTCAAAGTACTGCTTCAAGGTTGAAGTGTTGCTTCTAGGTCGAAGTACTGCTTCAAGGTCAAAGTGTTGCATCTAGGTCGAAGTACAGTTGTTGCTGCCAGGAAGAAGTTATTGTTGCCAGGTCGAAGTTATTGCTGCAGAGTCAAAAGTCCAAGATTGATGTTATTACTGAAAGGTTATCATCTGCAGAAGAAGGAAGAGTTGACTTGGTGATTGGAGGAAGTCTGTGTCTAGGTCAAAGGAGTCTTGGATTATTTTGTGAAACTATTGAAGGAAGAGTTGTTGATTGGGTTTTCCCCTAGATTGGGGTTTTGCCCTAGCTGTCCGCCTACATCTGGGGTCTTTGATCTTCTATGTTTTTGATAATTGCTTGATGAACTAAGATAAAATAAGAATACAAGAAAGTTAATAAGAACATAAGAATACCACAAGTAATTATCAAGATAAAGAAAATCTTTTTGCCTTTCTGATTTTCTAACACTAACACTGGATGCATTGCTTTTCATTAATAGCTCTTGTGGATTTATAATCTGAGTCACTCTTGAAACCCTTAATCGAATTTAATCATAATTGTGATAAGAGATCTACTTGTGTCCATAAGGAATCCAATCGCTCTCTTGTGTATCTAATTCACATACTAAAGTTCCATTGTTATAATCTTGAAGATTTGCTAATTGTGCATAATGCATTAGAGCATTGATCTTGTCTATCTCTTAAGCAATTGTCTATTGGTTATATTGAAAACATTTTCTGGCACCATTTATTTTGAGCACTTTCTCTTGTGGTGAAGATTGTCATTTATTCATTGTTTAAGTACTTCATTGTTTCAATTTGAAAATCATCATTTGTCTCTAAGTACTTAAAAAATTTAAATAATTTCACCTTAAGAGTAATCACTCATATTATGCATTTGCATTTTAGGACTAGTTTCTTGCATTAATTAATTAACTTCCAACCATAAGCTTGGTCGATAGAGAGATAGGCCCACCTTTCTCACCCATCTTGCGAAGTCTAGAACCTCTTTAGTGGTTAACACGGCCACAATCTCTACAACGCTGGAGGCATCGAGTGGTTAGAACTCAAGGGGGGGAAATCATTAATCAAACCATAGTTTGCTTCCCCTTTGGTTTCTCTCTCACAACCTACTCTAGAGACTAGCTTCAAAACAGTTGAGAGGAAGGATTCACTTAGATAGACATATAATTTAAAATAAACCAAGATTCTACATCTTTCTTTAGATTGTAGGATTTGCATTTCATCTGGTTACTTGGTAATAATTCACATAAAGCAAGTATTTGTGTAATATTCCCAATTAGCAGCAGCTAATTGGTAATATTAATTTTGGCCAATTTACTTTTTATAAAGTTAAATTAGTTAATAAAGTGGGTGAGAAGATACTTCGCCTACACTTAGGAAATAAGCATTCCCTAAAGTCACTTGAGCATATTATTATTTGGCAGCGTGGGGCCCAAGAGGACGAAGTGGCAGCGTGGGCAACGTGTGCCCATCACAAAGCAGTGAGAGAGGGACAATGTGGGCCAAGAGGGACAACGCAGTTTTGGTGGGGCCTAGGTGAGAGCAAGGCTCTCAAAGCATAAAAGGGGGAAGAGGCTCCTCATTCTCTCATTCGATTATGCATCTATGTTTTGGCTCTTGACATTGAGCATGCTTTTGCTGTTGAGAAAAGTCTGCAAGTGTTGTTCAACACACCGGGTGTCTTCGAGTGGAGATCCCAACCTCAACCTCGGGGGACTTCGAGTGCCTGCTCGGGTGAGGAGTTCTATTTATTGATTTTCAGGTGGGAGCCATAGCATCTCCAGTCAGGGATTACACACTTGCTTGGGCAGAGCAGTCTCAGGGAGAGATCACGTAGTTCTTGGAGGAGGCAGTTCCGAGAGTGAGGATTCATCAAGGGATTCAGCCCGAGATAGTGAGAAGGGATCAACCCTTCACTATTCCATCATTTTGGTAGAGGAGGAGGCCACTATTTGCAGAGGATCATTCAGGGCCAGCATATTTCATTGGGATAGCGTTATTCCTCAAGGGAGGTCAAATTCCGGGGTCATCCATTCCAAAATTCCTTTCTGGACTTTTCTGGGTATTTGAAGGAGGGCTCATTCCCATAGTTTCATATTTTTCTGAGCAGGGGAACAACCCCAAAGAGCCATCCTATTCTAGCAGTAGCAACAGTCCGGTAGCAGCAGCAGCATTTTGGAGATAACGCAGTCACTGATAGAGCAACCATTCCTTGAGCATTTCTGAGAGTATTTCCAACTTGCCTTGTGCAAGCCAAGGTGTCATCATTTTGATCACCTTTGTACTCATTGTATCTTTCAGTTATATAATAAAATGGCTCAGCGTTCTCCATATTTTGCATTGTTTACGTGATGTCTCTCTATTTGTTGTAGATTCTTGTTTATGTTGCTTTATATTGTTGTTTATTTCTATTCGAAATATTACAATTTGACTCCATTTAAGGCACTGGTCTTTCAAGATAAATCTAATCCAATAATAGAGCTAGCTAAATTAACCAAGTTGCTAGGCCATTCAATTGTGTCTCTTGGACTTATTGGTTGCCAACGAGTCTCTTATCTTCACCGTTCATAGGGACTACCCCCCATAGCTTGCTGTAGGGAGACAACTAGAACGGAGAGGGTGGGGATCAGAGTGACAAGCCCTGCCCTAAGCGTTGTTGTATGTTGTCTGTCAATTTGGATGACAACAGGCCTATAGCCTAGCTAGAAGAATTGAACTCAACCAGAAGGCAAATTTTGATGCAAATCTAGACTTTTGCCGCAATGCAAAAATAGATTTAAGTTAATACAAATTCTTGGTTACGGTTGAAGAAAAAAAGATAATTGATGTGTCTAAGAATATATAAAACTACAACTTTCAACATTGACATATAAAAGTTTTAAATCATATTGGATGGTGATGTATGGAATCTATAACAATTACTATTTTATAGTTGGATATAGAAATATGTTTACTTGTGACTAATAATCAATAACAAAATTACTATCATTTTGATATTATTTATATTATTCATAATCGAAAAAAACATCAAGTCTCTTAGGTACTCATGAGTCAAACCCAGATTGCCCTTCCTGAGCTGAGTTAACCAAGTGCCAAGTGTTTTCCAATTAGTTGAACTCACCAATCACATTTTTGTATGGAACTTGTCATTTGTCTTCCTCAACCATTGTTTCTCTTTTCATGAGTCGATTTCATTGTGTGTTGGGTTGTGCTATTATGGGCTCCATGTTCTTCTTGTACAAATGGAAAACGGTCTACAATTTGTCTTTGCTCAGACATTTGTTTGCGCACTTGAGTTGCAATGCCCTTTCGTTGTGCTTTCATCATATTCTTCAAGTTACCTTCCTCCACTCTTTAGGTTTGTTTTTATCAAGTCTTCTCTTTGTGGGAGAAACTTACTTCTCTTGATGAATTCTCTTTAAAATTAAACCCAAAATAAATCTGAACTCTCAACCTTAGGAATGTAATGAAAATTCTTCAAGAAGTTTTTCGTTTTATTAGTGTTTTCAAATTAATTTTATCCTTAACTTTTATTTCACCTTTCTTAGGAATTTTGACTCCTACTCATCTGCAATCACGATCAATTATTTTTCCTTCAAAGCTCTAATTCATATATTGTGTCCTTAGAAATCACAAGCTTAATGACCAACATGTTGTTGTATACCATGTGGAAATTAGGAATGTAATAACATGGGAGATGTGGAATTTAAGGTTTTATTATAAATGGAATCATCTAATACAATGAGGTAGATCACCTTATATTCTATGCATTATGTAGTTGTTCTAATACTTTGTTTAACTCTATGACTAATGATACATTGTTGATCTTGTTGGTCATTTATTTAATCTGACCCTTACCACACATTAAAGTAACTTTCTTAAACCTTCGAAAAAAGGAGACCACCTTTTGTTCATTTGTGGACATATTATTTCTTCCTTTTGAATTAGGGATCTAGGGAATCATCGAGACTGTGCTAGAATCTAGCTTGGAGCCTCAATTCAAATTTTTAACATGTACGGTATCTCTATGGCAATATCATACTTCATAGTTCAAAATGTCAAATCTTGCAAATATAAACAAGAGTTTGAAACTGTTTGCTTATTTCCAACTCTAGGCTCTACAAATCTTAAACTAGCTATATGACAAGCAACCTAAAAGTCTTCCCCACAGTAACACACTAAGAAGACCCTCACATGACCAAGTACACCTCAAATATCAAGATAGTCAAGTTAGATTAAACTTGAATGGAATTTAGTATTCATATATGAGTTAGCACATCCATATAGGAACATGCAGCGATAGCCATTAACTCGATCAAGACTCCAAGTTCTTACACAAACAGCAAACATAGGTCTGTATATTTTGGTTGTTCTAACTTGGAATGTTCAAAAAATTCTATTTGAGCTATATACCCTAGGCAGAACCTCCAAATGTGACATTTATATTGAGTGGTTGAAAGGTAAATTTTGGAGATTCATGATTGGATGATCATCTACCTGTAATCATTAATCACTGCACGTCCATTTTTCATCCTGACACGTATTAATTATGTGTAAGATTGAGTTTAAATACCTTTTCATGTAGATGTCGATGTGATATCTCCACCAAAGGCACTCCATTAAGAAGGATCTTCCCTTTCATGGGATCATAGAATCTTTCTATCAAGTTTGCAATTGTTGTCTACAACATCCAGATATTATAACATAAGAGAAAAAGTCAAATATCTGTAATGATTACGATAAAAATAATGACTCAAAGAATATAGACAAAAATCAAAGATTCATCTTTGATGGAGTTGATGTGCCATTAAAAAGTTGTAATGCAGAGGCTAAGGAAGTATTACTTTGCCACCTCCACTAGGACCCACAAGAGCAACTTTAGCCCCAGGTTTCATCCTCAAATTTACTCCCTGTTGAAAGAGACATCATTCTATTAGCAACCAATTTTTTTGACATTCATACATATAATGAGCAATACAAAACTTGATCGACTTTTCCTTTCAATTTCATTTCAAACAATTAGTGTACTTTCAGGCCAGGTTAGAATATGTGATGGTTTTGAAGAGTTACTGAAATTTTAATATGCACCCATCTACCATTTCTAACAGACCAAAAGATTTGACCTATATTAATAATGCCATAGAAACACTATTTTCCACCTTTGTTCAAGAAAGCATCAAGCCCTACATTTTACTCAAGATCATATAATCCTAAATGAAATGATTTGGCTTCATAACTTCGTCGAAAACGAAAGCAGCCACTGATAGCTTTATAGTATTGATCAAAAGTTTTCACGCTTTATTAAACTCAGAAAAAGATCTCAATATAAAATAGGTACTTTATAATCTAAAACATGAAAGTTTGTGACGTTGATCTTATGTCATAATTTAAAGGAAAAAATAACCAACCAATTTCACATAAGAGATTAGGATTATGCAATCTATTTCACTCCTTAAATGAGAAAACCAACTAGGAAATTGAAAGTTTCTCCATTCAAAAAGCACATTGTAATAGATACCACGTAGATCAAACAGCAAGCCCAAAATAGAGGAAAAGACTCAAGACAACGTGTATTTGCTGTACAAAAAATCAGATCTATATCTCTTTTAAAGAAAAATGAAAACGTTTATCATATTTGGTTGTATTTACCAAGACCGTAATGTTTTATGGTAACGTAATAAGCTAAGAAGAGACATGAAAAATAAAAAGTATGGGAAACAAGCTAAAACTACAATGGTGATTTCACAGAAAAACAATAAGATGAACCATGAACGGAGATGAGCTGTTCTGCACCAACAGCTCAGCAAGTGTTGACAGTGGACACACAGAATAAGTCCAATACCGAGAGAATTTTAGAGAGAGGTTAAAAACAACCATGAACACTCGGAAACTTACCTATGCTATTGGATTACATACACATTCACAATTGACACAAATATATAGTATTGAATCTCTTCCACTAATCATCAAAATGGGTAAAATACATGATAGCACAACCAACAAGGATTGAGAGATCTAGAAATTCAGCATGCAAAATTTCTAAGAAAAAATGAGGAAAAATAATTTTTCCATCAGAAATTATTTGAAGTAAACTGCATTCTGGCTTTGAAACATCCAACATGTCGAGTGGATACTCCACCCATTATCAGAGACAAGTTTGTTGAAAAGTGTAACTAGGTTCAGTCTTCATAATGACATGTGTAATTATAATTTTATGTAATTGATGTAAAATAGAAAACAAAATTATTTTGTAATGCTTGAGTGATGGGTTTCATGCTCAAAGAATTTTATTTTTATAGTTGAAGCTCCCATTGAGAGCTATTAGGTTTGGTCATCAAATCATAAAGTCTATTGAGTCAATGTCATGTATTGAAGACCTATTTGGGCATGTTACACATTGTAAAAAGAGAAGTTGTTTGAGTCATTAACCTTCCAAGAACTCGTCAAAAGCACCCCTTGAAGTCGGCCTACAAAAAGGAATAAAGATGATTCTAGAAAGGCATGTCAGCCTAGGCGCAAGGTCAAGTCGGCCTATATTGTTGATTTGGGGTAGCATCGGATGTGCTCTAACTCTCAAACTTTGTGGAGAGGCTTAGACACATGTATTCCAGATAACCCAGAAATTGTTTGGGGAAATTCTACCCGGATTGTATTTGATTAAGAAAATTAATTATTTTAAAGTGGCCCTAACTCTAAAGTTAGGAAAATAAAATAATTAAAGTGAATTAATAGAATATGGGTGTGAATGTTTTAGAAAAAGCAGATCAAGTCAAAATGTAATCTTAGTCTTTGATTGGAGATCTAATCTCGGTCATTGTAGTCTCAACGAGGAGACTATAAAGAAGGTTTGAGGGTCATTTGGAAAAATACACCGAGAGATCAAGAGATCAAATTTTCTGAAGGAGCAGTGCTTAGAGGAAAACTTTGATCGAGAGATTCTCACGCAGTTGAGGGGCAAAGACAGTTTTGGTTGGAGGATCTTCTCCGGGGCCAAGAATACTCAACAGAGAGGTAGAGAAAGACACAAAGGAAGTAGTGCAAAGCCCAGAGAGGGTGACACAGGGCCATGAAGGCCACAAGCAGAGGTAGCGCAATATTCTGAGCAGAAGTCCGAGTTTCAGCTGGGAGATTGAAATTCTGAATCGGGAGGGTTGGAATCGAGATTTTTGAGGGCTGAACAATTCAACAGAAGAGGTGACGCAGTCCTTCAGAGTTCCCCACGCAAGCCTATGCAATTACTGCGCAGAGGCAACGTAGAGGGTGGTGGGGTTTCGTCAATTCAGCTACCGGATCAACTGGGACTTGCAGAGTGAGGTAATCTCACAATTTGTCTTTCTTCTGCCAAGCGATATTCTCTATACTGGATAGCCAACAAGGCATCCATAGATTGTATTCATATATAACTGCTACTTAATAATAAAACCCTCAGATCTGCTACACCGATTTTCCCACATTGGGTGTTTTCGGGGACATTTGTCCAAAAACAATGGTGTCTTGTGTGATGTTTTTCTTTTGCTCAGTTTCTTGTTTCGCATATTAATTTAATTAAGTGAAGGCTGCTTCAGTAATTGCTTCAGTATTCACAGAATAAATATGCAAATAACTTGCTAATGTAATTTACAAGTAGGTGAAGTTAATTCATTTTGCTGTAGTAAGATTCCAGATCTAGGACTTGGAATTTTCACATGGTATCAGAGCGTTGTAGGTGAAACAGGAAGAGCAGAGCCAACGCTGAGCAAGAGGCTGAATAGCTGCAGAAAGCAGCAGTTTGAATCCCCAGAGGGATTGCGTAGTCCAAGCTGAAAGAGATGAAGTTTCGCGGAAAGTCTCTCTCTGAGTGAGTCGACAGAGAGATAGGACTTCCAGATCGAGATTTTGCCGAGCCAGAGGGAGCAACGCAAAGCCTCAGCAGAGAGTTGGTGGGACGCAGTTCTTCTGCAAGAAATTTTTGCTAGGCAGAGAGTCGTCAGAAGAGAAAGAAGAAGCATAGTGATGGATTTTTCTTCCTCAGGCAGTTCTTAGCCGGGGAATTCCATTTTTCGCTATCTGAGCAGCAAATTTGGGTCGCATATCTACAAGCTCCAAAAAGGAGTGCGTAAGTGAATCCAGTGCTGCGCAAAGGGGGAAGAGAGGGAGCATATTCGACATTTTCTTTTCAGCAAAAATGGCAGCTCATCGGCTTCGAGATCAAGACCAGTTGGAGGGAGCCTCCACCTATGTAATCTGGAAGGTGAGAATCACATGCCTTTTAGATGAATACGATCTCAAGCTTTTCGTGACAAGTACAGTAACTGTCCCTACAGATCCAGATCCACTGAAGAAGTACAAGGCTGACATGGCGAAGGCTAAAAGGCTGCTCCTTGATGGAGTCAAAGATCACATTGTTTCCCACATAGCCGACAAGTTCACAGCTAGGCAAATGTGGGAAGCCTTGGCAACGTTGTATGAAGGATCTTCCGAGCAGCGAAAGATGTACTTAGAGCAGAAACCGAGGATGGTGCAGATGCATAAGGGGGAGCGTATTGTTTCGTTCCTCTCAAGGCTTCAGGAAACTCATGATCAACTAGCAACTGTGGGGTCCACCCCTTCTCCTACAAAAATGGTGATATTAGCTCTTAACGCAATCACAGAAGAATGGCAGTTTTTTGTCCAGAGTATCCTGGGACGAGCAGCCTTGCTAAGCTGGGAAGGGATGTCAGCTTCTCTTCAGCAAGAAGAGCCAAGGAGGGACCTAGTCAAGTGTAAACTTGACAACAACAGTGGTAGTGTGTCGAAGACGAAGCAGGAGGAGGAAAATGAAGCCCTTGCATCCAAGGGGCAGCAGGAGCAGCAGAGACAGAAGAAGGACGTCTTGAAGATAAAGTGCTTTAGGTGTGGTGATCTTGGTCACTACACAACCCAGTGTCCTTTGAAAAAGAAGGACAACGACGAGAAACACGAACCAAAGGTTGCGCCCGCAAAGATCAAGGAGGATGAGTATGCCATGAGTGCCCATGTATTTCCAGGAGGGAGATGGGGCGACATCGAGCTGTAAGTTCGCAAGAACTTCAGTTGGGCAGGATCCTTGAGGAATCTACCTCTTAGATCATGACCTTGCTGCGGGTGCCCAAGATTAGCAATAGCAGGCTGGAGGAGTTTTATTTGGTGCAAAGGAGTGTTGGAGAGACAGATGCAGTGGTTAGCAGTGCAAGAATCTGAGCAGCACAGTGCAGAAGCAGCAACAACGCAGTGGTTCAAAGGGACAACATGGGACTAGCAGTAGTCAAAGTTTCAGCATCGAGATGCATCTTGAACACTTGTTCAAAATTTTGGATGTTTTTTAGTTGCTTCTCTCAGCAACTGAGTTGCAGCGCAGAGTTAGCAGTGGCAGTGCTAGCAGCAGATGCAACATTTGAGGGAGTTGCAGTATGGATGCAGTGTTGATCGTGGCAGGGTGAGCAACAATACAGTTGCAGTAGCAGCATAGTAGTTGGTGGACAACATGTCAGATATCAGCAACGCAGAGGGAGATGCTTCAGAGTCAGAGCAGGGTGCAACATGGCATATTTGCTAGAGCACATTCCTCGCTAAGAGGGAGTGTTGATTTGGGGTAGCATCGGATGTGCTCCAAGTCTCAAACTTTGTGGACAGGCTTAGACACATGTATTCTAGATAACCCAGAAAATGTTTGGGGAAATTCCACCCAGATTGTATTTTATTAAGAAAATTAATTATTTTAAAATGACCCTAAGTCTAACCTTAGGAAAATAAAATAATTAAAGTGAATTAATAGAGTATGGGTGTGAATGTTCTAGAAAAAGCAGATCAAGTCAAAATGTAATCTTAGCCTTTGATTGGAGATCTAATCTCGACTGCTGAAGTCTCAACGAAAAGACTATAAAGAAGGCTTGAGGGTCATTTGGAAAAACACACCGAGAGATCAAGTAATCGAATTTTTTGAAGGAGCAGTGCTCAAAGGAAAACTTTGATCGAGAGATTCTCACGCAATTGAGCGACAACGATAGTTTTAGTCAGAGGATCTTCTCTGGGGCCAAGAATACTCAACAGAGAGGCAGAGAAAGATGCGGAGGAAGGAGTGCAGAGCCCAGAGAGGCAGAGAAAGACGTAGAGGAAGGAGCGCAAAGCCCAAAGAGGGTGACGCAGGGCCACGAAGGCCACACATAGAGGCAACACAGTATTCCGAGCAAAAGTTCAAGTTTCAGCTAGAAGATCGAAATTTTGAGTCAGGAGGGCTGGAATCGAGACTTTTGAAATCGAGAGTCTCTGCATGGTGCTGGCTGAACTGCGTCCTCTTGGCTGGCTCTGCGATGACTGGTACTCACTACCCCTCTGCAATTGTATTCTCGGCCTTGGATTCAGATCATGCGTTGTCGATCTCTGCCCCTCACTGCACTACAAACTCGCTTCGAATTTCTCAACAAACCCCGCCCCAGAAATTCGACTTAGCTTCAATACTCTGCCAGTGTGTATATGTCTCCAACTGACCCCAAGCCTTTCCTTTATACTTTTCTCGTTGGAAAACCAACAGTCGTGATCTCATCTCTAATCGACGGCTCAGATTAAAAGACTGCTTGATCCTTGTCACTTAGAACATTTCATCACGTGTTTAATTAATTCAATTTAATTTTTCTAATTTCCTAAGTTAGACTTAGGGTCCTCATTAAAAAAATTAATTATTAGAATAATTTCAACACCAGAGGAAATTTCCCCAAGCACTTTCTAGGTTTTGGAGGTCTCGTGTGTCTTAGACCCTCCACAAAATTTCAGGGCTAGAGCACACCCGATGATACCTCAAAATCTCAACACTCCCTCTTAGCAAGGAGTGTGCTCTAGCAATACATCCACACCAAGTATTGCCTGATCTCGGCATCGGACTCTGTGTTGTTGATGCTTGGCCTGCTGTCCTCCATCCACTGCATTGTTTCTTTCTGTACTGTTGCCCATGTCACTGCCACTGACACTACTACATCCGTACTGCAGCTCCCTCTCAATTTGTTGCAGCGTGCTGCCAATTGCTACACTGCAACTCAGCTGCTGAGAAGTAAGCAATTGAAGGACCCTTGCCCAATCATTGACAAACAAGTCAATCAGGTTGCACCTCATCATTGAAGCTCCCTTTGCTGTTGTGTTGTGTTGTCTCCCTGAAGCCACTGCGCTATTGCTGCTCTACACTTCGTAAGCACTGCCCCTCTGCGCTGTTGAAGTCCCATCAGCCTCTGCGTTGTTGCTTCTACATTGTTGCTACTTCTGCACTGTGTTGCTCCCATCTACAACGTCCCAACTCTGCCCTCCACTTCACTGTGATATTCTGCACCCACTGCTCCACTTGCTCTGCTATTGTCTTAAGGCTCCCGTAGCTCGTATATGATCCAAGAGTTGGGCACCTCAAGGATCATGCCTCTCCATCTATAGCTACTCTACATATCAATATCGCACCACTTACGTGGCTCATGAGCACTCATGGCTACATCATCGTCACTCCCATCGTCTGCTTTTGTTGTTGCTAACTTGGATTCAGAAGATCCCTTGTCCTTCTTCTTAGGACAATTGTTGGCGAAGTATCCAAGTTCGCCACAATTAAAGCACTAGACCTTGGATAGGTCCGTCTTCTTCTTCCCTTGCTACCTTTGTCCCTTTGATGCAAGGGTTGCATCATTATCTTCCTCTATATTTACTTTGACTGAACCGTTGTTGTTGCTTTACCTGTTGGTAAACCTCTTGATTTCATCTTGCCAGAGGATTGGCCACATGTCTACCCAGGATGGTAACGCTCCGCTGCTCAAGATGCTTTGGGCAAACGCTTTCCATTCCTTGGTGGCTGCATTCAGGGAAGTCCTCACCAAGAGCCCTTCATCCGCAGTCATACCCATGGCAATCAGTTGGTCCCGGATAGTTTGAAGTCTAAAGAGGAAGGGATCTATTTCCTCACCCTTCTGCATCTTGAACAACCTCATCTAATTCTCCAGAAGCATCTTCCTCTGGACAGAGTTGTCCACATTTCATTTGTCATGTTCTTCCAGGCAATATGTGGAACCATGTGATCTTCGACTCCATCCATGATCAAGCACTTTGCTCACGCCTGATTCTCTTTGAATTTCTTCAGGGGATCTGCATCGGTAGGCACAACTAGGACATTCTCAGCATGGTCCTTGATGTCGTACTCATCCAGGACTGTCAGGATCCTAGCACTCTAGATAATGAAGTTGGACATGTCGTCCAACCTGTCCTTGTCTCTTAGTCCATGAGAAACTATCTCTACTCAAATCTGTCCGAATGGATACTCCTCTCCCTCTTCCTGCTGCAACACTCAATAGAAAACTGGATCTGGATTTCTTGGTGATTAGAAACCCTCTATAGTAGCTACTCCCTCTAACAACTGATTTCCCTCTCGAAAATCCTCTACCAAAAACAGCTGAATCAATTCTCTATGATCACCCTCCTGATCGATTCTCAGATCTGTTTGGCGCAAATCTGTTGAGCAACTGTTCTCTTCCCGATCTTGTCACCTTTGCTAGGCACGATTCTGCACCAACAGAAACTTTGCCACACTAGCAACCTCTGAAGATCAGAAGCTCTGCTTCAGACTTTAGCAAAACTGCAAAGCAACCTCAAAACTCGAACTACATCCCTCTGGCTGGCCTCTGCGTGAGCAGACTAGCTCAGCACAGTGACTGCGCAGCGCAGGCTAGTTCTGCGTAACTCTAGAAGGCTCTGTGTTACCTCTGTGTCAACCTCTGCATGGCCTCTGCATCAGTTTGGCTGGACTGTGCCCCTCCTGGTGCTGCACTGCACTTTTTTCTGGATCTGTTGCTTCAGTTGCCCTCACTACAGCAATCTTCTACAGCCGCTCTGTTGGTGGATCAGCTTGATCTGCAATGCTCTGATACCATGAGAAAGTTTCAAAACAGAAACCCTAGTGTAGTATCTAGATCTACTTCACTACATGTTTAATTAACATTAATAAGTTACATTAATGAATTATTCAAGAAAACATTAAAGTAGACACTAACTACAGCCTACACATCTACAAATCATTTACTGAACAATTCACACAAGTGACAAGATTATACACGATTTTTTGGACAAATGTCCCTAGAAAAACTCAATGCGGGAAAACCGGTGCAGCAACTCTAAAGGGTTTTTATTATTATGCAGAATCTAAATACAACATTCTGGGCACCAAAAATGGTTGGCCCTAAAAAGATATTACACGGCAGTTTGTACCTTTCACTCGGAGACGGAAGATATGGCTGTATCACACCTTCAAACAGAATTTATAGATCACGAGCCCCTTCTAGCCCACTAGAACCCTCAGCATTGCCTTTGCAGCCTCTGTGTCAGCCCTCATTGGCTAGCGACCCCACTGCGTCACCCTAACTGGTGTTGCGCTACCTTTGCACTGCCCCAGCTAGTCCTGCATCACTCTACTGGTGCTGCGTTGCCCTCGCGCAACGCTACCTGGGTCTGCATCACCCTAGCTTGGTTTACACAACCTCTATGCAGTCTCTATGTGGTGCTGGTTGAACTACGTCCTCCTGGCTGGCTCCTCGCTGACTGGTACTCACTGCCCCTCTGCTGCTATATTCTCGGCCTTAGATTCAGATCATCCCTTGCCGATCTTTGCCGCTCACTGCACTGCAAACTCGCTTCGAATTTCTCAACATACCCTGCCCCGGAAATTCGACTTAGCTTCAGTGCTCTGCTAGTGTGTGTATGTCTCCAACTGGCCCAAGCCTTTCCTTTAAACTTTTCTCGTTGGAAAACCAATGAACGTGATCTAATCTCTAATTGACGGATCAGATTAAAACACTGATTGATCAACGTTACTTAGAACATTTCATCACATGTGTTTAATTAATTCACTTTAATTTTTCTAATTTCCTAAGTTAGACTTAGGGTCCTCATTAAAAAAATTAATTATTAGAATAACTTCAACACCAGATGAAATTTCCCCAAATGCTTTCTGAGTTTTGAAGGTCTCATGTCTCTTAGCCCTCCACAAAATTTCAAGGCTAGAGCACACTCGATGCTACCTCAAAATCTCAACACTCCCTCTTAGCGAGGAGTTTGCTCTAGCAATACATCCACACCAAGTATTGCTTGATCTCGACATTGGTCTCTGCGCTGCTGATGCTGGGCTTGTTGCCCTCCATCCATTGCATTGTTGCTTTTTGTACTGTTGTTCATGTCACTACCACTGACACTGCTACATCCATACTACAGGTCCCTCTCAGCTTGTTGCATCGTGCTTCCAACTGTTACACTCCAACTCAGTTGCTGAGAAGTAAGCAACTGAAGGACCCCTGCCCAATCATTGACTGATAAGTCAGTCGGGTTGCACCTCATCACTGAAGCTCCCTTGGTTGTTGTGTTGTGTTGTCTCCATGAAGCCACTGTGTTGTTGTTGCTCTGCTCTACGTAAGCGTTTCCCCTTTGCGTTGTTGAAGTCCCATCAGCCTCTGTGTTGCTAGTTCTACGCTGCTACTGCCTCTGCACTGCACTGCTGCCATCTACAACGTCCCAGCTCTACGCTCTGCTTCACTGTGATCTTCTGCACCCACTGCTCCACTTGTTCCGCTACTGTCTTAAGGCTCCCGTAGCTCGTATGTGATCCAAGAGTTAGGCACCTCAAAGATCTTGCCTCTCCATCTGTAGCTGCTCTACATATCAATATCGCCCCACTTACGTGGCTCATGAGCACTCATGGCTACGTCATCGTCACTCCCATCGTCCCCTTTTGCTACTGCTGCCTTGGATTCAGGAGATCCCTTGTCCTTCTTCTTAGGAAAATTGTTGGCAAAGCGTCCAAGTTCGCCAGAATTAAAGCACCGATCCTTGGATAGGTCCCTCTTCTTTTTCCCGTGCTGCCTTTGTCCCTTTGATACAAGGGTTGCATCCTCCTCCTCCTCTTTCTTTACTTTGACTAAACCGCTGCTGCTGCTTTGCCTCTTGGTAAACCTCCTGATTTCCTCCTGCCGGAGGGTTGGCCACATGTCTACCTAGGATGGTAACACTACCCTGCCCAAGATGCTTTGGACAAACGTTTCCCATTCCTCGGTGACTACATTCAGGGCAGTCCTCACCAAGAGCCCTTCATCCGGAGTCGTACCCATGAAAATCAGTTGGTCCCGAATAGTCCGAGATCTAAAGAGGAAGGGATCTATTTCCTCACTCTTCTGCATCTGGAACAACCTCATCTGATTCTCCAAAACCATATTCCTCTGGACAGAGCCTCCCTAATACATCGTGTCCAAAGTTGTCCACAATATGTGGAACCACGTGATCTTTGACTCCATCCATGATTAAGCGCTTTGCCCGCACCTGATTCTCTTTGAATTTCTTCAGGGGATCTGCATCGGTAGGCACAACTAGGACATTCTTAGCATGGTCCTTGATGCCGTACTCATCAAGGAATATCAGGATCTTGGCCCTCCAGATAACGAAGTTGGACATGCTATCCAACTTGTCCTGATCTCTCAGTCCATGAGAAACCATCTCTACTCAAATCTGTCGGAACAGATACTCCTTTTCCTCTTCCTGCTACAACACTCGACAGAAAAATGGATCTGGGTTTCTTGGCAATTAAAAAACCTCTATAGTAACCGCTCCCTCTGACAATTGATTTACCTCCCGAAAATCCTCTGCCAAAAACAACTGAATCAGTTCTCTACGATCACCCTCCTGATCGAATCTCAGATATGTTTGGCACAGATTTGTTGAGCAATTGTTCTCCTCCCGCTCTTGTCACCTTTGTTAGGCGTGATTCTGCACCGACGGAACCTCTGCCAACCTCTGTAGATCAGAAGCTCTGCTTCAGACTTCGGCAAAACTGCACAACAACCTCAAAACCCGGATTGCGTCCCTCTGGTTGGCCTCTACATGAGTAGACTGGCTCAGCGTAGCGACTGCGCAGCACAGGCTAGTCCTGCTTCACTCTGGAAGGCTCTGTTTTGCCTCTGCATCACTCAGATGGCCCTACGTCAACCTCTGTGTGGAATCTGCATCAGTCTGGCTCGACTACGTCCCTCCTGGTGCTGCGCTGCCCTTTTTCAAGATCTGCTGCTTCAGTTGCCCTCATTGCAGCAATCTTCTACAGCCGCTGATACCATGTGAAAGTTTCAAAATAGAAACCCTACTGCAATATCTAGATCTAGTTCACCTACTTGTTTAATTAACATTAATAAGTTATTTTACTGAATTATTCAGGAAAACATTAAAGTAAACACTAACTGCAGACTACACATCTACAAATCATTTACCGAACAATTCACACATGTGACAAGATTACACAATTTTTCGGACAAATGTCCCCGAAAAAACCCAATGCAGGAAAATCGGTGCAGCAACTCTAGAGGGTTTTTATTATTATACAGAATTTGAATACAACATTCTGGGCACCAAAAATGGTTGGCCCTACAGAGAAATTACATGGCAGTTTGTACCTTTCACTCGGAGACGGAAGATATCGTTGTACACACCCTTAAACGAGATTTACAGATCACGATCCCCTTCTGGCCCACTGGAACCCTCAACGTTGCCTCTACAGTCTCTACGTCAACCCTCACTAGCCAACGTCCCCACTGTGTCACCCTGGCTGGTGCTACGCTGCCTCGAATGGGCCTGAGTCACCTCTGCAGGTGCGGCGCTGCCCTCGCGCTGCGCTGGCTCGATTTGCGTCATCCTAGTTGATCTTACGCAGTCTCTTGGTGGTGTTGGCTGAACTGCGTCCTCCTGGCTAGCTCTGCGATGACTGGTACTCACTACCCCTCTGTTGTTGTATTCTCGGCCTTGGATTCAAATCATCCCTTGTCAATCTCTGCCCCTCACTGCATTGCAAACTCGCTTCGAATTTCTCAACAAACCCCGCCCCAAAAATTTGACTTAGCTTTAGTGCTCTGCCAGTGTGTGTATGTCTCCAACTAACCCTGAGCCTTTCCTTTATACTTTTCTCGTTGGAAAACCAATGGTCGTGATCTAATCTCTAATCGACGGCTCAAATAAAAAGACAGCTTGATCCACGTCACTTAGAAGGTTTCATCACGTGTTTAATTAATTCACTTTAATTTTTCTAATTTCCTAAGTTAGACTTAGGGTCCTCATTAAAAAAATTAATTATTAGAATAACTTAAACACCAGATGAAATTTCCCCAAACGCTTCTTGGGTTTTGGAGGTCTCGTGTGTCTTAGCACCTCCACAAATTTTCAGGGTTAGAGCATGTGAAAGTTTTTGAATATTACTTTATGCAAAAACCTTACTGTTAACTCTGTCTATACTTCTCCTACTTAGTCAAGTTATTAATGCTGAAAATTCAGATAAACATCAAAGTAAACACATAACAGTTCTTCACCGATTCAGATCTAAATCAAAATACATGCACACAAAAAAAGTGACAAGATTTTCTAGAAAACTGTCCCTGGAAAAACCCAATAAGGGAAAACCGGTCTTTTGCCTAGTAGAGGGTTTATATTTTTAAGTAGATTCTAAATACAACAAATCTGGGCACCTTACAAGTTAACCCGATAGAGAAAATAAGATCTACAACAATACCTGTTGTTCTGGAGACTGAAAACTAGATTGATTCACACCCTCAAACAGGATTTACAGAACTCAACCCCTTTTTGCCTCTAGAAACCCCAGCGTTGCTCTGAAGCTACCTGCGTCAGCCTTGCTAGCCTCTGTGTGCCCCTGTGCCCTCTCTCAAGAGAGGGTTGCGTAACTCCAGACTAGGTGACGCACTCCTTACGCTGCTCTGGCTGGCCCTGCGTAAGCCTGGATGGCCTCTTGCTGCCTCTGCGCTGCCCTTTCTGGGCCTGCGTAACACCTGCGTAGCCGCTGAAACCCTCTATGCTACGCAGTTGCTGTGTAGACTCTGGTTCCTCTGCGCTGCCCCTGGTTGCTGCTTCTCTGTCTCTTGTTGATTCTTGGCTCTAGGATCAGATCATCCCCTTAAGCAATACTACCCCTCGCTGCAGCTGAAACACTTCAGGAAATTCTTAGCAAACCACACCGTAGAATTCCAGCTTAGTCTCAGTACTCTGCCTCCGTGTGTGTCCTCCAACAACTGACCCCAAGCCTTTCCTTTATACTTTTCTCGTTGGGAAACAAACGACCATGATCTAATATTGAATCGATGGCTAAAATTAAAAGAAAGTTTGATCTATGTGGCTTACATCATTTCCATCACATGTTTAAATTAATTACCTTTAATATTTTAATTTTCATAAGTTAGACTTATGGTCCTTAATTAAAAATATTAATTAATTAATTATCTCCCAAACTGATGGAATTTCTCAAATCCCTTTTTGGGTCTTGGAGATCTCATGTACTCTAGTCCCTCCACAAATTTTGGGAGCTAGAGCACATCCGATGCTACCCCAACACATCAAAAAAACTCAACACTCCCTCTTAGCGAGGAATGTGCTCTAGCACAACACTTCACCCCGAAAGCTGTATTAATCTCTGGTGTGGGTCTCTGTGCTGATGCTTGGCCTGTTGCCCTTCATCACTGCATTGTTGCTGCCATTCTGTACTGCTACCCATGACATTGCCACCACCACTACCATATTTGTACTAGAGCTCCCTCTCAATCCGCTGCATCGTGCTGCCAACTGCTGCACTGCAACTCAGCCGTTGAGAGAAACAACTGAAAGATCCTACCCAATCTTTGACAGACAAGTTAGTTGGGTTGCATCCACACCACTGAAGCTCCTTAGGTTGCTTCTCTGTGCTGTCCTACTGAAGCCTCTGCACTGCTGCAGCTCTGCTCTGCGTAAGCCAGCCTGCACTGCACTGCTGAAGTCACATAAGCTCCCTCTGCGCTGCGATGCCATAATGCTGCCGCATTGCACTGTGTTGCTCCCTCTCGGCATCTAGCTCCGCCTCTACTCTATCTGTGATTCTCTGCACCCACTACTCTACTTGTCCCGCTACTGTCTTAAGGCTCTCGTAGCACGGATGTGATCCAAGAGCTGAGTTACTCAAGGATCCTGCCAACACTCTGTAGTTTCTCTACAGAGCCATGTCGCCCCACTTTCTCGGTTCATGAGCGCTCATGGCTACGCCATCTTCGGAGCCATCGTCTGCCACAGGAGCCTTGGAGGTAGAAGCTTCCTTGTCCTTCTTCTTCTGAAGACAATTGTTGGCGAAATGTCCTAATTCGCCGCACTGGAAACACTTGATGTTGGATAGATCACACTTCTTCCTCCCTTGCTGCCTCTTTGATGCCAAGGCTGCATCTTCTTCCTCTTCCTTCTTCACCTTACTGGATCCGGTGCTATGTTGCCTCTTGGTGAACCGACGAAGTTCTTCTTGACGGAGGATCGCCCACATATTGTCCCAATTCAGAAGGTCCGCTCTGCCCAAGATACTTTGGACAAAAGTTTCCCTGTCCTTTGTGATCGCATTGAGTGCAGTCCTCACCATCACATCATCCTCCACTTTCTCTCCCATGGCAGTCAACTAATCCCTGATCGCCTGTAATCTGAAAAGGTAGCATTTGATTTCTTCTCCCTTGGCCATCATGAATAACCGCATCTGGTTCTCCAGAAGCATTCTCCTCTCGACAGATCTACCCCCATATAGGGCAGTTAAGGCTTTCCACATCTCATTAATCGTCTTCTTATCAGCTATATGTGGTACAACATGATCCTTAACCCCATCCATGATGAAGCGCTTGGCATGTGTCGCTGCTTCATTACACTTCACTAACAGAAGAGTATCGATTGGCGTGGCCGGGACTTTATGCTCCCTCAGACCGTATGCCTCTATGACCACCAAGATTCTGGCCTTCCTGATCACATAGTCCGTGAGGTGCCATCTACTCAAATCTGCTCTATCGAAACAGATTTTTCCTCTCCCCGCTTCTCAACTAAAGCTCGGATCTAGGGTCCTTGGCGAAAAGGCACCCTCTGCACCCTCTGACAACTGATTTCCTCCTTGGAAATCTGCCAAACACAACAAACCAGCTCTCTTCGATCCTCTGATCGATCTGCAGATTTTCGTGGCTGAAAATCCTCTAAGTTGTTCTCCTCCCGCTCTTTGTCAACTAGTGCTTAGGCTAAACTATGAATCTTCAAAAATTTAACCCCACCAGCAACTATTGAAGCTCTGTAGCACTACTTCCAGCACTCTGAATCAGCCACAGCCTCAAGACTATGTCACCCTGGCTTGCCTCTGCGTGAGCAGACAGTGCCAACTCTGTCTCTGCACTGCCTCTACGTAGTAAGTACGTGGGCATGCGTGGGGACTATGTCACTCTGGTCTCTGCGTGGCTCTGCTTCCCTCTTCTGCTGCGCTGTCCTCTCTGGTCTGCCTTTCTGCGGCTGCTGTTGCTTTCTCTACTGCTTCCTGTAGCAAATATTCTTCAATCTTCTTGTTGATGATTCAACTAGGTCTGCAATCACTCTGATACCATGCGAAAGTTTCTGAATATTACTTTATGCAGAAACCCTATTGTTAATTCTGGTTATACTTCACCTACTTAATCAAGTTGTTAATGCTTAAAATTCAGATTAACATCGAAGTAAACACATAACAGTTCTTCACCGATTCAGATCTAAACCAAAATACTTGCACACAGACAAAGTGACACACAAGATTTTCTGGACAATTGTCCCTGGAAAAACCCAATGTGGGAAAACTGGCTTCTGGCTGCTGGAGGGTTTATATTATTAAGTAGATTCTGAATACAGCAAATCTGGGCACCTTACTTGTTAACCCGACAGAGAAAATAAGATCTGCAACAATACCTGTTGTTTTGGAGACTGAAAATTGGACTGATTCACATTCGCAAACGGGATTTGCAGAACTCAGCCCCTTTCTGCCTCTCGAAACCCTAGCACTGCTTTGAAGCTGCCTATGTCAGCCCTGCTAGCCTCTGCGTGCCCCTGCGCTGCTCAGGAGAGGGGTTGCGTAACCCTAGACTGGGTGACACAGTCCTTACATTGCCCTGGTTGGCCCTGCGTAAGCCTGGATGGCCTCATGTTGCCTCTGCGCTGCCCTTTCTGGGCCTGCGTAGCGGTTGAAACCCTTTGTGCTGCGTAGCCTCTGCTTCCTATGCGCTGCTCCTGGTTGTTGCTTCTTTGTACCTTGCTGACTCTTAGCTCTGGGATCAAATCATCCCCTTAGCCAATACTACCCCTCGCTGCAGCTAAAACACTTCTGGAAATTCTTAGCAAACCACGCCCTAAAATTCCAGCTTAGTCTCAGTGCTCTGCCTTTCGTGTGTGTCCTCCAACTAACCCCAAGTCTTCCTTTTATACTTTTCTCGTTGGGAAACCAACGGCCATGATCTAATCTTGAATCGATGGCTAAGATTAAAAGAAAGCTTGTTATGTGTGACTTAAGTCATTTCCATCACATGATTAAATTAATTACCTTCAATATTTTAATTTTCCTAAGTTAGACTTAGGGTCCTTAATTAAAAATATAATTAATTAATTATCTCCCAAACTGGATCAACAGCAGACTAGACGGCTTAAGGAGAAGTTGATTCAGGCTGAGCGTGGTAGGGTGTGCTAGGGTGACGCAGGCTTGCGCAAAGGCAGTTTGGATGACTCACTTGGTGCTGGAGACAGAGCACGGATTTTCCTATCGGATGAGGAAAATCCCTCACTAGATATTGTTGATTTTTGTAGCATCGGAATGTGCTTTAAGCCCCAATTTTGTGGAGAGGCTTAGACACTGGTATTCCAAAGAACCTAGAAACTGTTTGTGAAAACTCCACTTGGATATTGTTTTAATAATGGAGACACTAAGCCTAAACTTAGGGAAATTATATAATTAAAGGACATTAATAAAACAGAGTGTGAATGATCTAGAAAATGTGAAGATCAAGTTTGACACTGAAATGACTACAGTGGTGTTGAATGCTCTACCAGAAAAATGGGGAAACTTCACTTCAAGTTTATACGATAAGAAAGAAGCCACACCATTCCACAGGCTGCATCTGCAAGGATTGATGAGAAGGAGTTCACCATAATCGCTCACATATTGCCAGGGGAGCGATGGGGTGATCTAGAGTTGTAGCTCAGCAGAGTTGCAGCTGAGTAGGATCCTTGAGGAGTCCACCTCTAGGATCAATACCTTGCTACGGGAGCCCAAATCAGAAGTAGTAGGATGGACAAGTGCCAGTTGGTGCAGAGGAGTGCAGAAGTGACAGTGCAGTGGTTAGTGAGTGCCAGAATCTAAGCAGCGCAGAGCAGAGTTGGCAGCAGTGCAGGAAGACATAGTGCAAAAGTCGACAACAACACAGAAGCTTCAAAGGGACAATGCAGAGATAATCAGCAGTCAAATCTTCAACAACGAGATGCATCATGTTGAACACTTCGTTCAATATTGGATGTTTTTCAATTACAGTGCAGTGGCAGTTCGCAGCAACAGCACATATGCAGCAACACAGTGTTGGTGGGCAGCAGTGTTAGACATCAGCAGCGTAGAGGGAGATGTTGCAGAATCAAAGCAATACTCAGTAGGGTGTATTGCTAGAGCACATTCCTCACTAAGAGGGAGTCTCAAAATTTGTAGGGGGGCTTAGACACCTGTATTCCAAAGATCCCATAAATCATTCGTGAAAATTCCACTCAGAGAGTGTTTTATTAAAATAATTAATTATTTTTAAAGGGACCCTAAGTCTAAACTAAGGAAAATAAAATAAATAAAGAGTATTAATAAAACAGAGTGTGAATTTTCTAGAGGAAGCGAAGAGCAAGGCAAAAGTTAATCTTAGCCGTTGATTAACGATTTAATCTCAGTCGTTGAAGTCTCAACGAGAAGATTATAAGGACTTGAAGGGTCATTTGGAAAACACACAAAGAGGATTAAGAGATCAAAATTATTTAGTGAGCAATGCTCAGGGAGAAAATCGATCAAGAGATCTTTGCAGAGAGGGGCAGTAATTCCAATTGGAAAGTTTATTCCTGATACGGAGAATACACAACACAAAAGAAGGAGAGCAGTACCAGCAGAGGCAGCATAGCAACTACGTAGAGCTAGCGCAGTAGCCTAGAGGAAGTTTGTGATTCAGCTGAGGATCAGTTAGATCCAGTGCCGGATTGCTGGGGTGTGAGACCAGAAGGGGCCAGAGGGTCAGATCCAGCCAGCAGTAGAGCCAACATGCAGAAGCCACACAGTCCCCCCGCAGAGTGATGCAGAGACAGCGCAGAGGCAGTGGAGGGCTTAGTCCGGGGTTTTGGCCAGTTGTGCTTTCAGTGTCAGTGTGTGAGATAATCTCACAAGCTTTCTTGTCAGTCAGATTCTCTGTGAGGATAGCCAACAAGGCATCCAGTTTGTATTCAGAAAAATTACTGCATAATATATAAACCCTCAGCTGCTGTACCAGTTTTCCCGCATTGGGTTTTTCCGAAGACATTGGTCCAAAAATCAACTGTGCAGATGTGTCTATGTTTTACTCTTGTCAGATTTTGTTTCCACACTTGTATTTTTCCGCAGTTAATTTGTAAAGGTTGTAGTGTATGAGATTTCGCTGTTTATAGTAGAAAACCGTAAATAAATTGTTAAAAGGAATTAACAGATAGGAGATTTCTCATCAGTGCTGCAGTAGGATTCCAGGTAATACGAATTTTCATATATTCCCGTTTTAAAATCTCTGTCTATTGCTTATGATATTCACATTCTATCTTCTTTATTTGAATTAGTTACACATTCCATTCCCATCGATAAGCATGCCCTCATGGATGGTTGGAAGTCCTACTTCATTTGGATTCTTCAAAAGAAATTTTTGTTGTAGTGGACAGCAAGATAGGACTGCTGTAGGTTGTTCTCTTCAAGCTACAGTCTTTCCTAAGCATATGAGAAAACAGCTCATACTTGCTGCCTTATAGGCTCCATCTGTCGTAAATTATTCTAGGCACTAATCTCTCTCAACCACCCATAAAATTATCATAAAATCAATTCTTCCTTGTCCTTTTAACATATCTGAAACGATAACAGTATAAAACAGAATTCAAATTTTATTTTCTCAACTCTTGTTGCTATTTATTGTGACTATCACATCTTAGACCTAGGGTTTCTTAGGGATACCCCCTTTGTGCTACAGGAAAGTGGGCCAAAAATGTGTGAAGGAGCTATCATGGTGACAGTGGGTAGCCTTTCTTTAGTGCCCCTAGGGTCTGTGTTGTGCTTTTAGGACTTGGGTTTGGGTGGTAACAAACTCTAATCCAACTAATAAGTCAAATGAATATATGGTGGTGGCTCGGCATAAATTACATCAACTAGGCTGGGTACTTCACATATAGTGTGCTATATTTCTCACTTTGTGACAGCTGTACAAAACTGATATGGAAAACCAATATCAATTGTGTTTCACCATTGATTAGTCATTAACAATTTTTAATTAAATTGGAAATATGAAATGCTAATGCAAGCAAATAATACATATCCAGACATTAGGAATTTATTTTGGTACCTGGAGAACCATATTATTTGGGCGCGAGGGATAAGCAAACCACACATCATCCAATTCAACCTCCCCATCATCTTGGTCCCTGTCACAGGAAGTGTCCATATTATCCTGTTAGAACTACTTAAGAACCTAGCAAATCTGCCTAATTATGTGTATTTAGCTACAATATTGTAGTTTTTAACTTATAGCACATGTAATTTGCTACATTAAATTTGTATCGACCCTCGTTGACAAGAAAAAATAAATGGTAATACTACTCCCAGTGCATGAAGAACATCAGAGTACACACAGATCTCTGTTCTGACTCTTACTGTAAAGGACATTTATTTCCTGATTTTAACATGGATGAAGTACGATCTAGAATCTGGAAAACTCGTCGACTTGCTCCTGCAGCCTTCATAGCTGTTGTATACAATCCTGATAAGGAAGATACAGATGAACCCACTGAACAGAGCATAAGACAAATGTTAACAAATTTATAAACACAAACTGACTTGTATGTTATACCTAGCCTTTTACCCATTGCAACAAAGAACAAATCCTTAAGACAAAATAAACCTGAAAATATTTGTTTCCTTCATATTGATATTATATAACTATCATGCATCCTTTTTTTTCGAAAAATACATCAGATATTTACAAACAGAGAAGCAAAATGTGGGAGTCTATACAATGGAAATCATAACCTCTTCCATAATGCAACTAATACTGAGATAAAGTCCAAATAGCATTGACCTGTGAGGCTATAAAGGATAAAAGATGTGAGGTTCCCAGTTGTCATGGACCCATAAATGGTCAAGTAGGCACCATAGATAACCACAATAACTACCGACAATGTGGATGCTCCATTCATGCCTCCGTAAAAAAGCCCGACCACTTTCTGCTTATAGAAACGAAAAAAATAAATCAGGCTGCACTGTTACAAACTAATATTTCACATGTTATACAAAATGATTTATATTCGTGTTAAACATATACAAGACCACAATTTCACTAGAATATTTGGAAACATACAGCTTGTTTAAGGCCAAGCTTCAAAGTCTCATCAACTTTTCCTCCATAGCGTAAGCTCTCATGTCCTTCCTGTGCAAAGGATCTTACCGTGCGTACTGCACCAAAAGATTCCTGCAAGAGACAAAAGGTATTTTCACTGGCTGCAACAAAATCCTGTGATGAAATCAGATGCAATGGACACTATTCTGATTTTGACATTTTTTTGATAGACAGTCAACCTCAATTTTTATTTCTGCTTTCTCATCGTGCCAGTTTATTAAAAGAATCTCTTAACAATGTAAGTCATGACTTGTGCCACTAAATTTGAAATTTAATCTCAGTATTGTTGAAATATGATTGAGTTCCATTGGTTTGCTACCATAGATCTAGTATGTAAGAACTTCAAATGACCGTGTTCATTTTGTACATGTTGAGATGCAAAATGTAGCAGAAACCATGTACGAAGAGATAACAAAAGATGTCCTTAATATTAGTATTTAAATGAAGATTGCAATGCATGAAGCACATACCACTTATAAGGATTCACAACACAGCAATATAAAATTACTAACTAGTTAAGCTCAAAAAGATTTCCATCTGATAAAGAGCAGGATGTAAAGCAGTCTATGCCTGCATAAAAGGACATTCAAGAATCCTTGAGAACAACTCTTGGTATAATCCTTCGGAACTTCTCCAAGTGACTTCCCTGTACATTCTCTCCCCTTTTGTCAAATATATTAAATTTGCTCACACCCTAACTTTCATTGTGAAGTAGTCGCAGCATTGTAAAGTGGTACTGTCACTTGTACTACTTGCCAGCCACATTTATATTATGTCAAACCATAGAAGTTAAAAACAAAAAATAAATTGTGTTTTGTATAAATAATAAACTTATGTTCTGTATTATTCTTTATCACATTTTACAGTATAGTTAAACTTTGAATGTAGCAAGCCAAAAAAACGTGTCAAGCTAAATGACCTATCTTTAATTGAAACCAAAATGATTCACCACTTGGTACTAAGAAAAGAAAGGATATGTTGACCCAGAAGAGAGCGAAGTAGATGACCCATAATCATCTTCTCATTTCCATTTCACATCACATTTATGAAAACAAGTTCACACATTTTTTCAATGGTTGTATAGTTGTAAAGAAGGCAAAAAATGGCACGATTCTACAGTTTGAAACCTCAATTTAGTTGCAGGTCATCAAGATCTCTCTTTCAACTACAATAGCCCCACAAAGACACATACAGAGAGAGACAAACAGACCTCAGCAATCGATGCAGCCATGGCAGCTGCAGCTTGAGTCTTGTGAGAAAGTTCACGAACATACCGCCCGAACTTACGGACACCAACTGATATGACAGGAACAACTGCCAATGCCAATACTGCAATAGAAAAATGGTCAGAAAATCAAATCCTTTATATGACCCAATACTCTACTAAGACAAATGCATAGTGAATAGTTAGAAATGTATCCAGAGCCTCATCGTTTCCCTTGTTTCTTTACAGGTTAGGGAATAATAAGATTTAATTCTCGATGTCAATATAAGGAAACAATGTAAACTTATCCATGTTTCTACCGAAAAGAATACCAATACACACATCAAATCGATAATTGATAAAGATGACCGAATATTATGCATACAAATGCAAATATATGTAAAAGTTAAAGGGGGTGCACGACTAAGCCATGCCCAGTTAATAATATTTATCATTAATTAGATATATAGCATGCCCTCCCTCTCTTGGGCTGCTTTGTGTTGAGAAATCTAAGGTATTTGCATCAGGAGATTTCTCTTTATTAGCTACTGCTTGTGAATGCATTTTACTTATTCAGATTAGGATCTTCTTCATGTTAAGTTATTAGTGTTCTTCTTCATCAAACAGTAACCAATGCATGAACATAAAATAGACAAGAGACACAGCATTTAGGCTATGAGCCAGGGCCAAAACCTCTCACTCTTGTTGAAATTTGGTACCGGAGGACAGGTGGTTCCCTAAGGCTTTGATCTTTGGCCTAAGGAAAAGTGTCCAAAAGAATTTAATTTTTCTCCTAAAGTGACTTTATAAAGTTATAAAGTCAAATCTAATTTAAAAGTGACTTTAAGTGATAAAGTTACTAAAGTGACTTTATAAAGCTATAAAGTCAAATCTAATTTAAAAGTGACTTTAAGTGATAAAGTTACTAAAGTCTAATTTTAAAGTGACTTTAATAAAGTCAATATAAAATTAGAAAGGAAAAAGTGACTTCGGAAATAAAAGACTAAGTGGGTCTTTATTAAAGTGGGGTGAATTAAAAAATAGAAAGTGAGATTTGAATGAGCATTTAATCTCAGCCCTAGATCTCAATCTATCTCAGCCATTGGATTTAGGGATTCCCCAAAAGTCACTTAGGGTTAGGTTAAAGGAGAAAAAGGAGGAAAAGGTCATTCATTCTTTCATGAGCAGATTGGGAGAAGGAGAGCAAGAGAGCAAGGGAGATTTCTGGGCAGTGAGGAGAAGGAGGCAGCAGCTTGGCACGCATTCCAAGGTAGCATTTCAGCAAGACATTTCAGCAAGACAAGTGCAGCAGATTTAGCAAACAGCAGGCTGATTTTTTGCACGGTTTCCTAGGCAGGGAGGCCGTACAGCAAGGCCGTACAACAGCCGTACAACAGTATTTGGCACAGAAATCGAGGCAGCTAGTGGCTGTTCCGTACAGCAGAGTTTTGCAACATTTTTGGCACGTTTTTCGAGGTCCATACAGCAACATTTATTGCTGTTTTGGCACAGATTTCAAGGTGGCCGTACAGCTGCATTTATTGCAGATTTCTGGGCACGCAAATCGAGAAATCCGTACAGCATTTATTGCTGTTCCTGTTTTGCTGTTTGTGCGTTTTCCGAGGCGGTGGTTAAGCACGAAAAAAGAGATAAGTTGTAAAAGTCTGTTTGCTGATTATTTATTTTGCTGAATATTTCTATCACTGTAAAAAGCATTTTTCCAGAAATAAGAAGGAGCTTTCGAACTGGTTTTCCCCAAGAGTTGTAGGGGGTTTTTCCAGGGTCACCTTGACCAAAATTACTGAGTTATGATGTGTTGAATGGTCATTACATCATTGCTTTTTATTTCGCATTTTCCAAAGATTCTAAAAAATTTAATTAGTGTTTTCAGCAAAATTTATTTTTCCAAATTTGTTGAATGTATGGTTATGGGAAAGGGCATTTAACTATTTTGGAGTAATAAGGTGAAAACCGAAAACCGGGTGGGAAACTATAAATTTCTACATGGTATCGTAGCTTGAGTGCTGAAATCCATTGGGACAAGAAGGAGGATGGGAAAATTACAGTTAAGCTGGTTTTTTAGAAAATGCCAGCTTTACCTTTAAAACAAAGCACAGTTGCCATTTTTCTGCATTAGGACAAGAGATGTCTTTGTACCGAGGGTGGAGGATAGGTTGGATGGGCATTCCAATTACAGCATTTGGAAGGAGAGAATGCAGAGTATCTTTGAGGAGGCAGAAGTCTGGGACATTATGGTGCATACCACACAGAACCTTGTGAATGTGCCTACTGATGCTACTCAGTTGGCAGCATATAATAAAAAGAACAACAAGGGTAAGAGATTGATTCTAGACGGAATCAAAGACCATTGCATTCTTCATGTGAGAGGGAAGAGAAATGCTCATGAGATGTGGACAGCATTGTCCAATCTCTACCAGAGTACCAATGAGAACCGGAAAATGGTCCTGAAGGAGAAAATGAAAACCATTAAGATGGGTAATGATAGTGCAGCTGGATATCTCACAAAGATTACTAATGTGAGAGATGAGTTGGCAGCGATTGGAGAGGCCATTCCACCCACTGAGTTGGTGCGAATTGCAGTGAATGGCCTCCCCCGTTCATGGATGAACTTTGCTGATGGGGTTTGTGCACGTGAGACTCTTCCCACATGGGAGAGGTTTTGGGATGATTGCATTCAGACAGAGATCAGGAAAGGTCAGCTTGGGGCAGCCAAGCCAGTTGAGCAGGATGAGGATGTAGCACTGTTGGCAGGACGCAAGAAGGGCAAAGGGAAGAAGCAAGCTTCCACAAGCAATGGTGGGGGCAAAGGCAAAGGTAAAGGTAAACAGGATAACACACAGAAGGACTATTCCAAGGTGAAGTGTTGGAATTGTCAGAAGATGAGACACTATGCAGTTGTGTGTCCGGAGAAGAAGAAGAAGAAGGGGAAGAACCAGAGCATGGCAGCTTCAGCAGAGGTTGAGGACTTTGCAGATCGCTTTGACCGAGAGTTTGGGTTCATTGCGTGTGAGTCTTCTAGTGCAGGAGTACCTGCCACACAGGTTCAGAGGGAGCATGCATTTTCCTCGATTAGCGGAGCATCTTCGGGTATCTGGTATGTGGACAGTGGGGCTTCACGTCACATGACAGGAGTCCGTGAGTACTTCTCAGAGCTTTCAGAGAGTGGCACTGATGTAGAGGTAGTACTCGGTGATGACAGAGTTGTTAGAGCAATCGGTGTGGGAACATTGACATTTCAGAGGGAGTCCAAACCTCCCTTGAAGGTGTCAGATGTTCTTTATGTGCCAGGGATGAGGAAGAACCTCATATCCGTCTCAGCTTTGGAGGATAGAGGATATGAGGTACTGTTCAGGGGAGGACAGGTGTCGATGTATCCCAGGGGCACTCCAGCTGATTCAACTAGAGTGATAGGTGTACGCCATGCAAAGGTGTACAAGTTTGCATTCCAGTCCCTTTTGGCATTGAGCAGTAGCACTGACAGCAGAGCTAGCAGTTCTGAGCTGTGTGAGATTTGGCACCGCAGGATGGGGCACATGTATCATGGAGCCTTGAGGACTTTGCGGGAGATCACTACAGGTGTGCCAGATTTCAGTACTGATCACTTTGATACTTGTAGAGGATGTGCGATGGGCAAGTTTTCCAAATCCCCTTTTCCCAGCAGTGACAGCAGAGTGACTGGGATACTTGATTTGATTCATTCCGATGTGAGCGGTCGGATGTCTCATGTTTCCTTGAGTGGATATGAGTACTATGTGTTATTCATTGATGATCACTCCAGGAGGACCTGGATTTATTTCTTGAAGACCAAGAGTGAGGTCTTCAAGCGGTTTCAGGAGTTCAGAGCTCTTGTGGAGACACGGACAGGTCGGAAGATCAAGTCCCTGAGGTCGGACAATGGAGGAGAGTACACCCTTGGAGAGTTTGTTGACTATTGTGCGGAGGCAGGCATTAGGAGGGAGCTCACTGTTCCTTACAACCCCCAGCAGAACGGGGTTGCGGAGAGGAAGAACAGATCCATCGGAGGGGCTGCCAAAGCCATGTAACATGATCAGGGGTTGCCATTGTTTTTGTGGGCAGAGGCCTGCAACACAGCTGTTTACTTGCAGAACAGGAGTCCGCATCGTGCCTTGGGGCACATGACTCGGGAGGAGGCTTTTGCGAAACGTGTGGTCATCTTGTTATCTTTGGGTGCATTACATACTCCTACATACCCAAGGACCAGAGGACCACCCCGTAGAAGGGTATCTTTGTGGGCTGCAGTGAAACCTCAAAGGCCTTTTGGATTTACATTCCTGCACAGAGGAAAGTTGTTGTCAGGCGAGATGTGCAGTTCGAGGAGGATAGGGCCTTCAGGAGGTCACGGGAGTTAGAGTATCTAGATCAGCCAGACCCTCAACAGCAGTTGATTCAGTCACAGGGATCCAGTGAGCAAGGATCAGGAGGATCCGGAGGTACATCTATGACGATGTTAGGTCCGTCAGTGAGCAGTGGCTCGCCAGTCGGGAGAGGAGTGATGCTAGTGACCATTATTAGCTCCACAGACGGTTCAACGGGAGTCCACTGATGGACAATTCACACGGTACCTCAGCTTCTACAGGTTCAGGTGCAGGCAGGAGGACAGCAGACAGATAGTCAGGAGTTCAGGCTCCTGATGTTGAGGAGGAGGAGTTTTATTCTCCAGCGGGAGAAGTGTGCTCAGGGAAGAGGAAGCCCAAGTGGCTTCAGGACACCTTCAGAGATGCCACATCTGTTGCTAAGCCTAAGAGGCCGGTCAGAGAGAGCAGACCACCTGAGAGGTTTTGTAGCTATATGGCAATGGCTACCAGCATCCTTGACTCTGAGCCTTCTAGCTATGAGGAGGCAGCTAGCCAGCAGGTCTGGAGAGAGGCCATGCAGGAGGAGTATTCTTCTATCATGAAGAATGATGTTTGTGAGGTGGTGCCGAGGCCTGAGGGCAAATCCGTGGTTACTTCCAGATGGCTTTACAAGGTAAAGCATGCTGCAGATGGCAGCATTGAGAAATTCAAAGCGAGGTTTGTGGCTAGAGGGTTCTCCCAGGTAGAGGGAGTTGATTATGAGGAGACCTTCGCTCCCGTGGCTCGATATACTTCGATCAGCTCCATTATATCGATAGCAGCAGAGATGGGTTGGAAGATCCACCAGATGGATGTGAAGACCGCATTTCTCAATGGCTTCATACAGGAGGAGGTGTACATTGAGCAGCCACGGGGCTTTGAGGTGCATGGGAAGGAGTCCCATGTGTGCAGACTGAAGAAGGCCCTTTATGGCCTGAAGCAAGCTCCCAGAGCTTGGTACTCCAGGATAGATACTTACTTGCAAAAGATGGGTTTCACAAAGAGTGAGGCAGATCCGAACCTTTACTATATTGTGATAGGTGAGGAGCCTCTCATTCCATTCTGGTGCTGTATGTGGATGACTTAGTCATTACAGGTGCAGAGAGACTCATAGAGCACTGCAAGAGAGATCTTGCTGCGGAGTTTGAGATGAAGGACATCGGCTTGATGCATTACTTTTTGGGTTTGGAGGTGTGGCAGGAGGAGGGGCATTTCTTCCTGGGACGGGGGAAGTAAATTGTGGACATCCTTGGCAGATTCCACATGGAGGATTGTAGACCCATGTCGACACCGATGATCACCAACTGGAAGAAGCTTCATGCTTCGGATTCCGAGTTGGTGGATCCCACATTGTACAGACAGCTTATTAGTTCCTTGATGTATTTGGTCAACACTAGACCAGATATTTGTTTTGCAGTCAACACGATGAGTCAGTTTATGTGTGAGCCTAGGAAGGTTCACTGGGTGGCTGCAAAACACATTTTGCGGTACTTGCGGGGGACAGTGGATTATGGTCTGGACTACAGGCAGGGGGATGGAGTGAGATTGGCAGGTTACACTGATTCTGATTGGGCAGGTTGTGCTTCTGATAGGAAGAGCACTTCAGGGTGCTGTTTTGGGTTGAGTTCGGCAGTAGTGTCATGGTTCAGCCGAAAGCAGCAGTCAGTAGCATTGAGTTCAGCGGAAGCAGAGTATATGGCAGCCAGTCTAGCTAGTTGTGAGGCCATTTGGCTTCGCAAGATGTTGTTTGGCTTATTTGGTCAGCCGTTGAGACCTTCAGTGATTTACTATGATAATCAGAGTTGCATTAAACTCACGGAGAATCCAGTATTTCATGACAGGTCAAAGCATATCGAGATCAAATATCATTTCATCAGAGACTATGTTCAGAAGGGAGCTGTGAAGCTTGAGTATATTCCCACTGATGAGCAAGTTGCAGATATTCTTACCAAAGCCTTACCACGGGGCAAGCATGTCTACTTCAGAGACAAGATGGGTGTGGTGAGAAACACCTTCCTCGGTAAGAGGGAGTGTTGAAATTTGGTACCGGAGGACAGGTGGTTCCCTAAGGCTTTGATCTTTGGCCTAGGGAAAAGTGTCCAAAAGAATTAATTTTTCTCCTAAAGTGACTTTATAATTTTTATAAAGTCAAATCTAATTTTAAAGTGACTTTAAGTGATAAAGTTACTAAAGTGACTTTATAAAGTTATAAAGTCAAATCTAATTTAAAAGTGACTTTAAGTGATAAAATTACTAAAGTCTAATTTTAAAGTGACTTTAATAAAGTCAATATAAAATTAGAAAGGAAAAAGTGACTTTGGAAATAAAAGACTAAGTGGGTCTTTATTAAAGTGGGGTGAATTAAAAAATAGAAAGTGAAATTTAAATGAGCATTTAATCTCAGCCCTAGATCTCAATCTATCTCAGCCATTGGATTTAGGGATTCCCCAAAAGTCACTTAGGGTTAGGTTAAAGGAGGAAAAGGAGGAAAAGGTCATTCATTCTTTCATGAGCAGATTGGGAGAAAGAGAGCAAGAGAGCAAGGGAGATTTCTGGGCAGTGAGGAGAAGGAGGCAGCAGCTTGGCACGCATTCCAAGGCAGCATTTCAGCAAGACATTTCAGCAAGACAAGTACAACAGATTTAGCAAACAGCAGGCAGATTTTTGGCACGGTTTTCTAGGCAGGGAGGTCGTACAACAGGCCATACAGCAAGCCGTACAACAATATTGGGCACGGAAATCGAGGTAGCAAGGGGTTGTACCGTACAACAAAGTTTTGCAGCAGTTTTGGCACGCAAATCGAGGTTTTGGACAACAACATTAATTGCTGTTTGCACAGATTTTGAGGAGGCCGTACAGCTGCATTTATTGCAGATTTCTGGGCACGCAAATCGAGGAGAACGTACAGCATTTATTGCTGTTCTGTTTTTGCTGTTTGTACATTTTCCGAGGCGGTGGTTAAGCACGAAAAAGAGATAAGTTGTAAAAGTCTGTTTGCTGATTTTTATTTTGCTGAATATTTCTCTCACTGTAAAAAGCATTTTTCCAGAAATAAGAAGGAGCTTTCGAACTGGTTTTCCCCAAGAGTTGTAGGGGGTTTTTCCAGGGTCACCTTGACCAAAAATTACTGTGTTATGATGTGTTGAATGGCTGTTTGTTACTGCTGTTTTTTTTATTTCTGCATTTTCCAGCATTCTGAAAAATTTCCAGAATTTGTGTTTTCAGCAAAATTTATTTTCCAGTTGTTGAATGTATGGTTATGGGAAAGGGAATTTAACTATTTTGGAGTAATAAGGTGCGAATACCAAGACCAAGACCCTTGACCTAGTAGCCACTCCAAGACCAAGACATACGTTCTCTTTGACAGTCCTCCTCTTCCACCAAGATCTTCACTGTTGTCTTGACACCGAGATCTGCTGTCTTGATACTGAGATCTTCACTGCTTTCTTGACACCAAGATTTTCTTTCTTGTCACCAAGATTCACTGTGTTCACATAGCATTATAGTGTCACACTGTCATATCACCGAACTGCTGCATCATATTTATTTCACCGAGCCATTATGTCCTTGTAGACCGAGCTCCTATAGAGATCTGATTCTACTGATGCTTAATCATATGTACTGTCCAATATTACAGTGACACATTCCTGTGGAGACCAAAGATTGACCTTGCTGTGATCCACACTATAGACTGTGTCAATCTTGAAGTGCCTTCCAAAATCTATGATCTGCTGTGCCATCCGAAACTGAGATCACCCACCGAGAATCACAGTGGATCTGAGCTGATTTGACCCATCCAAAACATCAGAGAGATGTCTGAACTTCTGGACTGTACCTTCACACCGAAAACTTCAAAGAGACTGAGTTCCTTTTCAGTGGAAATGCGAAAACATTAACCTCCTTTATATAGTAATTTGTCCATCAATATTAGCCAACATGAACCAAGTGAACTGTGGTGTCTTTATGATGTGAGCCGACATGATCTTTAGATAGATTGGAGGCCGACTTCAAGAGAGGGGCACTGTGCTTGTCTTTTGGAGGGCTTTCTAGACACTTACTAAGTGCAACATGACTTCAATTACATGACTCTAATTATCTTTATGACAAGATGACAAAATCCTAAAGACATCAAGAAGTCGTCTTTGACCTATAAATAAAAATCCTTGCTCATGAAACCCATGATGCAAGTAATACAATAAATACATTTTATTTTCCTTTGTCTCTTCTTTACATAAAATCATAATTACATGTCATTATGAAGACTGAACCTAGTTACACTTTTCAACACTTTGTCCCTCTTGTAGTGTGATGATAAAAGCCCTAATCAAACAAGGCACAACCTAAGAGGGAACTAATAGATGGTCACTATTGTCACTTAAGTTTCCTATCTTCCTCACTTTAGGCCAACACTCCTCGACCTCAAGGGGGGTATCCCTAGTAGGATTACTAAAGCTAAACAATGAGGCACAAGGTGAAGTGAGAGTAGCTTTAGTAAAACAATATTTTTTGGTAATTTTGGTCATAAAACAGGTGATGCAAGGAAATAGAGATTGGGGCCAAATCCAACAAGGGCAATGGAGTCAACGGGAAACCAATGTTATCAGAACCGGACCGAACCGGTCAGAACTGGCCAGTCCTACCGGTTGGAGGGCAAAACCAGTTCGGACCAGTGAACCAGACCATTTTTGGACAGTTTGGTTTTGTATGGTACCAGCCATTTCAGTACCGAACTAACCTTTTCTCATTGAAGCGGCCAGTTTTGTACAATGCTATGGACTCTTTGAACACAAATTTTTTTTTTAAACAATGATTTATAACTGGGGAGGCCTAGTGTTTGACCATATTGCCCTACTAATGTTATGCAATTAATGGTAATGTTAAATTCTTAAAGTATTCCTTTCACTTAAATTTTTAACATTACCATAAATTGACTTAGGATGTTTGACAGTGGTTCCAAATTCACTGGATTTCATATAGAGAAAGTAGAATTTTAGGTCCCACTCAAAACCTAGCAGACTTACAGTTTTTAGGATTTCGGGATTGGGCGATTGCAATGTTTCCATTGGATTTTGTCATGTATGAGGGTATGGCACTAGAATTTAATCAAGAGAACCAACCACTCTATGTACCTTGATGTTAGTGGCATTGATTGTTGAACTCCTGTATCACAATCCTACTAAAAATGTATCCATCATTCAAACAAAATCTTGACTTCACATACTAAGTTTCTTCAATCTTATTTTAATGCTTAGAGGGTGATATTGATGATGTAAATCCTAATCTAGGAAAAAAAATTGACGATATATAGGTATTTGTTATAGCATGATTTTTTTGGGATGCTAGAGGCCATCTAGGGCCTGTTTGTTGATGTATTTTCAGTTCAGAGGTGGATTGCACTCGGTGCTATTTTGGTTATGTGCACCCTTACATGCTATATAAATGATAATTTTTTCTTATTTGTGTATAAATGGTTTGGATTCCTATGGATGCCAATGAATATAAATGTTTTGCTTTAAAATTTGAATATTTATGTGTTTTGCTGAGACTAGTTTTTTGGTCTGGTTTTTGTACCAGTTTCAGTCTGGTTCTTGTTGAAAATTTGGTAGCTGCAGTCGGTATTTTCATTGGAAAAACAAAGAAGGAATTATTATTTTTGCATGTTGACCAAGTCAGCCTCATTTGCTCAAGTAGGCCCCAAGGTCAAAACCATCCTCCAAGCACACATAAATATAAGTTCATTGACATCATTTGAAACCATCATCACACAACAATTCAATCTGAAATAAGGAGATTCATCCACACGTGCGAAGGAGAAAATAGGAAGAACATTTCTGTGTTGACCAGCTTTCTTATCTTTTGTTTAACCAGCATTGACTTGGGATTATTTGCTTCTATTTGACTGAGACTTTGACTGATCTTGGAGGCCGAGCTCATATCTGATTCGTTAAATGGTTTGACTAAAGTTTGACTCTATTTATGGGCCATTGACCGCAGTTCAAACTCAGACCTTTGACCGAAAATCTAGGTAATTACAAGACTGAATTTCAGCCCCTCTGTTCAGCTACCTCAGGCCAAAATTTGGCCCCTGTTGCAGACTTGACTTGGACCAGCATAGATTGTTTTTCTCTCTCCTTTAACTGGTTTGACTTGGCAAAATAGTGAGGTTAGAAGATTGGAATTTTGTTTGGGATATTCTGATGTACATTTTGATGAACTGAACACTCTCATAAGGAAAGATTTGTTGGGTTTTCCCCTTGTGGGTTTTTCCCTAGCCACTAGCCTAAATTTTGGTGTCTCTTGTCTCTTGTCTCGTTGTTTATTGTGATCCAAAAGAGCTCTATTGTAGAAGTGAATAGTTGAAACTTTTCATGTATAAATGCTTGATGATTGGAATGCTCTAAAGAAGTAATATTGTGTCATTGGAAGTAGTTATCAGCTTGAAGAAATTGTACTAGTCTTGATTGCACTAGAAAATCAAAATGGTATGAGAGTTTTCGTGAAGGGAAATAGCATTGGGATCACCTTGAGAGCACTTTGAAGAGACTTTGGATTCTGCCTTTAGTTTTGATTGGTCATCTTCATCATGAATTCCTTCATGAAGACAGAGAACAAGCTTGAAGAAGCGACATATTTCAGGGCATGGAAGGCTAGAATTGACCTAGTGCTTGCAAGGCATAAGGTCTTCGGTATTGTATTGGGAAAAGTTACTCGACCAGCTGACCAAGCAGGAAAAGACAAGTTTCATGAAGATGACATATTGACTAGGAGCATCATTGTGGAATCTGTTAGGGATCATCTAATTCCCTATATTATTGATCACAAATCCTCCAAGGACATGTATGATGCCCTCATTGGATTGTACACCAATCAACAATATCAATCAATCTATAAGTCTAAGGGGTCAACTTCGTGAAATCAAGACGACAAAGAATGATATTGTAGCATCATACTTTGTAAGAATATCTCAAATAAGAGATCAACTCAAAACCAATGTTTTAAAAACCGGAACCGGTGACCGGACCGGTGGCCTAATGAACCGGGTTTCTAACCGGAACCGGTCTAACCGGGAGCGGTCAGATGCCAATGAACCGGTTTAAAAAAAATACATTAAATAATTATTTTTTTAATAAAAAAAACTATTTTTAAGATTTGCAACCATGATTCCAAGCCAATAGAGACAAAATATGCAAAGTTTGCTCATTTATATACCATGCAAATGTGAATATATCAAAATGGCACCGAGTGCAATACATATCATCGAAAAATACATAAGCAATGAGGCTCCAAATGGCCCATAAAGTCCAAAAACAATGCTACAAGCTATGAGGCCATTGCCCTAATACAAGACTACATATTAGTGATCAACAACATGATCACTCCTCATCATGATCAAAATCATCACCACTACTAGACAAGGGATCATCAACATGAGTTACATAAATAATATGGCTCAAAGTTTGAGGACTCCTAAAACTCCTCTACAACTTTAGTAGTAGTAGTAGTAGCAAAAATAGACATCAAAACTACAAATCACCGAGCAACATGGTCTCTCATGAAACTCATCATTGATTCATCGCTACTAGAAATGGGATCATCAACAAGAGATACATAAACATCATCTAGCTCAAAGTCTTCAGACTTGGATTGCTCAACCTTATAACATGATAGAAATTGAAAAAGTTTAACATGCCTAACAAATGATTTTGGTTTGAGTGAAGGGTTCATTTCCTCAACCTTAAAATGCGGTAGAAAAAGATTAGCATGCCTAACCAGTTGTTTTCCTTTGATTGAAGGGTACATCAAGGTTCTTAAAGGACTTCATGCTCTTGATCAAATGCCAATATCATACCCTTACACATGATAGAATCAAATGGAAACATTGCAAATTCCCAAACCATGAAACCTAGAAAACCATTAAGTCTGCTGAATTTTGAGTGAAACCTAAAATTCTAGTTTCTCCATATGAAATCCAATGAGGTCGAAACCACTCTTAAACATCCCGAGTCATTTCATGGTAATGTTAAAAATTTAAGTAAAAGGATGAAAATGAAAAATAAAGGAAATGTCACTTTTACTTTAAGAATTTAACATTACCATGAAATGTCAATGCTTCCCTTACCTCCACATCACCCCTAAAACCCATTTCTGGCCGTGCGTGGTTCCACATAGGGAAAGAGTAGCTAAATGAACCCTCCCATTGGCTCCAAATCAGCCCTAAAACATCACTGCCGCCGAAAATGTGGGTCCGCGGATGAGTTAGCACCTAACCGGCCGGTTAGGTCCGGTTTTTTCAAAAAACAGGCGAAATTCCCTAGGTAGCCGGGTTGCCTGGCCGGTTTCGACCGGTGGGCTATCTAACCGGCCGGTTTGGCCGGTTACCGGTTCAAACCGGCCGGTTTTTAAAACACTGCTCAAAACCAATGTGGAAAAAGTCGAAGTCGGGATTAAATCGGCAAAGGTCCAAAAGTTGAAATACTCGATAAAGTCGGGAGTTTTTTGAAAAAGTCGGCAAAACTAAAAAAATACAAAAATATTCATTTTTGGAAAAAATCCTGATTTTTTCAAAAAAAATTAAAAAATTATTAAAGAAACTACCTCACTCAAGATTTTTTCGAAAAAGTCAGCAAAAAGTCGGGACTTCGAGGATAAAATCGCGACTTTTTCAGGGATGAAAAAGTCGACAAAAAGTCGGCCGATAAAGTCGGCTTCGGGAAAAATTCGGGACTTTTTGCCGACTTTTTCCACACTACTCAAAACTATTGATGAAATAGTATCCGACAAAGAATTGGTAGTTGTGGCAATGGGTGGTTTGCCTGAATCTTGGGATCCTTTTGGAGCAAGCGTTAGTGGAAGAAAAATTGCTCCTTATTTTGATAAGTAATGGGCTGCTTGCACTCAAGAAGAATCAAGGCTCCTATCTGTTGAAGAATGTAACTAGATTCGGTCTTCATAAATTGTACTTGATTCAATATTTATTGTACTTGTCAAAAGAATAAAGAAAAGAATTTTATATTATTATTAAATGACTTATTAAAGCATGGGTTTCATGCTTGGGTCATATTTATTTTAAGTCAAAGTCCCTATTGTGGACTTTTAGGTTTTATTCTGAGTCTATAGGATTATTGAAGATTTAAATTGATCCATATTGTGCTTTTGAACCATGCAAATAGGTCAAGTATTGGGTCAAATATGATTTATGAAGCCTCCACATCAAGTTGCCCTTAAAGTGATCAAGTCGGCCTCAAGCCCAAGAATTCAAGCTCATCTCAAGCCTATATATACAAGGGAATCGAACTCACTTAGAACCAATTCACTACAACACAGAAATTCGATGTAGAAGCTGCATCAAGAGAAATTTGTGAAGTGGAGGAGAAGGACTTTCTGGATTTAGTTTTGGGCAAGCTTATAGAGTTGAAGAAAATCGAAATTTACCACCAAGAATATTGGAAAGATGGCAAGCCTCAAAAATGAACTAAGAAGTACAAATATGACCAAGGAGCATACTATGTCTACCTTCTTTGTAAATATAGCAAGAATCAGAGACGAACTTCTTGCCATCGATTTTATTGTTGATTTTTGGGTAGCATCAGATGTGCTCTAGCTCCGAAACTTTGTGGAGGGGCTAGAACACATGAGATCTCCAAGACCGAGAAATCGTTTGGAGAAATTCCACCCGAAGCTTAAGCTATTCAAATAATTAATTATTTTAAATGGAGCCTAAGTTAAAACTTAGGGAAATAAAATAATTAAAGTGAATTAATTTAAACATGTGGGTGAGAATGTTCTAAGTGACAAGGATCAAGTCTAATTTAATCTTAGCTGTCGATTAGAGATTAGATCACGGTCATCGATTCATCAGTAGGAAAAGTATGAAGGAAGACCGTAAGCTGGAGAATACACACAGAGACTGAATTTAGAGATCGAATTCTTCTGACGGAGCAATGCTTAGATGAAGATCAGATCTGAGTAATTCAGTGCAGTGAGGGGTAGTTCGGCAGTGGGATTTCCATCCAAGGTCGAGAATACAATTACAAAGAGGCAAATCAGCACCAGGATGGACAACGCAACTCATAGAGGGTGACGCAAAGGCAACAAGGCTCACGCAGGATTGATGCAGAGCCAGAGAGGGTGATGTAGTCACTTGACCAGCTGTGTTGGGGTTTCTCTGAGGCAGATCAGGTAGCCATCAGCAAATCGATTTCTCAGCTAGGAACGCTCACGAAGAGGGTGACGTAGCCACTAAGAGAGGTGACACAGTCTCAGCGCGAAGCTAGCTGCAGCCATCGTTGTGCAGCACTGGGGTCTATGCAGTCACCTGTGGGGTTTCTTCATTCTACCGTTGGATTCGCCAAAACATCTGTCTCGGGATAGAGATACTTTTGTCGAGGATTTTCTCTGTTGGGTGAGCCGGATTGGGAACCCTAGATTGTATTCAGAAATCTGCATAATAATATAAACCCTTAGAACTGTTGCACCGGTTTTCCTGCTTTGGGTTTTTCTTGGGACATTTGTCCGAAAAATACATGTCCTTTGTCTGAATGCTTTACTTATTTTTCAGTACTTGACCTATATAATTGTGTAGGCCGCAGTGTATTTGCATTAGTATTTTTACTGAATATTCAGAAAAATAATTTATAAGTTAATAAGACAAGTAGGCAATGCAAATCAGATTTACTGCAGTAGGATTTTAGGTTTATATTCAGAAATTTTCACATGGTATCAAAGCCACGTTGCAAATCATGTAGAGCTGAAGCCATCAACGAAAGATCAAAGGAAAAATTTGCTGCAGGAAGACAGTTGTCTTGAGAGACAGTGTTGAACCAGAAAGAGGCAAGGAAGGGTGATGCAATCACCAGAGGGGCTCATGCAAAGCCTGCGTCAGCCAACTAGGGTGATGTTGTAGTTGCGCAGAGGCAGCACAGTGCTTGTTGGGCCAGAGCAGAGGTTTTGAGCCTCAATCCTTCCGGTTGCCATGACTGGAAGAGCAATTCTTTTTTCTTCTGGAGTTGTTGGTGGGGCATTGTTTCTGTTGGTGCAGAACAATGTCTAGTGGGGTTGTAGCAAAGTAGAGGGAAACAATTCCCTAGAAGACTTCTTGCCAAGAAGTCTAGATCCAGTGTTGGTCAGTAGCAAAGAGAGATCGGAGAGGGTTGTTTCGGCATCAGTTGGCAGAAGGATTTTCGTAAAGGAAATCGAGTTTTCAGAGGGAGCTTGTTCCTTGGAGATTTTTTAGTGCCAAGAAACCAAGATCCAAGTTTTGGTGGGGCAGCAGCAAAAGAGGGAGAAGAGAACCAGTTTGACATTTTATTGTTGAGCAGAGATGGCTGCACATGGACTGAGAGATCAAGACAAGTTGGATGGAGCATCCAACTTTGTCATCTGGAAGGCCAGGATCCAGTCAATTTTGGATGATCATCGCATCAAGGATCATGTCTTGCATGCTTGTTGTTCATGTTAATGTTGATCCGCTCAAGAAGTACGAGGAGGCTCAAGCAAAGGAAAAACGCTTGATCAGGGAGTCAAGGATCTGTGATCCCACATATTGCCAAGAAGAACACGATAAGGGAAATGTGGACTTCCTCGACCATTATGTATCAGGGAACTCTGTCCAGCAGAGGATGTTGCTTGAGAATCAACTGAGACTGTTTCAAATGCAGAAGAGAGAGGAGATCGACCCCTTCCTTATAGATTGTGAGGAATCCGAGATCAACTGGCTTCTGTAGGGGCTACACTAGATGATGAACTTATGGTTAGGACTACCTTGAGTCACGGAAGACTGGGAAACCTTTGTCCAAGGTATTTTGGGCAGAGCAACTCTTCCAAACTGGGAGGAGATGTGGGCAGCTCTTCAACAAGAAGAGATCAGAAGATTGACCAAGGCGGGAAGTAGCAATACGGGGATCAAGATCAAGAAGGAGGAAGAGGAAGATGTGGCTGATGGACTTCAACAGCGTAGTGCAGACAAGTGCTTACACAGTGCAGAGCAACAGCAGCGCAGATTTGCAGCAGAGGGAGCTTCACCATCGAGATGCATCCAGACTAACTTGTATGTCAAGTTTTTGGGTGGTTCTTTAGTTGCTTAACTCTCAGCAACTGAGTTGCAGTGCAACAGTTAGTAGTGGTAGTGCTATGGGCAACATGATACAACATTTGAGATGGAGCTACAGTACAGATGAGGCAATGACAAGTGGTAGTGTCATGGGCAGCAGTACAGAAGGCAGCAGCATAGTGGATGAGGGGATGTAGCCGAGCATCAACAATGTAGAGTAGTGATGTCGTGGATCAGGGTGATGCATCTGGTATGAAGTATTGCTAGAGCGCATTCCTCGCTAAAGAGGGAGTGTTGATTTTTTAGTAGCATCGGATGTGCTTTAGCTTCGAAACTTTGTGGAGGGACTAGAACACATGAGATCTCCAAAACCCAAAAATTGTTTGAAGAAATTCCACCCAGAGCTTAAGTTATTCAAATAATTAATTATTTTAAATGAAGCCTCAGTTAAAACTTAGGGAAATAAAATAATTAAAGTGAATTAATTTAAACATGTGGGTGAGAATGTTCTAAGTGACGAGGATCAAGTCTGATTTAATCTTAGCCATCAATTAGAGATTAGATCACGATCGTTGATTCATCAACAGGAAAAGTATAAACGAAGGCTTGAGGGTCAGTTGGAGAATACACACACAGACTAAATTTAGAGATTGAATTCTTCTGACGGAGCAATGCTCGGATGAAGATCAGATCTGAGTAATTCAGTGCAGTGAGGGGCAGTTTGGCCTTGGGATTTTCATCCAAGGCCGAGAATACAATTGCAGAGAGGCAGATCAACACCAGGAGGAACAACGCGGCTCAGAGAGGATGACAGAGAGCTAGCAAGGCTCAAGTAGGAGTGACACAGAGCCAGAGAGGGTGACGTAGTAGCTGCGCTGGGGTTTTTATGAGGCAGATCAAGCATCCATCCAGCAAATCGATTTCTGAGCCAGGAAGGCTCACGGAGAGCGTGACGCAGCCACTAGGAGAGGTAACTTAGTCTCAGCACAAAGCTAGTTGTAGCTATCGTTGCGCATCACCGGGGGTTGCGCAATCACCTGTGGGGTTTCTTCATTCTGCTGCTGGATCTGCCAAAACATCTGTCTCTGGATAAAGGTACTTTTGTCGAGGATTTTATTTATTGGGTGAGTCGGATTTGGCACCTTAGATTGTATTCAGAAATATGCATAATAATATAAACCCTCAGAACTACTGCACCGGTTTCCCCGCATTGGGTTTTTCCAGGGACATTTGTCCAAAAAATACATGTGTCCTTTGTCTCAATGCTTTACTTATTTTTCAGTACTTGATTTGTATAATTGTGTAGGCTACAGTGTATTTGCATTAGTATTTTTACTGAATATTCAGAAAAATAATTTGTAAGTTAATAAGACAAGTAGGCAATGCAAATCAGATTTACTGCAGTGGGATTTATGGTATAGATTCAAAAAAATTCACAGAAATAGTGTCAGATAAAGAACTTGTGATCACAGCAATATTGGGGCTACCACCTACTTGGAGTGCATTTGCTGTAGGTCTCAATAGCTAGAAAGAAAATCCCACCTTTGAGGAATTATGGACAGCATGTAGTCAAGAGGAACTGAGAATCTCAATGGTAGCCAACAATGAGGAAGCATCAAATTCTTATGTTGCTCATCACAAGAGAAACTTCAAGAAGAAAGGGCCAAAGAAGAAGGTTGATATGTCAAATATTGAATGTTTTCATTGTCACAAAATGGGGCATTATAGAAGTGAGTGTCCCAACAACCCAAGATGTAAGAAAAGAGATAGAGCAAATGTGGCAGAAGATATATCCTCTCCCAAGAAAGCAAAGACCGAAGAAAATGACTTAAGGGACTTACAATACTAAGCCCTATATTCCTAGTTTTATATATTTCATTTGTATACTTTATATTTAGTTATAGATTTAACATCCTGTTCGAAAGACGCTTTTCTTGTTTTATAAGTTTTTAGGTTTCACTCAAAGCTTTGGAGGGAGCCCACAACAACTCCTCAAGATAAGTATCTCATTCCCTCTCTATTTGTGTGAGTCTGCGTGGAGACCGCGTGGGGTCTCTGCGCTGCAGCCTCAAGCTGCCTCCAGTGACCCACTGCTGCCCTCCGACCCTGTTCTCGATCACCCCTGACCTCCTCCTTTTGCTTCTACAACTTCTCACCCTGCAACTCTCCCACTGAGATCGAATTCTACATCAAAATGGATCTCCTTTGGGTACCGAGTGTATGCCCGGCTTGTTTTCCAAGTGACCCTCAAGCCTTCTTTTATAATCTTCCTATTGGAGAACCAATGGCCCAGATTAAAGATTAATTAATGACTAAGATTAAAACTTGACTTGATCCATGTTTTCTAGAAGATTCACACTCTAACTTATTAATACCCTTTAATTATTTCATTTCCCTAAGTTTAGACTTAGGGTCTTCATTAAAATAATTAATTATTTTAATAAGTCTTGAACCAAGTGGAATTTCCTCAAACTTTTTATGGGTTCTTTGGAATGTTGTTGTCCAAGCCTCTCTGCAAGGTTTGAGACTTGGAACACTTCCGGATGCTACAAAAATCAACACTCCCTCTTAGCGAGGAAGGTGTTCCAACAATATGCCTGCTGCATGCTGCTCTGACTCTGAAGCGCCCTCTACGCTGTTGATCTCAAGGTTCTGCTTCCCCCATCTGTTGCGCTGCTGCCCCCTGTACTGTCGCCTTTGACACTGCCACTGTCACTTGCTTCCTCTGTACCACAGCTCCCTCTGAATACTGAATCCTCCATTCCTACTACTGGAAGGGATTCTTCATCATCCCCATCATCTCTTTGAAGTAGACAAACTTTGTCTTTCCTAGAGCCTTTATGAGAATGTCTGCCACCTGTTCCCCTGTTGGAGTGTACTGCAACTGAACAGCTCCACGTTGTACACAGTCCCTGATGAAGTGACACCAGATGTCAATATGTTTCGACCTATCATGAAACACAAGATTCTCAAAGAGCTTTACGCAACTCTGATTATCACACAAGATGATGGTCGCTTCCATTTTCTCCTTGAGTAGATTCACTAGCAGTTTCCTAAGCCATATGGCTTTGCACGAAGTTGTGCTGGCTGCCATATACTATGCTTCTGCTGAACTCAGTGCCACGAACTTTTGTTTCCTACTGCACCAGGAAGTCATTCTTGATCCCAGACTGAAACAGTACCCACTGGTACTCTTCCGATCAACTGAAAATCCAGCCCAATCTGCATCAGTGAAACCACTCAACCTGACATCATTGTCAGGGGTGTACTTCAATCCAAGCTCAACTGTCCCTCGAAGGTACCTGAGAACATGCTTGGTTGCTGCCCAATGTGTCCTCTTCGGTTCCACCATGATCTGACTAAGGGTATTAACAGCATAACAGATGTTTGGCCTTGTGTTTACCAGATACATCAATGACCCTATGAGCTGCCTGTACAGCGTAGGATCAACTTCATCATCTTCCGACATGTCGATTTTCCTCTAGTTGGTGATCATTGGAGTGGTCATGGGCCTACAATCCTCCATTTGAAATCTATTCAAAATCTCTGTAGTGTATCTTCCTTGACCAAGAAATATCTATCCATTCTGTTGCCAAACTTCCAACCCCAGAAAATAGTGCATCCGTCCTAGATCCTTCATGTCAAATTCTTCAGCCAAATTCTTCTTGCAATCTGTGATGAGCCTTGATGATCCTGTCAAGAACAGATCATCCTCATACAACACCAGTATCAAAGGCTCACTCCCTACTCTTAGGTAGTATAGATTGGGATCTGCATCACTCTTGATGAATCCCATCTTCTGCAGGTAGCTGTCAATCTGACCATACCAGGCTCTAGGAGCTTGCTTCAGTCCATATAATGCTTTTTTCAATCTGCACACATGAGTTTTCTGATCATGTGTCTCAAAGCCTTCTAGTTGTTCTATATACACTTCTTCTTCTATCACATCGTTCAAGAATGTCGTCTTAACGTCCATCTGGTGAATTTCCCATCCCATCTGCGCAGCAAGGGATATCACGGACCTGATAGATGTGTATCTGGCTACTGGGGCGAAGATTTCTTCATAGTCTACTCCTTCCTTTTGAGCATACCCCTTAGCCACAAACCCGACTTTAAATTTCTCGATGCTGTCGTCTGCAGCGTACTTGATCTTGTAGATCCACTTGGATCCTACAACTAATCTCTCCTGAGGTCTGGGCACTACTTCCCAGACATCATTTGTCATGATGGAACTGTACTCTTCCACCATTGCATCAACCCACACCTAGTGTTGCGCTGCTTCCCGAAAATTGGAAGGTTCTCCGACTTGAGCAACTAAGGCTTGATACCTTTCAGGCTGCTTATGCTATCTCTTATCATTTCGGGGGATTCCGACAAAATCCTTTGCATCCTTCAGAACCTGTCAAAGTTCCCTGCACGTTCTTCCACTAGTGGTGGGTGGATTTACCGACTCTCCTTCTTGCAAATCCTCGGGAGACACATCCTGTGGATCACTATGCCTTGGAGAGTGAACTGAATTTTTTGCTGCTGGTTGTTGGGGCTGGACCAGAGGCTCTTCCTCTGACTGCGTAGCAGAAGGCAACGCTCGTGATCTTCTGAAGGCTTTCTCCTCCATGAACTTCACATCCCTTCGCACCACCACTTTCATGCTCTCAGGAATGTAGATGCGATAAGCCTTTGCATTCTCGTTGTATCCTACTAGATACCACTTTTCAGCAGTCATCTCCAACTTCTCCCTCTTCTCACTGGGGCCGAAGATCCTAAAGTGACTCACTTCAGGCTTGCTTCCAGTGAAGACACTTTCTGGCATGATCTTTCCCAGTGCGGTGTGAGGAGTTCTATTCTGAATGTAGACAGTTGTATTACGCGCTTCAGCCCATAGAAATTTGGGCATGTCTTGGTCATATAGCATAGCTCTGGTTGCTTCAACAATAGCCCGGTTCTTCCTTTTTGCCACACCATTATGTTCCGGATTGTATGGGATTGTCCATTCTCTTTTGATCCTTACCTTGCACAGAATCCAGTGAATTATTTATCTATGTATTCACCACCATTATCGGATCACAATACCTTGATTCGCTTCCCTGTCAGACTTTCTACCAGAGCCTTAAACTCTTTAAATCGACTGAAGACTTCATCCTTGGTCTTCAAGAAGTAGATCCAGGTTTTCCTGGAATGGTCATTAATGAAGGTGACGAAATATTCGGCACCTCTAAGAGCTCTAGTGGACATCGACCCACAGATATTTGAGTATATTAGATCCAACACACCCTTGGCCCTATTGTTGCTTCTCTGATATGCTGCTTTGGCATATTTCCCCAATACGCACCCCTTGTAGACATCATCTCGTTTGGTGCTCGGTTCTAGAACATTGTGACAGTCTTCTGGAGAGTTCTCAACGCCCCATGTTGCAAGTGCCCCATTCTTCTGTGCCATAGCTCATTCAGGTTCGTTTCATCTGCGCTGCCAACTAGTTCCATTGGAGAATCAAGTTATAGCTTGTACAGTTTGTTGCTTCTTATCCCGATCCGTGCCTTCTTCTTCCAACAGGAGTGCTTGACGTAGACTTTATTGCCAATAAAGTAGACGTCATATCCTCGGTTTTGAAGTTGTGACACTGAGAGTAGATTCATCCCCAAACCCGGCACATGCAGTGCATTAGTGGTCCAGATTCTGTTCTCTGCTCGGTCTGAAAAACTACGGCACCTCTCCCAATGGGAGTGCACTTTGTTTTATTACCCATGGTTATTTTGAAATTCATCTGCTCTTCTTGGTAGTCGGAAAAACAGCCCCATACTCCCGTCATGTGAGCAGAGTTCACTGCCAAAATACTCTCAGATATCCAAGAAGTTGAAATTCATCTCTATTGGTAGTTTGTGCAAATTTCTATACTCCAGATATGTGAGCAGAGGTTCATTGCCAATATACTGGGATATCCAACACTTAGTGCTCACATATAGCATGAAAAAATCTTCTCTAGTCTGAATGCCACAGACACATCAGATTCACTGTCTACCGTTCTTCCCCTCCTAGAGAACTCGTGAACTCCTTCATGTTGTTGTCAACAGATCTTCATTCACCGATATTCCCTCTCTGTTATTCATCTCTGGCTCTGATACCATGTGAAAATTTACAACCAGTTGCAGTGATAGATTTATTTCTCCTACTTATTATTTCAATAATTTATTATTCAGAAATCTTTCGGCAAATATCGAAATAAATACTACTGCAACATTCACAATTACATATGCAGAGAAATAAATAGTAGAGAACACAAGCAGAAGAATCAATCACATGTACACAATTATTTTTAGACAATTGTCCCCGAAAAACCCAATGTGGGAAAATCGGTGCAACAGATGAGGGTTTTATTAATTCTTCAGCAAATGATATCTTTATAGGGTAAATATACGGCAGATAAATTCTGAACCACCCGAGACTGAATTTCCAGCTTACTCGAACAATTCTTTGACACCCAGAACAGCCCCTGCATGCCCCTACGTCACTCTGTGTGATTCACTGTGCAGTCCCAGTGCTGGACTGCGTGAGTCTGCGTGGAGACTGCGTGGGGTCTCTGTGCTGCAGCCTCAAGCTACGTCCAGTGACCCACTGCTGCCCTCCGACCTTGATCTCGATCACCCCTGACCTCCTCCTTCTGCTTCTGCAACTTCTCGCACTGCAACTCTCCCACTGAGATCGAATTCTACATCAGAATGGATCTCCTTCGGGTACTAAGTGTATGCCCGGCTTGTTTTCCAAGTGACCCTCAAGCCTTCTTTTATAATCTTCCTGTTGGAGAACCAATGGCCCAATTTAAAAATTAATCAATGGCTAAGAGTAAAACTTGACTCGATCCATGTTTTCTAGAAGATTCACACTCTGACTTATTAATACCCTTTAATTATTTCATTTCCCTAAGTTTAGACTTAGGGTCTTCATTAAAATAATTAATTATTTTAATAAGTCTTGAACCGAGTGGAATTTCCTCAAACTATTTCTAGGTTTTTTGGAATGTTGTTGTCCAAGCCTCTCTGCAAAGTTTGAGACTTGGAACACTTCCAGGTGTTACAAAAATCAACACTATAAGAAAAATCCTTGTTATGAAAAGTCATAGGAATGAAACCCTACGTATATGTTCTTTTGATTGATTCCCTAACTTAGTCTAAGTCCATGTATGTCTAATGTATTAATATTGTCTAACATATGATGTGCCTATAATGGTGATTTTCTAGATATGTGTGATGGTCCTAAGTTCTAGGGTTTGAAATCAAGCCGTAGTCAAAGTTTGAAAGATCTAGAATGATGATTGAAAAGTCTAGGGTCTATAACTAAATCCTAGTAATGATTAAATTCTCTAGCATGTGTGTTCATCTAAATCTATATAATATATGTTGAGAATTGATAGATGAAAAATATAGGGTTTACATCAAACCCTAGTAAAGGTTATTCATGATATGTTTTGAAAATCTAGGGTCTACAACTAACTCTAGTGAAAGTTGATCATGATAATGTCTGAGGCTCTGAGCTATGATTAATCTTGATTAACTCTTTTGTATGAAATCTAGGATTTGCATAAATCCCTAGTGGAAACTCTAAAATGTGAATTTTAAGGGTTGTTAGATATCTTGTAGATCAATATTGATTCTAGGGTTTGCCATATGTTGTAGTAAGGTATGTGATACCTTGGGAGAAACATTGAAACCCTAGATAAGAATGAAATAAATTATGAAGTAGTCTAGGGTTTATGACAAACTCCCTAGCAGAAATGTTAAATAATATACGTCTTTTGTTTGAGTATCTGATATAAAGTTGAAAATGCTTCTGTAATTCTAATATGGCTAACTTTATGCTTCTATAGATCTGGTTGTACTTGTTATCTTAAGCTATGTAGCTACATCATAAAGATGAGAGGCTGATGAAATGAGAAAGATGGAAGCCATAAGAGATTCTCCAACCCCGAAGGAAGAAGTTAATCTCCCTACATTAAGAGGAAGCTTGGATAAAAGAACTCTCCCTAGGTTAAGAGGGAGGGCATCACATAAATCTTCATTGGAGAATATGTATTGGAAGAAATGTTGCTACATATGAAGTAGGGAAAGGAACCTTCTCTCAAAGGTTCAACTGATAATCCTACTGAAATTAATTGAAGGGCAACATCATAACCCTGAAAGTTTGTTTTGATTATGTATTAAATTGCTGATTGGGGTTATGTTTACACATGAATCTCTTGAAAAATTTGTTAGCATGATGGTTACCGATCAGTTTGATTGGGAAATATTGGTTATCCTTGATTTGTTGGATCAAGTGTGTTGAGACTTTGCGAGTGAAGCAATGTCTGGGAGGACATCAGGCCGACATTTTGTATTGATGTCTAGGTCTCGAAGTAGGGAGGGTGGCGTTGGTCGTAGAGCTATGACCTCCGATACGCACCTAGATCCTTGGGTTGGTGGTTAGTAAGTAAGCCTGATGGTACCTGGAAAGGTTGAAAGCTTTAGTCCATCTTAATCCCGCTTGGATAGATTGTCTTGGTCAGGAATCTAGTCCATGGCATTGTGGTGCCTAAACTGTTGAGTGACCAATGGATAGATTCCCCTGGTCAAGAATCTAGTCCATGACATTTAAGTGTCTAAAGATTCTTCATACTTCACTTAGTTGAGATCTACCTTGTATTATTGTGTTATGAATACCTCCCTAGTTAACAGGGAGTGTTGAAGAATGTAACTAGGTTCGGTTTTCATAAATTGTACTTGATTCATTTATTGTACTTGTCAAAAGAATAAAGAAAATAATTTTATATTATTATTAAATGACTTATTAAAGCACGGGTTTCATGCTTGGGTCATATTTATTTTAGGTCAAAGTCCCTATTGTGTACTTCTAGGTTTTATTTTGAGTTTATAGGATTATTACAGATTTAAATTGATCCATATTGGGCTTTTGAATCATGCAAATAGGTCAAGTATTGGGTCAAATATGATTTATGAAGCCTCCACATCAAGTTGGCCTTAAAGTGATCAAGACGGCCTCAAGCCCAGGAATTCGAGCTCATCTCAAGCATATATATATAGGGGAATCAAACTCACTTGGAACCAATTCACTGCAACATAAAAATTTGATCTAGAAGCTGCATCAAGAGAAATTTGCGAAGTGGAGGAGAAGGACTTTCTGGATTTGGTTTTGGGCAAGCTTATAGAGTCGAAAAAAATCGAAATTTTGGTGCTACTCTCTCTATATTTCATGCTATATTTTGGTGTTGATTTTGGGTAGCATCGGATGTGCTCTAAGTCTCAAACTTTGTGGAGAGGCTTAGACACATGCATTACAGATAACCCAGAAATTGTTTTGGGAAATTCCACCCAGTAACAATTTTATTTGATAAATTAATTATTTTTAATGAGGACCCTAAGTCCAACTTAGGAAATTAAAAAAATTAATGGGTATTAATTTAAACTGTGAGTGAAACTTCTAGAAAAAGCAGATCAATTCTAAATGTAATCTTAGCCGTTGATTGGAGATCTAATCTTGGTCGTTGAAGTCTCAACGAGAAGACTATAAAGGAAGGCTTAAGGGATCAAATTTTCTGACGGAGCAGTGCTCGGATGAAAACTTCGATCTTGAAGATCCAGAAAAGGGCAGAGACAGTATCCGGAGAGAAATCTTTCTCAGTCGGAGAATCACCAGAAGAGAATCATCAACCATGAGCAAAACTATTCAAGTTGAACCATGCATTTTTGAAGAAGCTGTGAAGGCTCAAGTGTGGAAAGATGCAATGGTTGAAGAATATGAGTCCATGATTCATAACGATGTACGAGAAGTGGTTCCAAGACCCCAAGGTAAATTTGTTGTGTCTTCTAAACAAGTTGCTGATGGCAACATTGAAAAGATATAAAGCTACATTTGTGGCTAGAGGGTTCTCTTAGAAAGGGGAATAGACTATGATCAAATCTTTGCACCCATTGTCCATTATACAACCATGTGATCTATTGTGGCTCTAGCTGCTAGCAAAGGATGGTCCCTTCACCAAATGAATGAGAATATTGCTTTTCTGCATGGCTTCCTCAAGGAAGAAGTATTTGTGGAGAAACCACAAGGCTTTAAAGTACATGACAGGAAAATTCATGTGTTCAGACTGAAGAAAACCCATTATGGTTTGAAACAAGCTCCAAGAGTTTGGTATGCCATTATTGGTAGCTTCGTGATGAAGCTTGGGTTTACTAGAAGTAATGTTGATCCAAATCTTTACTTCAATCCAGTCGAAGGTATGTTTTTTTATTTTGGTATTATATGTTTATGATTTATTTCTGACTAGTGGTGAACCACTTATCCTCCAGTGTAAGAGGGAGTTGGCTTCTGAATTTGAAATGAAAGATATCCATTTGATGCACTACTTTATGGGTCTTGAAGTATGGCAGAGACCTGGTGAGATTTTCCTTTCTCAAGGAAAACATGTTGTCAAGCCACTGGAATGATTTGGTATGACATAATGCAAGTCCATGAATTCTCCAATGGAAATGAATTTCAAGAAGATATGTGGTGAAGTTGTAGGTCTTGATTTGGAAAATCCTTCTAAGTATCGTCAACTGATTGGGGCATTGATGTTCTTAGTGAAGACTAGTTGGACTTATGTTTTGCGGTCAATACCCTGAGCCAATATACAATTAAGTGATCATATGCATACTGGATTGCTACAAAGCATGTGTTGATATATCTGCATGGGACCATCAATCTTGGATTGAGATATACTACTAAAAATGTAAGACTTCATGGATATACTGATGTTGATTGGGCTAGTTAACTCTGTTGATAGACAGAGCACTTCTAGGTGTTGCTTTCGCTTTGTATCTGCCAATATCTCTTGGAGGAGTAGAAAACAGAACTCTGCTGCACTGAGTATAGTTGAAGTTGAGTACATTGTTGCTAACATGGCTAGCTATGAGGCAGTAAGGATGAGGAAGCTCTTTCGAGAGCTATATGAGCAAGTTCCAAACACAACAGTTATATATTGTGACAATAAGAGAGGGATTCGTCTTATGTTCCATGACAAGTCCAAGCATATTGAGATCAAATATCACTATATCCGAGGTATGGTGCAGAGAGGAGTAGTGAGGCTCCATCATATTATGATTGATGATCAAATAGCTGACATTCTTACCAAGCCTTTACCGAAAAGAAAGTTCTTGGTTTTTATAGAGCAGCTTGGACTTATGGACGTGACCCTTCTGGCAAGCGATCAAAGCTGATTGAGAACACTGAGTTGCCTTTCCCCCCTGTCAAAGCTCAAAGGATAAGGGAATGATGTTGGAAAGCTCCTAAGGATGAGGGACCTCTTGTGTAGTGTGTGCCACAAGAGTAAGCCTCAGTATGCATCCGACCCATAATCTCGGACGTGGGAAGAGCCACCTATCTGGCCAATAGGTGTAGTGAGACTTGTCTGTGTGACTTGTCTAGGATGCAGGTGTTCCACCACGTGACATTTAATGAGACTTTGATGTGCGAGATCCTTGTCATGTGTTGACAAGTGGATCCTCACAAGCAGTGATGAGCCTTGGATGTGCATGATCCTTGTCATTTGTTGACAAGTGGATCCCCCCAAGAAGTGATGAGCCTTGGATGTGTGATATCCTTGTCATGTGTTGACAAGTGGATTCCCCCAAGCAGTGATGGGACTTGGATGTGCGAGATCATTGTCATGTGTTGACAAGAGGATCCCCCCAAGCAGTAATAAACCTTAGATGTTTGAGATCCTTGTCATGTGTTGATAAGTGGATCCCCCCAAGAAGTGATAAGCCTTGGATGTGTGAGATCCTTGTCATGTGTTGACAAGTGGATCCCCCTAAGCATAGATGAGTCTTGGATGTGTGAGATCCTTGTTAAGTGTTGACAAGTGGATCTCCCCAAGCAAAAATGAGACTTGGTTGTGCGAGATCCTTGTCAAATGTTGGCAAGTGGCATTGCCCCCAAGTGAATATAGGGTGATGGATGAATCTCCCCTACGATGATTCTTCTTCATTAGAGTGAGACATCATTATTCCAGATGATACAGAGCAGAGATGAACAGAAATGAGCAGAAAAAGCAAAGATCTTTTTTTGCAGAAAATTCCTCCCTAGTAGAGAGGGAGTGTTGAAAATTGGCAGCTCAGGGATGAATTTCTAAAAATAGAAACTATCAAGTATAACTTTCCAAAAATAGTAAATCATCTTGCATTAATTGGTAATCAAACATTGTTGATGGAAAATCCCTTTTGATCATCAATCAATCCTAATAGTTCAATTTCAACTAAATAATATTATTATTAGTATTAGTATTAGTATTATTAATAAAAAGAAATTCAAGTCTCTCAATCATGAGACTCAATCATGTCATATGTAACTCCCCTCAATTAATGCATATGTTACTCTCTCTCTCTCTTAATGGATTCATTCCTCTCTCTCTTTAATGCTCTTACGCACCTCTTACACTCTTACACACTTAAATGACTTGTCATAAAAAGATTCCTTTTACACTTCTTTAATGCATAAGTTACACTCCTCTCCTTTATGGCATAAGTTAGAATCCTATTTTTGCATATGTAACTCCTCCTCAAGGCATGCGTATTTCTCCTCCTTTATGTGAATAATTCATTGTTCCTCCTATATATATGTGTGTCTCATATCATCTCACCTCACTTACTTGTGCATTGTGAATTCGAACTTGAGAGAGAGTTGGAGAGACTTGAGGGAGATTGTGAGAGAGAGAGACTTGGAGAGTAAGAGCAGATCCTGGAGAGCCAAAGTGATTCACTGCTTGCATCAGCTACTTCTATCAAATATATCATTCATATTTGGGTGAACTTCTTCGTTCTCTTATTGTACTTTGTATCTTTGTTGAACAATTGACTTCTAATAGAAGAAGAATCTAGTTGGGTTTTTCTCTTGTGGGTTTTGCCCTGGTCATTGACCTAACTTCTTTGTGTCTCATTGAGTTCCTGGTTGTCTTTCATTGTGCATATGGTTTATATGGTTTATGTTCTATCTAAAATTACTTAACTTATTTTGCAGCATAAAGAAGTTATGGATTTAAGTGATTGTAACAACATAGAGCATCAAAATTTCAACACTTACAAGCCCTCGCCAATGTTTTTTGTGTGAATTACAATATAAAGGAAGATGATCCTATAAGGAACTTAGCCGACATAGAAAGTGTTCAAGAGAATGTTCCACCTCAATCTTTGCCATATTGTAGACATTGTGACCATTCTCATGATGAATCCACTTGTGTCGTTGAAAAAAGAATCCTCGATAGTGGAAGGGCAAGGATGAAGGATCAAATTAATATTGATAATGAAAAGGAAAATGATAAGCATCTTATCGAGGAATTAAAGCAAATGATTAAAGACATGCAATTCAGTCAAGCACAGTTGATGAAAAACATGGAACTTAATCAAGAGAATATGATAGGAGATCACGCTAAGGATATGAGAGCCATGTACACCAAATTGTTAGCCATAGAAGAAAAACATGATGAGGAGTTTAAAACCAAGGAAGCAAATAATAAAGAGGAAATAGGTTCTATTAAAAAATATCATGATAAATAGATAAAGGACATGAAAGCTAGTCAAATATCTCTTCAGAATAGGTTACAAGTAATGGAAGTTACTCAATATAATCAGAAAATCACCTTTCAAGATATGATGGATACCATGGAGGAAAATTATACCAGGGAAATCAATGCTATAAAGGATGAACATGCTAATCGACTGAATGCCATGAAAATTAAGTAGATCACTCTAGAGAATAAGCAACAAATAATGGAAAAATCATAGGTCCAACCAAAGGGTCCCGAGCACAAGCCTTGCAGTGCATTGAATCAACCTTCAATTTATTATGAAGAAGTCATTGATTCCATTGAAAAATGGTTAAATACAGATGATCCAGGAAGAAAGGAAACTGAAGGAAATCAAATTGATACTTGCATGATTGATCCATCGGCTTTAACAGAGCAGGGTCATGAAAATATAGAAGAGCATGCCATAGAAGTCATGGATGTTTCAAATTCTCCATATGAGCGTTTTTTGGATTGAAAAGGAAGTTGTACGTCGACCACATCATCATCAACATCACATCCTGCCGAGAGCAAACGTAAAAAGAGAAAGAGAAGAAGGAAGAGGTTTGATGCATCTGATGGTCGGGAGCAACTCGATATTCATATAAGACAGAGCCCTTCGATATCCAGGATCGGGAATGGCACATCCGTGAAGCAACCCACAGACTTGCCAAAAAGTCGGTAGATGCTTAGTATACACTATGTTGAGGACATCTGATGCCAAGAGGCATCCTTTGTATAGTATCTCTAACCCTACTGCATTTTTATTTACGTTATTAGATAGTTTTATTCTATGCACCTAGATTGTATGTTTTCTCATTCCAGTTTATTGGAGTAGATCTTTTCTATTCTAGCAGTTATTCAATATATGCATGATGAATTAGATTTTGAATGGATATCTATTTGACGTATTTTTGTTTTCTTGGACACGGGATTCTAGGATTCTCACAATGCTCCATTGAAGAAATGTGTCCCCATATGGAGCAAAATGTTGCACCCACTTTTTCAGCATTCCAAGGAAGCAGGATTCGAGGACTTCATGGAATTTTTTTCAAATTCGGAATCATCAGCCAATAGTTTGTTCTATGTTATTGTAAACCCATTCTGCAAAATTATAATGTAAATGATGCTAGTACAATCGTTTTATTATGTAACAACCTAGGTAAGCCTGTGGTTTTGACGACATGTTTCATCCTAGGAGGTTTTTCATCTCACTGATTTCTCTGTGTTTCTAAACACATGTGATTGGCAGAGTTTTTCCCTCCAGCGTCGCCCCAAAACTAGGGTGGACTTTATCATCGAAGTCTTAGGTGAGGCATCAAAGTCCTAGGTGAGTCCTAGTGTTTTCGTCGAGTCTATTGTAAAAGTGATTTGAGAATAATTTACGGTATTTGGCTAAATTATTTTATTACAAACCACTTGGTTTACTAGATCATATTCTGTCGCAGAATTGGGTAAATATTATGAGGGTCTATGACGAATAGGTATTCCTCCTCTAAGGGTTGAATTTGTAAAATCGTATGTAAAAAATAGTTTAGTGCATGGTCCCTCATACTTAGACACCATGGCTAAAATAATTGAGGGTGGAAAAATAATTAATCCCCTAATGAGTCAATTGATTAATTTTTCTGGCAAAATAAAATTAAATTCTAAGCCAGAAAATTAATTAATTTAGAATCAAAATTAAAATGTTAGAGAAATTAATTTCTCCAAGTGGAAAAATTTGTGGGTCTAAAAGAAATTAATTTTTAGATGTCCCCCGCCAAGGGAATATTGGAAATTTCAAGAAAAATTGGACCCTTGGACCTTGGTGGTCAAGTCAAAGTCAAAATTTTGAGAAAATTAGCTCAAAATAATTATTTTTGAGCTAATAAAAATGCTTTAATGAGAAATTCGAAAATTCCTCGAAAAAAAATATTTTCGACGGAAAAGATTAAAAGATCATCAAAGATTTATGAATGGTCGAGATTATTTTGACGGGGATCAAGCTAACTAGCCGTTATTTTCCACTAGGAAGGATTTCTCTATAAATAGAAGGCATTTTGCTTCTATTTTCACAATGATCGTGACTCTGGTCTAAATGTAATTTTGTTACGCTAGTGTGAAGCCACTGTTCTACTGGGAACATTTGAAATTTATAATAAAAGACTTTGGGGTTCAGTTCATGTTGTTTTTGTCACATTGATTTGTGGTGCATGTTGGGTATGTGCTTTCCTATATTGTGCTTCAATACGATATAATTGTTATTTCATTTGTAGATGACAAGAAAATTCTATTGGTATGTTTTGGATTTATATTAGGTGATCTGATTCATTGTATGATCTAACGATTTTGTCTTAAGAAATATATAGAGTTTGCAGGTTCCTCGGCCCTTAGGCTCCAAGTTCACAGACTGTGCGCACAAGATGACCTTATTTGGACACCAGGAATTTTATGTGGTTTACTTACTTCGCTAAGGTTGTGGTTAACATCTATTTTTCGAAATACATCAAGCCATTGTCATTATCATATAAAAAAAAATCTTCAAAAATTTTCTCAAACATTGTATATTTGTATATAATTTGTAAATTACTTTTGTAAGATAATTTTGTAAATAAATTTTTCTAGCAACTAGGGTATGGGGTTTTTATTTTATTTTTGTATATATTAGGTTTTTTTGGGAAATTTTATTTTATTTGTATAGGTGAAATCTCTCAACAGATCAAAGAAAGTAGTAAACTTTTAAAGTTTCCAACCCTTAAAAAATCCTAGATGTCTAGGGTTTTTGATCCCCCTTTTTTAGGTTGCTTATTTTCAAATTAGGGAAGAAACCCCTGCTTTTGAAGGCCCTAGCCCTTACCTGACATAAAAGGCTAGTGTTTGAGACCTATTTTGCAAGCATTAAGAAAAGTATAAGCCCTACAAGGGCTAGATCTCATTGCAAACAAGGGTTTCTCTAAGGGATTGGCATTTTATCTCCAATTATTTGTGATTGCAGAAGTCATAAAGGTCCAATCTTTGGGTTTTGAGGTAACATTTTGTGAGTGTGGGTGTTGAGAAGTGATTTCTCTAACATCTCCAAACTTGGCATAGGCCATTAGGCCTTGGAGTTTGCTTCTATTGCCTTCATCTCTCAATTTAATTGACTGCATAATTTATATCAAATCTAACATATTGATATAACAATGGCATAATCATTACAATACAAGCCTAAAGAACCCACACATTAAGCTAATAACTCATACAAAACATCAAAATAAATTACAAGGGTTTGATCTATCAATTTTTTTGTTTTATGTTGGTTGTCATATAATTTTCAAGGTCTGATTTGAAATTGCAGAGGTCTGATATGATTGTTATAGCAGTATATTCAGGGCATAAACACACAAAATAAGCCTAAATTCATTAACAAGTCACAGAAGGCATTAAACATTAATCTTGTGGTTAAATTGATTGCATATAAGTTAATTTTTTAGGACTGTTGGGCAATTTCCAGATCTAATATGTTTGCTACAACTATTTATGCAATCATATAAACGAAATAAGAATCATCAAAATTGACTAAATATCATCTAAAAATCACTCAAATTTTTGAGCTAATCATTGGAGCTTATTTGGCATTAATATTTAGGCACCTTGTTGGCTTATTAAGGACTGAATCACTGATTTTCTGAGTTATTACAGATCTGATATACATTATTTTGAGGTTTGACCTGAGCATAATAAATCTGATCTATAGTGTCTAAGTAGTCCTATAGTCAAGTGAATATCATTGGAAGTTAAATTGTAAATTTTCATAGATGTTCTATGCTTGATGCAGCTTTACTTTTATACCCAATATCAAACAGCAATCACATAAACAAGAAAGTAAAATGCTGATAGAACATACCAATAGATCGATGGAAGACAAGCCAAAAATACACTTAACTTGATCAGCAAAACATATGTGTTGTGGTGTGTTACGGCAGTCAAAAGGATGCTTCAACTAGCAAAGTCTCTACACGGTCAGCCAACCAGAATGTGTCACACAACCCTCTCAGACAGCTCTACAACAGTCAACCCAAAGTCAACAAAAGTCAACGTTGTCCAGTCAACGATCAACGCAAAACAGCAGCAGTAAAAAGTCAATGTAGCCAAGTCAAAGTCAACGTCCAGCCTCGATTTTTGTGCCAGAAAATGCGAACTGCAAAATCAGAATTTATGGAGATTTTGAAGTCAAGTTGACCATGCGTTGACCAAAGTCAACGCTAGTCAAAGCTGCAGTGAAACCCTAGGTCAGAACAGAAAAACCCTTGCTGCGTTTTCCCACGTGTGAGAGAAGAAGAGCCTCCACGCTGATGATCGAACCAATCAGATGCAGAGAGAGAATGTGTGATGAGTGATGGTGAAAATGACCTCCAACGTTGACCTATATATATCCATCTGTGAGGGTGTGTGACACATTTGTTGGGGCTTCAAGGCTACATTACAATTCTGGCCGACCTTGCACATAAGTGGAAATAATTTAAAATAAATGTTCTACTCATCGGATCAAGATGATCTTTAGATCGATCTTGCACCTCTCCGAAAAAGGAATCCAATAAAAATATTGGCATCTTCATCTGAGCCTCACAACATGGACGTTTGGACCTAGTTGTCCAAAATTAACATAAATGCATTGATTTTCTAGTTTATCTTTGGCATCTTGCATCACTTCTTGACTACAGATATAAAATTGCAGACCTTTGAATACAAGGTTGCAGCAATAATAAATCACATATAAGTCTCTAAAATTGGGTTAGGAAATTTTACAATTCATAATCATTCATGGTTGAAGTGATTTGGGCTTAATTTTAGTCATTGGCATATTTCACACTCTTGCATTCAAACAAGTGCTCCAACAAAGTTGATAAGAGTGTTTAAATGGCTAATTGCTCTAAGTGACATTGTGGACTAATGCTCTTAATTTTTCATTGCCATTACTATCATTGAGTGGATTCACTGCTCATTGTTAAATTGGATATCTCTTGTGGATGTTATTCTGATCATAATTGTGCTAAGAGATTTAAATTTCTCTCTTTTATCTAAGTGGCATATTGGTGATTTATTGATTATAATCGTGGAGATCGTTAATTGTCTTAAGTAACATTAATCTTGTCTTTGAGCAATTGTCTATTTATATTACTGTCGTATTTCTCTAGCACTATTAAGCTTGAACACTTTCTCTTGTGGTTGAGATTTTATTCATTTATTGTTTAAGTACATTATTGTTCTTAATTGAAAATCATTGTCATTATGTACTTAACAAATCAAGTAATCTCACCTTAAAACCACTCATCCATCTTGCATATCATTCTAAGACTAGTCTTGCATTTAATAATTTACCTCCAAGCATAAATCTGGTTGATAGAGAGATAGGAACACCTTTCTCATTGAGCTTGAGGAGCCTAGTAGCTCTTTAGTGGTTAACACGGTGACCTTGCAGTCGTCAAAGCCACAGTGTCTGCAGCGTCGAAGACACCGAGTGGTTAGTACGTAAGGAGAGGTATCGTTAATCAATCATTCGCTTGCTTCTCCTTGGCCTCTTTCTCACAACCTACTCTAGAGACTAGCTTCAAAATAGTTAAGAGGAATGATACATCTAGAATAAGAATATAATTAAAAGCAGTCAAGATTCTTGCATCACACCTAGATTCTAGGATTTGCATAGCATATAAGGTATATAAGCATTTAAGCAGCAGTTGTTCATCCAGTCATTTGGTCCTTAATTGATCTAAAAGCAAGTTGACTCCATAAAGCTCTGGTCTCACATCTAAATCTAATCTACTCTATAAACTTGCTAAATCAACCAAGTACATCTAAATCTAATCTACTCTATAAACTTGCTAAATCAACCAAGTGGGTAGGCTATTCAATCGTGTCTCTCGAACTCATTCGTTGCCAGCAAGTCTTGAATTTCTGTCTTCCAAAGAGTCTAACCCCCATATCCTATTGTTGGGAGACAACTAGAATGGACAGGTCGGGGATCAAAGCGACATCCCTTGACCTGAGTCGTTGTCGCATCGTGCCTGTACAATCTGAGCGACAACAGCTCCAACTGGGACATGATCTCTTGGAGAGGTGTGTGAAGCTACTCAAATGGGAGGTCATGAGAACACCAACAATCTCTTGGTACCGCAAACCTGTTACTTGCACATATCAAAGACCAAGCACATGGGGCAACATGTTTTTGTGGTGTCTTATGATCACCCATGGTTATTATTAGGCCATAAAATCAACAAGAAATTAAAATACAAATCTAATTTAAATGCAACTAATCTATCATGAGAATATCATATGATGTTAGTTCTAATGAGAAAATGAGCATGCAATGCATCCTACCCTAACATGCATATATATTAGAGGAAATCTTAGCCTAAAAATGCCCATGAAATTTTCACGTAATTTCCATGTCATAATATGTCAACCAATAAAAATCCTTTAAATTTAAAAAGAGGTATATGTAAATATTTGGAGGGAAAAGAGGAAAAACTATTTTTTTTATTGTATTTTTGGCTTATCTCTTTATAGGTTTACTCAAATTTCAATTGTAGACACTTGTTGGATGCGGAATTAAATTACACATCCAACGAGCACCCATCATGCATACTTTTGAGAAGACCGCCATTGATAAAAATTGAAGATACATTAAAAAAACGAGTTGAAGCGTGTTCAACATGTTTTCTTAATGTATCTTCAATTTTTATCAATGGCGGTCTTCTCAAAGTATGCATGATGGGTGCTCGTTGGATGTGGAATTTAATGCCGCATCCAACGAGTGCCTACACTTGAAATTTCAGTAAACCTATAATGAGATAAGCCAAAAATACAACTAAAAAAAGTAGTTTTCTTCTTTTCCCTCCAAAATTCATAACTATTATTTTATTATTTTAACAATTATTTTATTATTTTTTCTTAGGAGACCACTTTTAGGCTGAAATTTCCTCTAATGGCACAACGTTAACACTAAGTGTAATCATAAAGCCAGTGCAACCAACATATCATCATATCAATATAAATATGTCTGCCAATATGATTACTCATGTAGAAAAGCCCAAAGCGAATGTTGACACAATCACAAAGAGGATGAAGCGAGCGGTATGTGGGAAAATATGATCTCCATTTGAGGTAATGGGAAACCCTAGGAAAATATGTAAATCTAGAAGTGTGGGGTTTTCCCTCCAAGTACACAATGGTGGAATGAATGATCACTCTCAAGAACTCCCTATCACAATCATTTCTCATAATATTATGCTTTGTGGATGCCACAAGGTCATGATGGGAGGGGAACGTAGGGTGAGGGAAGGAAGGAGTGTTGCAAATAGGTTGCTCAAGGTGATGGTCACATTGCAGAGGGGAGGTCATGGAGTGATCATAATCCTGAGGGTGTGCCTAAGGAGATAAAGTATATTCAATGAGGGCCTCTTCCTTGCCACTATACTCAAAAGGGGGAAAGGACCCATGGTCACTTGAGAACATATGACAAGGGGTGAGGAAGTCACTTATGGATGACTCAAAATGATGAACAAGAAGGAAAGGCGATGGGGCTTCCTAAAAATCATATTCTAAAGGCTCAAGTGATTTGAATATACTCCCTGAATCACAAGGAAGGTAGGTAGGAGAAAGGGCCCTTCAATTCCCTCATCATTAGTATCAAAGATAGGGTCTTCCCAAAAAGGAGAATCAATTACTACGAACTACCATTTTTCATGCAAGGGAAAATAATGATCCTCTTTCACAAGGGTATCGATGGATATGTCATCACAAATAAAGGGAAGACCAATCCCAAACTCATCCTCCTTGTCTCTATCATAAATGGGAGCACAATCAAATTGTGGGCCAACAACTTCCCATTTTTCCTTTTCAATATGAAAGTAATCTCTAATATCAACTTCAAAGGGGCTAATGGGATTACCTTCCCCAAGGTTCTCAATAAGAGTGTCATTAGGAGTAATATCCTAGAGAAAGGTATGGTTAGCCTCAACTTCACTTTCCATAGACACATCCTCCCTAACAAATGTGTTCTCAAAATCATCCATTCATCATGTGGACCCAAGGAGGACTCATCTTCCCGCACATCACTAAGATTCTCAAGGTCCTATCCAACTTCCTCATCTTGACTAATGAGACCTTCCCTTCGGAGGGTTGCCTCTACGATTTTCTAATATCCCCAAAAGGGAAAATGATAATGATGCAAGCAACAAATAGACTAAAAATTACAGCAAGTAAAATCACGCTATTAACACATGAAACTAGAGCCAAAAACATGATCTGGTCCATTTTATTAATGCCGAAAATGAGTGCAATAATGGTGTTGGAATGGGTGCATCTGGACCTGCTCAAGGCAAGATGGAATACATCTCAAATCAAGCGAGGATGTCTCTCTGGAAATGGCTCTGCATGGCTTTTATGTTGTGCTGCTCTTCCCATAAATATTGTTGCTGGCTGACTTCAGACTGTTGGTTAGGATGTTTCCCTTGCTCAGAAAATTCTGGGCTTTTAACCCCGAACTCTGCTCACAAAACCCACAAAAACCCACGAACGAATTGGCCAGATGTTGACCCCGGATTTTCGGCCCAATTTCCCCTAGCTCCTCTAGCTGCTGGCTGAGCTAGGACCTCTGTTTGACACCTCAAACCCACCCAGAAAATTTTGCCAAATTAACCTTGGCTTCCCCTCAATAAACCCAAAAAGGTTTTGTCCTAGTTTTGATCTCGGAAATTGGCCCTCTTGGGCTTGGCTCACCCAGTTACTAGGCAATTCAGTCCTACTGGAAATTCTACTACTGTAGGCCACCAAAATGCCTAGAAAATCCCTGTTAGGAAGCTCTAAGCCTCCCCACCAAGTGTCCTCCAAAATCTCCTCTCACTTCTCACCTCCTGGAGCAACCTCCCAACTGAACTGCGTCCTCCACTGCACAGTCTCTGCGTCCTCTACGCAATCCCTGAAGTGAAAACGCTTCTCTTGCAATCTCTGTTGTGAAATGCCCCACCAAAATGCTATGACTCCTCTCTTGAGCGGGCACTCGAAGTCACCCAAGGTAGAGGTTGAGATCTCTGCCTGAAGATCTCGTGTGCTAAACAACACTGCAAACTTGGCACCCGACACGAGCGTGCTATGTCAAGAAAACAATCAAAATAGAAGTTGAATGAATGAGGAAATGAGCTGCCTTCACTTCCTTTTATCACTTGAGCCCCCAACGTTCCCTTGTGCCCACCATGGACTGCGCACTCCCATCATCCAGCCACTCGCAGCGCTGCTCCATAAAGCCTCTCCCATGCTGCCACCTCGAGAGCTGCCTCAAAATCGAATGTTGGCCACATGGACCCCACTAAGGCCACAATTTTTCCTTGGGAACTATAGCAGTAGGTTGTAGCTTTTCTCTTAATTATTAATTGTGCGTCCCGACCCACCTTATTTCCGCCTGACATTAGCAACATCAAAAACTATTAAAAATTAATATCCTAATTAGCAGAATTGCTAATTGGAGATATTACAGTCCTCCCCGCCAAAAATTGCTTGTCCTCGAGCAATGCCTGAACAAGAATCCTGTCTAGCTGGCACTCCCCATTGTCGCTGCAAAAATGTGTCAGGGTCCCAGATGCGCCACTGTATCATCCCTGACCTCTGCAGCTCCCTGATATGAAAGGATCCCTCAATACCCGGATCCCAAGCCATCCTATCCAACATGAAGCTCCCCCTGCTCCACTCACCATCTTGCCAGGAATAGGTAGTAGAGGCCCTCTGAATGCCATCAGTGAGTAGGGAATCAAGATAATACAGCACAATGCCCAACACCTCATGGACTTTTCCTACTAAGTAGTCCATCCCGTGCACTCCAAGAGTAAACCCTCGAAGATACCATCTAATCCCGACAGAGATAGTGTCTCGCTCACATCGGCCCCTCCTGTTGTCATCACGCTGACCAACCTGCCATGCCAATGAAGCTCCCCACTCCATCAGTGACTCGCTAAAGCCCAATGGAAGATCTACATGATCTCCCCATGTAGTATACAGCTCATCCCTAAAGGCTATCGAGCTGTGTGGAGCTGTAATGCTCAGGTCCCCTGCTAATCTCGGAGAGGTACCACCATGCTGATGTTGCACTACTCTGACCATGAGATACTCCCCATCGTGCGCAGAATGTATCCTCCTCTCCTAAGGCCTAGTGGTAGGAGATCTGTGAGAGACAAGCTCATCCGGCCCAGGCATCGCCATGATGCCAATATCTACCCCCCCAAATGTAATTCCAACCTTATGCAACAACAGAGAAAGTCGGCCTTGCCATCCGATGAAGGCCTCTGCGTACCCCCATGTGCCAACCCAATAATGAACTAGATCACCCTCTGTCCTGACTTCGACCATCATGAGACAGAATGGTCTATCAATCAACTGAATCTCTGCATCCCATAATCGGACCTGCTGCACCATAGCTCAAACAACTGCAGGAATCCCTTTGTGCCTCGTCTCTAGTCCCTGCATGTGACCAATATAGAGGGTCCATATATCATGGGCAAATCTGATGCATGCTAACCTTCCCTGTGCCTACCAATGTGTAGTACCGATGACTGTTGGAAGACACATGCGGACAAATACCCACCCCCTGAATGCAACCAATAGATGGATATCTGATACTCGCAATCGACTCAAGGTATGTGGATCCCTCCTGTCCCTGCCAACAATCTCCACTGGGTCTGCCATCCACCCTCTCGATAATATGCCGATACATTGTCTGGAGCCCAGACACATAGAGGGATGCTACCTCGGTTGTACCCAGTATCCTCTGCTCCTGCATGGTCTCAACATGCCCTGAGAAAAGAGTGACGCATGTCTCCCTCATGACCCGCTCCCCAGGCATAGGCGCAGCGATGACTAATATGCAACCCCTGTAGATGATCATCTCATCCCCCAACCTGTGGCTATCAACTAGCACACCGACCCAATGTCACTGCTGAGAAGTCTGTCCCCTAGTGTGCTGAGTGTCATCCAAATATCTTGGGTGAGCCTCGCGTACCCCGTTGCTCATGCCCACAGTGCCAAAGGACAACAACAAAATCGACTGTGTCGGTGAGTGATGTAGAAGAGGGTTAGGCGTGTGAGTCCCCACAGATATTGTCAAGTATCGCTCATCTATCTCCTCGTCGATCCTAGGTGAACTACCCCCAAACGTATGTCCGATGTCTCCGTCCATAAGCCTCCCTAGAGGCAATACTCTAAAACCCTATTGTGAAGCACCATATACCCCCGCATACCACCGATCATCCATGTACTCCTCGACATGCCACTGCACACTGCGGCATACCCTTGTACACTGCTGGATACCCCCTGCTACTGTCTCGTGCCTTGTCTGTCTCAAGACACTACTCACTCCTCGTGTGTACTCAATGTGATGTAAGACATCCTACTCCACAATGCAGTCCAACACACTGTGGTACACCACCATGCACCTCCATGTCCACCGGTATTCCACTGCTCAATGCTAGATGCTCCCACACATCCTTGGATGTGATGGCCTAGAGTTGTGTCTCTACATGTCGGACCACTCCCAATCGGTATCATCACCTCCACCGTCGCATCACTACACCCACCCATGAATGGATCATCACTCCAAACCCTCCCTGAGGGGTCCAAGAAGTGAATCTCCGTATGTGTCAGTAGTGATGCCACCACTGCTCTGCTCCGATACGACCTCTGTGCCCCACACAAAGATGAAGAATCCTTCGCTCCATACAAGGCACTGTCTAGTGGCCTGCCAATGCCACCTCCTCCGACAAGCTCCTGCCAAAGTATGTTGATCACCCCGTGACCCCGCATACAAATGTCGTACCAAGACAACTCAAGGAGTCTGCCCATAAACTGGTTGGCCACTGGAGCTGACCGAAATTCCCCTAGTGAATGTGCACGCCCAACTGCTAGGCCAACTGTACCCTCCAAGACATAGTCAACGGACCTGTCTGGGAAACGATAGGTAGTCCCACCTGGATCCCAATGCCAGTCTGGGGTTCCTATATTCCCAGCGCCTGGAAACTCGTGCTGAACTACACCCGGGTCCACCACCATCCCCATAAACCATTCCACTGGGTACCAACTCAAAATATCTCGCCACCCAACCCCAACATGCAAATGGTGCACCCTGTGCAACTCCGATCGTCTCATCCCACTATCCAGGTCAACATATGAGATCTGACTAGGTCGCTTCGTCTCTCTCTTTCCAATGGGAAGAAGTGACCCAACAGTGTTGCGAGCCCCGTCTATGTATGCCTGAAGAGGGCTGCTCTGACACTCCAATGTGCCCTCTAGCTATACCATTAGGGAATCCAACCGTTCCCCAATGTGGGCCAACTTGGATGTTGACTCGGCACAAACCACTCTCATGCCCTCCAGCTCCTCGTTCTACAACAAAATAGCCTCTCGTACTGATATAGCCTTCTCTTTCAAAGCTAGAAGGTCAACCTGAAGCTGATGACACTGTTGTGTGCAACCATCGTCCAATACCTTTATATCTCCTAGCGCCTCATCAAAGGTGGATACATCTCCTACCACCTCACCCATCTACTGCGTGCTGCGACCACCCGAAGACTTGGACACTACCCCGGTCATCACCTCTATGGATGGCACTACTTGCGTAGGCTCTACTCTCTCTATTATGATGTTAACCGACATGGTCAAGGAAGTCTCCAACACGGGTGACCCCTGCATCATACTAGGTGTATCCACATGCTCCCCATGATCCTGTGTGTGCTCATCCTCCAAGTACGAGGTAGCCATTCTAATGGCTTCCCCCTCTGTTACTCAATTAAGCTGGAAAAAAGTATCCAACTTTCCCACCTGATCCCGAGTCGCACACTCGATGGATCCATCATACTTGGGAAAAGGTATCCTCCCAATGGTACGCTGCAACTCTGAGCTCTGCGTTTTTTCATCCTGCTTGACCTGGCAGTAATCTCTAAAGGACAAAGTTACTCCGAAGTTTTCCCCCATGGACTGCCATTCTCTGAAATAATCTCCCATGGGTATATGATCATGCCGCCTATCTTACTCACTCGGTACTGACGGTAAAAATGTAGGCAACGTGGTCTTGGTTGGCCTACTGAAGGCTAGCGGGTGAGTGGTTGGTAAAGGGTGATCACACTATTGTGAGACCCCTAAAGTCTCCCCAACAAGGGACTCATGATGGATGCTCTTATACCTATTCTGTTGCTTGAGTCCTTCCAACATTCCCTTATATCCTTTCGCTAAATCATTTAGGGCCTTTAAGATGCTACCAAAAGTTGCTTCCCCTTTGCTCCTTGACTCCCCCATTTTTTCCACCTCTACTGCCTTTGCTGGGTTATGTTCTGCCTACCCTCCTCATTCATGGGAAAAGATCCCCACTGTTGAGCCAAGAACGAAGCTGTGATACCACTATAATATCCCCAAAAAGGAAAATGACTGTAATGCAAGCAACAAATAGACTAAAAATTACAGCAAGTAAAATCACGCTATAAACACATGAAAATTGGAGCCAAAAACATGATCTTAGCCATTTTCTTAATGCGGGAAATAAGTGCAATAATGGTGTTGCAATGGGTGCACCTGGACCTGCTCAAGGCAGGTTGGAATACATCTCAAATCAAGCGGTGATGTCTCTCTGGAAATGGCTCTGCGTGGCTCTTATGCTGTGCTGCTTTGCCCAGAAATGTTGTTGCTAGCTGACTTCAGGCTGTTGGTTGGGTTGTTTCCCCTGCACAGAAAATTCCGAGTTGTTAAACCCAGACTCTGCTCACAAAACCCACAAAAACCCACGAAGGAATTGGCCAGATGTTGACCCCGGAATTTTGGCCCAATTTCCCTTAGCTCCTCTAGCTTTTGGCTGAGTTAGGACATATGTTTGACACCTCAAACCTACCCAGAAAATTCTGCCAAATTAACCGTGGCTTCCCCTCAATAAACCCAGAAAAACCCAGAAAGGGTTTGTCCTAGTTTTGATCTCGGAAATTGACCCTCTTGGGCTTGGCTCACTCAGCTACTGGGCAATTCAATCTTCCTGGAAATTCTGCTACTGGAGGCCACCAAAATGCCTGGAAAATCCCTATTAGGAAGCTCTAAGTCTCCCCACCAAGTGTCCTCCAAAATATCCTCTCACTCCTCACCTCCCAGAGCAACCTCCCAACTGAACTGTGTCCTCTACACAGTCCCTGAAGTGAAAATGCTTCTCTTGTAATCTCTGTTGTGAAATGCCCCTCCAAAATGGTACGACTCCTCTCCTGAGCGGGCACTCGAAGTCCTCCGAGGTAGAGGTTGAGATCTCCTCCTGAAGATCTCATGCGCTAAACAACACTGCATACTTGGCACTGGGCACAACCGTGCTATGTCAAGAAGACAATCAAAATAGAAGTTGAATGAATGAGGAACTGAGCTTCCTTCACTTCCTTTTATCACTTAGTCCCCCAACGTTCCCTTGGGCCCACCATGGATTATGTAGTCCCCTCATCCAACCACTCATTGCGCTGCCCCATAGAGCCTCTCCCACGCTGCCACCTTGGGAGCTGCCTCCAAATCGAATGTTGGCCACATGGGCCCCACTAAGGCAACAATTTTTCCTTGTGAACTATAGCAGTAGGTTGTAGCTTTTCCCTTAATTATTAATTGTGGGTCCCGACCCACCTTATTTCTGCTTGACATTAGCAACATCAAAGTTTATCAAAAATTAATATCCTAATTAGCAGAATTGCTAATTGGGGATATTATAGATTTCACAAGCATCTTCATTGCAGTGAAATTTTGGCCCCTTATACTTCACGAATTTGTTGATCAACTCGGTAAAAGATGAAATGCTTTCAGGCTCACGTCAGTCAGGCCAACCTCAGTGCTTGTATTCAATGGAGGTGATAAATAATTCCATGTGGTTGTCTAGATGAACCACATTTACCTTGGAAGCATGCTTGATGAGTTTTGCTATGTGGTCAATTGTTGTAGCTGGATCACCCTCAAATTGTGGCATATTTCACATGAACTTCCAATCTAGGCCATTCAGGTATCCTGGGACCCATGTGATATCCATAGCAGGGAACCACTCATGAAGCCAATTAATAGCCATTGATCTTTATGTATTGATATCATGGGAGTCACCAGGGTGAACTAAAATTGCCTTAACAAATGCTTGCTTCACCCTACAAGCATTGACTTTGAAGTTCAATGAAGAACTACGGCTTCATTCTTCCAACGGAGTTGCCAATAATGATATGTCAATATGTCAAATGTTGAACAAAACACACGTCTCGTGTCCCCGACAACGGCGCCAAAATGTTACTACTCAAACTAGCAAGGGTCCCAGGAGGGGATCCTACAAGGCAACTACTAGGTCAAGGGAAACAATGGAGCGATAGCCCACATTCACTTCCGCTAAGGATCCCTGTTGTTTCCAAACTTTCACCGATGGGAGGAGACCCAATAAGATGGAATCACAAGAATATAAGGTCAATGATAAGATAAATAGGTGTTTCCTAAGGCCTATTCACAAGAGAGCCTCAAATGTATAGCTTTCTTGCTCGATAAGCAAGGTGATGAGCTCTCTAGAAAGGGCTAAGAGGGATTTTGAGGTTAGGGTTGGAGAATATGTATTATCAAGGAAGCCCCTAGAATCAAAATGCCTTATGAATGCTTGGCTTCTAAGTAATGTTTGTGGAACTGGAGTAAACAAGCTACAAGACAACAAAGGGCCAAGCAGACCCAAAATTAGGTCTAGGATATGGAATTGATCAACCAAGGATGTACTTGACCTAATTAGGGAAGGGAAAAGGATCAAAGAAAGAATATTCTTTCGATGATTTGATGTTATACTTATGTCCCTAATGAGGTCAGTAGCCAATTGGAAACCAAGGGCAAGAATTGATATTTGAGCTAGGGCTTGGAATATCTCAAGATCCCACCGTCGGAATTTCGTAAAATTGGGAGGGCTTCTAGAGCACACACCAACCCAATTGTGGACAAGAAATTGAATTCTTTTGATGGTTAAATCTTGAGAAAATTGATGCCCTGGGTAACCTATGGAGGCTAGGCCTAGAAAAGAGGGGAAAGTGAGAGAAATAAGCTCTAAAAGTGATCACCTATGGAGGATTAGTGCCATGTCCTTTGGGAGAGATGGAGCCAAAAAGAATTTATGGTTTGGAAAGAGTTCACCCAATCAAGGAGGCCTTCAAACAACTTCGCATGGCATTAGAGCATGAGAGCACCTGCTTCAAGGTCTTTATACTTCGATTTGCAATAATTGATGACCTGTAGAGATGCATTTAACATAAATTATCTCTACGAACATTCACCCATTCATACATGGCCCATGACATGATGCAACGCTATAAAATATCACAATTTCCACTAATCCATATAGAAAAGTAGTAAATTTTGGACTTGTATAGCGAAAATCCCAGCAACATTCATGTGACAAAAGTAATTAACAATAATAAGCATGAAAATGTCACTTACATGTATAAAAGAGTATATCCAATCATTAAATTACGTCAATAATGAAGCTCCGAGATAAGAGAAAGAAATCCAAACATCAAAATTCATCCATATCATCCAAACTCATCCTCCAAAAGGGATAGCGATAATATCACAGGAGCTAATAACCCAATCCAACTGATGATGAATGAGAGAAAATGCCTCTCTTCTATTTATACAATCCTCTAAGGGATTCGAATGAGCATAATAACATTACTTTTGGTGACAAGCCCACCAAATAGCTCAATAACATAAGAATAAGCCTCTTAAGAGGGTTGAATAATCAACAAAGTGAGTCGTTGGGCCTTTGAGGAGGCCTACTGAAATCAAAGGGGTATCATGATGTAGAAATGGACTCCAAACATAGTGGACAAGGGGTTGGCCCCTTATTTTCCAAGCAAGAACCTGTGGTGCTCTCAAGTGGGTGTGGGGGCACAAGGACATCCTCATGGGTCTCCAAATGGATCGAAAATGCATGTAGATCATCTGTAAGGGCTAGAATGATGACATAAGTCCTCCCTTTGCAGCAAGAGACATTCTTTCGACCCTGGAATATCTGCCAAGTGTATGGTGCAAGTGTCGAACCAACTGGGCATGGTGAACCAAGTGCATCATCCTCATCCAATAAGTGGAACACGAGAAATCAATGAATGCTTTTGGGGATCCATGAAGTAATATCTGCTATGGTGGAGGCCCATGGCTCTCGACGCTCACCCTACAAGTGCCAATGTAACCCTCTAGAGGGCTAGGACCCCGTATACGGAGACCAAGGCCCAAATGGAGACTCACCTACAATCCTGCATAAGATCCAATGCGTCCCCTTGCCCTCCAAAACAACAAGTCATCAGAATAATCAAGGAAAAGAACTTACAAGTCATGGAACCAATGGGGCACTTCATGGTGGCATGCCCTTCCATAGTGGGCTTTGGTGTGTACAAGTGTCTCCAAGCTCAATAAGGGGGTTAATCAAGGACCCTATTAGGTGGTTTCAACCTTTAAAGGGAGTGACATGTCCATGGCACATCCCTCAAGAGGTAAATGGCAAATGGTATAGTAATGGAATGGAGCGGGGATCAGGGGGATCATCCAGACCACATGTCATGGCACAAGGGTAGCTACAATAAGGGAGCAAATCACGCCATATGAGTTACCCCTACCTTTTTTTTCCATCATTCTTCATATGCCTTTAGCCTTTTATTGTTTTTTCTTGATAACTACTCGGGGCTCCAAGCGATGAGAGCATGATGTGTAATATGTAGCGGTGGATACCCACTTAAGGTGGGGCAGTTCATCGCCCACCAGGGGTTGGGACAATCATGGGTTCCTTAATGATGGACGGGGCTCATCTAGGGCCCATAGGAACCAAGGTGATGGCCATGGGTAAGGGGTAGAGCTCATGTTGTCTCTTGCCCACGTGCTTAATTTGTATGTCCCAAACATCTTTTGCATTTTGTGGTACATTTCCTGTTGAGAGTGGCCAAATTATGCTTTTTCTTTTCTTTTTAGTCGCATCAACCTCTAGGGCATCGTTCCAAGCCTGACCCAAGGCGTGGACAAGGGGAGGGGTAAGCTAACCCTATGTGAACCCGAATGGGAAAGGAGATGAATGGGGCTAAAATGAGTGGAATGGGGTTGATGTATGTGGTGTCAGGAAGCGAGACCACGCAACCAAAGTCAAGGTTTCCCAAGTAGTGCCAACCCTAAAGCTAGTGGCCAGTAAAGGAGACCCCATATGATTAGGATACAAGGTTAACCACAAAATTTGGCAATGGAGACAAGAATACAAACCAAGCCCACTCTTTCCGTCGAATCCCCCCACCAATCCATGCCTAAAAGTGCCCATGACAAGTAAGGAAAATTACTCAACTATACCAATGAAAATTCATACCTTCGAGGCCGGGAGGCCCACCTTCAAACATACAAACATAACAAGTGGGCGAGGGACCACAAGGCTAGCTCAAGTGGCAAAAATAATGGCACATCGAGCTATCTGGTGGCTACAAGTGATTGATGGTTGCCGACTAAGGACCATCTAAGAAAAAAAATTTCTCCTATATACACTACCCACAGGTAGTGGGTAACAGGAACCCAAATAGGTTCTAAACAATTTTAATGAAGAACTAATTTAATTGGGCAAAATTTGTTGTTTCATTTTTGTTTTTGTGAAATTGGTTATGCTTTTTGCTTCTCCTAATTAAAGTTAAGAACCTAGTTGTGCATTCATTCAGTAGCTCTGTAATCTGCTAGGTCAATGGGTTATCAGGTGCTAGGTTCATAGGAAAATTAACATGCATTTGATGGATAAGATACACATTAGTTCCTTGAAATGGGATACATTGAGCATAACTCTAGTCTTTGGGGCTTTGATTTTTCCCATTCCCAATAGATGAAAAAACAATAGACTAGTGATCAGAAAGAGAAAGCTCTCTTAAAACTCGTATAAGGCTTTTTCAATTACAACATAAAGGAAAAATAATTTCTCTGTAAGCATGGCTCAATTTGACTACTTCAACAGTCTTCAATGCCTTTCAAGTAATTGGACCAAGTAAACCCCAACTCAAGAGATTCCTGAAAGTATCACCAAAGCCTAGCCTTCAAGCCATCTAGGCCATTTGATCCCTTGGCAACACCCTGGACAAGTAACAATCCCTCTTTATCTTGACTCTCAACATTGTTAAGTCTCCACACAACAACTAATTTGGGAGCTCATCTACTAGCCACTACCACATGGTTGCTATCTCGTCCACATCATTTGGGTTATATATGTTGGTCAATCCTAAGACTTGGTTGTCTAGGAAAACAATCAACTTGTTGGATCAATACCATGTCCACTAACAACACCAACAACCTTTTAGGAGAATAGGATGGCATCACCTCCTTTACCTTCAACATGGCTAGTAAAAAAGGATAACATTCAACCAAATTACCGAAAGGGTCATTTGCATAATCAAACCAACTACTTTAACTTATTACAAACACAAAATATCTAACTCAAAAACAAATTCACATACTATCCAAACCATGGATTTAAGGCAAGGAATTATAAGGCCTTAAGTTTCATGATACAATCTTCATTGCCACATTTCAACATGAAAATCCACCATCGCCTCATCTCCCAAGCCCACGAGGGAGTTGAAATAAATTGTAGAGGTCACACTTTGCATCTACAACAAAAAGTAATTTTTTAGGGTTTTATTCTTTGGTTTCTTTTTAGAGTCTTCCCAATCAAGAGTCAACTAAGAGTTTAGGAATATGGATGGAGAAAGGACCCTATATTCCCCAACTCCTTGATAAGAGATGGGCTAGAAGGCCCCAACTAGCATTTTTCCACAATTGCACGAGCAATTTTCCAAGGGGTTAGCCAGAGTCAAGCACCAAAATTCGCTGATATTTTTGGACTTGAGGAACTTTCCCTTCTTTACAATCTTCACCCAAACTTCATTATCTATTGTGGGTGAGGCTCTAGAGGCTTGACCCTGGACATTCTCAACAACATGAATTTCAGCCTTTTACACCTCAAGGATAGTCCTCAATTCCATGGTCTAGACTTTGGCCCCTGAAATAGGTGCTTAGGAGGTTGAGTACAAAATTAGTTGGTGAATAGGATTGGCTCCCTCACCCAAATGTATACAAGTTCATTGAGGTCTTCAAATAGATTGACATTGAGGAAAACTATCTTTTGAGGCAATGGGTTGAACAACCTTGCAAGCTACTGGCATATGAAATTACATGTTGGGGCAAAAATGCATTCTAAGAAATCTCGTAACTACATATGTAACTTCGACAGCACTACCCATATCATGAAAAAAAATGGAGCACCTTCATCTACTAAGAACATTTCATGCCATTTGGCAACGACAACCAAGGTACTCTAACACATCCATGGAGGTGAATTGACTTGTGATTTCTCATTTACGACATAGATAAGATCCTTCCATTTGGTAGTGTATTAGCATGGTATAGGCTTCTATTGTAAGGTTCAAACGATGGGTTGATTATGGTGGATACTAAACCACCTAAAGAGGAGGAAGGATGGCAACAGTGATTAAATGCTTCAAGGAGTTGAAAAGAGACATAGATACAAGACTTCCCAAATAAGTAAACCATTAGGACAATTATTGAATGCAAAGGAAAGGTACAACTTGGCAAATTAAAACATTGTAGCATTGCATTCAAGGTACAACGTGGAAAACTAAAACATTGTAGCAACTAAAGCAAAATCAATTTTGCAATAGAGGCAAGCAGAACAAGAACAGGCCTTAATTATGAAAGACAAGGTTGTGGAGAGCAATATAAGAATTGTGCTACTACATAATCGGGATTAATCTTCCTCACTAGATTGAAAAGTCTTAGAAGCTAAAAGAATTATTTACTCTCTTACTAGGGAGCATGTGGCACGTGGAATCTTGTGTGAATCAACAATGACCACCATGCAAGCTAAATACTTCTAGGTGAATGATGATAGAATGACACCAATTGAGAGAACCCTAACTAGCATTATCCAAACCTCAATAGTAGTGCCACTAAATTTTATAGTAGACCAAAGGAGCATTGGCGCTCCAAAAGAAGGGCATTCTTTTCCTCATCAAATATTCAATTTCCTACTTAAATTATCACCAATGATTTTAAATATAGTGTTTCCAATGCGAAAAAATCTTATAGCTCTTTCATTGCTCTTATACATCAAAAATAGAGTTGCAACAGCTATAGCGTAAAAGAAATAAATTGAATCCTCTAGTCTAATCATTAGGTTTTACTGACCTATACATAATCATAAACTAAACCAAACAACTAGAGGTTCATCATTATTTTAATAGCTCTATGAATATTAATTTTTAAATATTCAACAAGAAATACTTACATGTTAACCTCCAAGATGTTTGAAACATAAAGCCAAGGCCTATCAATGCAGTTGTGAGATTGCGGAGAGCCTCTGAGAGATTAGTAGTTGCTGCATTTTTAATAATTTGTGTATCCTCTGAAAGACGACTAAGAAGTTCCCCCGTTCGTGTGACATCAAAGAATGCGATTTCCTATGATAAATTAAAAATAAAGCATCACACATTGACACAAAAAGATTAAATATATTTAAGATTACAAAAACAACCATGGATAAATATTTCTCACTTGGTTAATAAGATGTTGAAATAAATCCTTTCTCAATCGAGCAACAACACGCTCACTTGATGATGCAAACCACCATCCACGCAGCGCAGTAGCAAATGAACTGCATAAATAACCCCGAGACGTCAAACAAGAAAAACGTAATATAATTATTGAGATTTTAGGGACAAATTTGTATAAAATCAATATTGATGTTCAAGATGGCATGATCATCTGGTACCCATCTTGGATGTTACAACGATAGAAAGATTTTATATAGTTGCAAAATTAAAGAGAACCTTGGATGAAGGCAACAAAAATATAAGTGCTCAGCAAGACAAATAATTCTCTTTATTCTCACTTCCCCTTCTTAATTTGCTTTACATGATCATAGTTTCATTATAATGAACAATTAATTAGAAAAAGAAAGCAACCAGACGTACATAAATATATCCTCTAAAAGGAGTTCAGTGACATCTAATAGCCTTTGAAGAAGAAGAAAAAGAATATAATGCAATATCAACATAATTTTAGAAAAGGTAAGTCAACAACAAAATTCGCACTTTGATAGGAAGAAATCTCTAAACTGACGTCCTTCCTGCCGACATGGCCTCTTTTTATGCCCATGTACATTTTGAATGAAACAAATTCGACAATGCAGCGCATAATAGCCAAATGATTTTATCTATGATCAAGAAGACATTTTATCACTGGCATGCTCAAGTTCTGAAGCAAGTTGGCTTGAACAGGAAACGTTGATAAGCAGGATAGATCAATGTTTATTAGCTATGTTGCATAGCTACAGCTCCAGCAGCTTGAGGAGCACGTACCCAACGTTTCCCCTCTCCCAGGAGCTTTGGAGCGGGTACGAAACACTCTAAATTGGCAAGTATGACAGTGGATACTTCGGAATATTTAGGGTTCTGCTACCAGTATGTCAAACACCAACTCTATGGAGCTTTCTCAAATTCCTAGTTGCCTATGCAATCTCTGATGGTGAATAATTCGAGATTGCCCCACTGAACCCAAAGAAAACCAGTAAAACTGTGGGCACTAATATTTAGACCGGTAATAGATACAGGTCTCAATTCTCATGAAATGTGCCCCATTTAGATATGATCTCTACGGCCACTTCGCAAAGGTTGAAACGACCTGCGAAATTTTGTAATTTTGTAGTGCCCCGCATGACAGTCGTAAATGGAATCTCCGTCTGAAATTGCGTCAATCGCATGTTTTAAATTTTTTAAATTTCGGTCAACTCATAGTCGTTATATTACTTTATTTCCATATATTTTAGTTCAGAGCGTAAGTCTATGTGATATACTTTTAATTTTATTCACTTTTAAGTTGGATACGTTTTCAACTTTTATATATTTTTTATTTTGAACCTTTAGTCATTAGCGTATATCTTTCTTATATTATGCTTTTTAATTTTATTAATTTCTATAATGGTCTATCTTTTTAATATTTACAATTTTGGAAGACTTTCTAAAATTAGAAAGAAAGAAAAGAGATTATTTTAATTTTTACAGGTTAAACATAGCTTAAACATAGCTTATGGGACAGATTGCTTCTTCATCTGGTTGATGTATTCGGCTTTATGTACGCTTTTTGTTGAAGATCAAGAAAGAGATTAAACACTTCAATACAGTTCTTTTTCTCTCTCCCTAGCTCTTTATACCAAATATGCTTGTGAAAATTATCCATAACAAAAGCTTTTATCTCTTTACTGTGTATGGGACAAGTGTCCAAGCAAATACTCAATTTACTAAACCATTTGTTATTTTGTTGCATCCAAGTCTTCTTTATTTGGCACAATATGTCATTAAAGACAATCTTAGGCCATCTACCCTCTTCCATTTGCTTAATTTTTTTAAATGCCTTATGACCCGCACCATAACAATTGCTTCAATAGGAGCAGCCTTGTTTCACTTAACAAGATAGCATAAGGAACTGCGCTTTTAATTTTGAATTTGTTTGTAATCAAACGCTTCTGAATTTTCTAAATTTGTTTTCACTGCATGTCAGATGTACCGCTGACCCATAGTTCACAACCATAGAGAATCACCGAAATCACTAGAAGCCCAAAAAGAGTTTGAGTGGTTTTCGAGTCTCATAACTCTTCCTCTCTACACTTATTTTAAAAACAATAAAATGTTTTCCAACCTCCCAAGGTTCTTTTCTCTCTACAACCATCCCAGCTTCGATTTTTGTTAAAGTCAATTCCGAGGTATTTGTAATCCACAACTTCTTTCAGAATGTTTCCTTCAAAGTAGAACTTATGTTGGTTATGTTTTCATTTTTTAGAGAAAACAACTACTTTTGTTTTGCTAATATTCACTTGCATCTCTACCCTTCTACAAAAATGATCAAGGGATAATAAGTGCTCTTGCTAACCAAGAACAGATTTAGCAATCAGAATAAGGTCATTTGCATACAAAAGAAGCCCTATAACAAACTTGCCCAAATGGATACCATCACCCCCTTGTGAATTTAACTACTCCTCAAGTTTGTCGATATATAAACCAAAAAGGGTAGGAGACAATGGGCAACCTCGTTTGACTCCGATATCACTTCTAAAACTTTCAGAAATGTCTGTTGAAGTTCTAATTTTGACTTTCACCTCTTCATATAGCCTATGCATAGTTGTTCTCAAATGTATAGGAACCCCAAGTTCCTCAATTATGTGCCAAAGCTTATCCTTATGAACCATATCAAATGCTTTTCTGAAATCAACAAAGAAACAAAAGGCTTCTTCCTTTTTCTCCCAAACTTTTTCAATGATGTGCCTTAAAGTTATACAATGATCAATTGTGGAATGTTTAGGTCTAAAACTTGTTTGCCCTTTAACATGTTTATCTATTTCTTCTGCCCACTTGCTGATATTATTTTCTAGCATGCTTCCAAATAACTTTGCAAACAAAGCGTTTATCATTATGGTCATATAATTGGAGGGATTATTGACGTCACCATTCTTGAAAAGAGGTATTTCCAGACTAGTTGTCCAATCTGTGGGGAACCCCTGTTGTATGATGTTGTTGAAAAAATTTGTAATGTTAGGTGCAAGAATCTTTAAGCCCCACTTTAGATACTCTATGGGGAGTTTAGCTAAGTCTTTTGTTTTTCCAACACCCAACGTCTTGATACCCATCTCTACCTCTTGCACCGTGAAGAGTTCAGTATCAGTGTTGACTAGGGGAGGAGGGTCAATGTTGGGAACCTGCTCATAGAGTTGTCTTGCATAGTCAAACCATTTAGAAGTTGTAATACTATTTTCAGCGTGTGTAATATCCCCAATTAACAATTCCACTAATTAGAATATTAATCTTTGATAAATTTTGATGTTTCTAATGTCAAGCAGAAATAAGGTGAGTCGAGACCCACAATTAATAATTAAGGGAAAAACTGCGGCCCACTCCTATAGTTCACAAGGAAACATTGTGGCCTTAGTGGGGTCCATGTGGCCAGCATTCGATTTGGAGGCAGCTCCCTAGGTGGTAGTGTGGGAGAGGCTCTATGGGGGCAGTGGAGTGAGTGGTAGGATGAGGGCACTGCGCAGTCCATGGTGGGCCCAAGAGAACGTTGGAAGCTAAATTGATAAAAGGAAGTGAACGCAGTTCATTTCCTCATTCATTCGACTTCTATTTTGATTGTATTCTTGACATAGCACGCTTGTGTCAGATGCCAAGTCTGCAGTGATGTTTAGCACACGAGATCTTCAGACGAAGATCTCAACCTCTACCTCGGGCGACTTCGAGTGCTCGCTCAAGTGAGGAGTGTTTTCACCTCAGGGACTACGTAGAGGACGCAGTGACTGCGTAATGGAGGATGCACTTCAGTTGGGAGTTTGTTCTAGGAGGTAAGAAGTAAGAGGAGATTTTGGAGAACACTTGGTAGGTAGGCTTAGAGCTTCCTAATAGGGATTGTCCAGGCATTTTGGTGGCCTCCAACAGTAGAATTTCCAAGAGGAATGAATTGCCCAGAAGTTGGGTGAGCCAAACCTAAGAGGGCCAATTTTCAAGATCAAAACTAGGACAAACTCTTTTTGAGTTTATCTGGGTTTATTGAAGAGAAGCCAAGATTAATTTGACATAATTTTCTAGGTAGGTTTGAGGTGTCAAACAGACATCCTAACTCAGCGAGCAACTAGAGGAGCTAAGGGGAAATAGGGCCGAAATTCCGGGGTGAACATTTGGCCAATCCCTTCGCGGGTTTTTCTGGGTTTTGTGAATAGCGTACGGGGTTAAAAGCCCAGAATTTTCTAAGCAATGGAAGCAGCCCAACCAACAGCCAGAAGTAAGCCAGTAGCAACATTTCTGGGCGAAGCAGCGCAACATCAGAGCCACGAAGAGCCATTTCCAGGGAGACATTCCAGCTTCATTTGAGATGTACTCTAGCCTGCCTTGAGAAGGCCCGGGTGCCCCCATTCCAGCACCATTATTGTACTCATTTCCGAAATTAATAAAATGGCTCAGATTATGTTTTTGGCCCCATCTTTCATGTGTTAATGGCGTGATTTTACTACTTGTAATTTTTAGTCTATTGTTGCTTGTATTGCTATCATTTTCACTTTTGGGGATATTATAGTAGTATCATAGCTTCGTTCTTGGCTCAACCGTGGGCAACTTTTTTCTATTGAGGAGGGTAGGCAGATCATTACCCACCCAAGGCAGTAGAGGTGGCAAATATGGGGGAGTCAAGGAGCAAAGGGGAAGCAGCATTTGGTAGCATCTTATAGGCCCTAAATGATTTAGCCAAAGGACAGAACGGAATGTTGGAAGGACTCAAGCAACAGAATAGGGATAAGAGCATCCATCATGAGTTCCTATTTGGGGAGACTTCAGGGGTCTCACAACAGTGTGACCACCCTTTACCAGCCACTCACCCGCCAACCTTCAGTAGGCCAACCAGGACCACGATGCCTACACTCTTACCTTCACTACCGAGTGAGCAAGGTAGACGGCATGATCATATACCCATGAGAGATTATCTCCAAGAATGGCAGTCCATGGGGGAAAGCTTCAGAGCATCTTTGTCTTTCAAAGATTACTGCCCGCTCAAGCGGGATGAAAAAGGCAGGAAATGTGGGTGGTCTAGCACGCAGAGCTCAGAGTCATAGTGTACCATTGGGGGGATACCTTTTCCCACGTATGATGGATCCACCGAGTGTACGGCTCGGGATCGGGTGGAAAATTTAGATACGTTTTTACAGCTTAACCGAATAACAGAGGGGGAAGCCATCAAAATGGTTACCTCGCACTTGGAGGATGAGGGCACACAAGAGTGTGGGGAGCTCGTAGGTACACCTAGTGTGACACGAGAGTCACCATTGTCGGAGACTCCCTTGACCGCTCTGATTGACATCATAGAGGAGAGAATGGATCATACACCCACAGGGCCATCAATTGATGAGGTGCCAAGGGATACAGTGATGTTAGATGATGGTCGCCCACAACAGTTTCATCAGTTCCAGGCAGACCTTCTAACATTGAAGGAGAAGGCCACGACAATGCGAGAGGCTATTTTACAACATAACGAGGGGTTGGAGGTCATGAGAACAGTTTGTGCCAAGTCAGCAGCCAAATTGACTCATGTTGGGGAGCGATTGGGTTCCCTAATGGTCCAACTAGAGTGCACATTAGGGCATCAGAGAAGCCCTCTTCAGACGTACATAGTTGGGGTTGTTAGCACTAGTAGGTTGCCTCTGCACATTGAAGAGGGAGAGGCAAAGACACCTCGACAGATTTTGGGTGTTGACCAGGATGGTGAGATGAGGTGACATGAGCTACGCAAGGGGTAGCAATCGCAAGATGGAGGGATTGTTCTATGTGCGGGGATTCTTGCATTTGATTCCTCTCTCGAGGTTGAATGGCGAAAGGTACTGAGCTGGTACCCCATGGAGCAGGGTAGGCAGCTGGATACATCCATGGCCACATTTCAGCAGAGTCCATGGATTACCAAAGGGACACGAGGGCCAGATTGTTGTTGGGATCCAGGTGGGATCTCTCATCACATCATAGAGTTAGTAGGTGATGGTAGTAGAGTTGCGTGATGGGTTTGATGTTTTGGGCGCACACACATTTTTGGATATCTATCAAAGCCCCGGACATCCCTAGTGGCAGGATGGTTCGACAGGGGGGAACACACTTTTCAGGAGTTATCTCAGCAAATTAACCGTGCGTGGAGTCACAAGGTGATTAGCCTACTTTGGCAGGAGCTGGTCGGAGGAGTTGGCATTGGCAGGGCACTAGACAGGGCAGTACGTAGAGACGGTGCTCTCTCATGGGTAAATGGGACACTTGAGCTATGGAGGATAGGAGCAGTGATGTCATTGTCGGCATGTGAGGAGACGGCCCACTCCAATCCTTCAGAGCAGATGGGGAGATGTAGCCCACCTCATGGAGGGTTTACTAGCACAGTGGTGGATATTTTGGCCCATGCAGGATACATGACGATACAGGATGGTATAGCTGTAGTCAGGGGTATCCAGTGGTGTACAAGTTGCAACATACAATGGCATGTCGAGGAGTGGGGAGACACTTGGTGGTATGCAGTGACACTTGATGCAGCGCAGCGGGTGTTGAGATTTCGAGTGTCGAAGTAGCATCGGGTGTGGTCTAGCCTTGAAATTTTGTGGAGGTGCTAAGACACACAAGACCTCCAAAATCCATAAAGTGTTTGGAGAAATTTCATCCAGTGTGTGAGATATTAAAATAATTAATTTTTTTAATGAGGACCCTAAGTCTAACTTAGGAAATTAGAAAAATTAAAGTGAATTAATTAAACACATGTGATGAAATGTTCTAAGTGACGCGGATCAAGCAGTCTTTTAATCTAAGTCGTCGATAAGAGATTACATCGCGGTTGTTGATGTCTCAACGAAAAAGTATAAGAGAAAGGCTTGGGGGTCAGTGGGAGACACGCACACGAAGGCAGAGCACTGAGGTAGAGCTAAAATTCTAGGGCGGGTTTGCTAAGAATTTCCAAAAGTGTTTCAGCTGTAGCAAGGGGTAGTATTGGCTAAGGGGATGATCTGAGCTCGGAGCCAAAAGTCAGCAAGAGGCAGAGAAGCAACAACCAGGAGCAGTGCAGAGGAAGCAGAGGCTACGCAGCAGTTGCGCAGCGCAGAGGGTTTCATCTGCTACGCAGACATAGAAAGGGCAGCACTGAGGACGCAGGAGGCCTTCAATGTTACACAGAGGCCATCCAGGGAAGCGTAAGGGGTTGCGTCACCCAGTCTGGGCTTACGCAGTCCCCTTCTGAGCAGCGCAGGGGCACGCAGAGGCTAGCAGGGCTGACCAGCGTTAGAGCAGCACTTGGGTTTCTAGAGGCAGAATAAGGTTGAGTTTTGTAAACTCGTTTGAGGGTGTGAATCAATCCAGTCTTCGGTCTCCAGGACAGCAGGTATTGCTGCAGATCTTATTTTCTCTGTCGGGTTAACTAGTAAAGGTGCCCAAATTTGTTATACTGTAATAATAAAAAACCATCATATCTGTTGCACCGATTTTCCCGCATTGGGTTTTTCCGAGGACATTTGTCCGAAAAATCTATGTCACTTTGTTGAATGAGCGTAATATTCAGTGAATGATATGTATGTGTGTAGGCTACTAGTTGTGTTTACTTTGGTATTTTCTGAATATTTTCTGAAAATAACTGGTATAATTAAATCACAAGTAGGAGAAGTAAATCAAGATACTGCAGTAGGATTTCTGTATTGTTGTATTCAGAAATTTTCACATGGTATCAGTCTTCAGAGCATTGCAGATCAAGCTAAATCTCCAGCAAAATCAGCTGAAGAATTTTTTGCTACAGAAAGCAGCTGAAGCAGTAGAGATCCGGAAAGGGCAGCTCAGCAGCAGGGGGATGCAGTCCAAGCAAGGGTTTCGCAGGAGCTGACGCAGAGACAACACAGTGCTTTCCAGAGGGACGCAGGAGCAGCTTGCGCTGCGCAGAGGCTGTGTTGGGCTAGTCTGCTCATGCAGAGGCCAGCCAAAGGGACGCAGTCCAATTTTCTTTTCTGTTATTGTGAAGTATTGTCGAGATCTTTTCTGTTATTGTGAAGTATTGTCGAGATCTAGAAGCAAAGCTTCAGATCTTCAGCAGTTGCTGGTGTGGTGGAGATTTTGCTGGGGCAGAATTGTGCCTAGCTAAGTTGACAAAGAGCGGGAGAAAGACAGTTACTCAGCATATCTGTGCCAAACAAATCTGAGATTCGATGAGGAGGGTGGTTGTAGAGAATTGTTCGACTGTTTTTGGTTGAAGATTTCCAGGAGGGAAATCAGTTGTCGGAGGGAGCAGTTACTATAGAGGGTTTCTAATTGCCAAGAAACCCAAATCCAGCATTTTTGTTGAGCATTGCAGCAGAAAGAGGGAGAAGAGTATTTGTTCTGACAGATTTGAGCTAGATGTCTTCTCATGGGCTAAGGGATCAGGACAGGTTGGACAGTATGTCCAACTTCGCCATCTGGAGCCCCAAGATATTGACAGTCTTGGATGAGTACGGCATCCAGAACCATGCAAAGAACGTCCTAGCTGTGCCCACCAATCCAGATCCTCTGAAGAAAAAATCAAGTGCGGCGTAAGTGTTTGATCATGGTTGGAGTCAAAGATCACATCGTGCCACATTTCCAGGAAGAAGATGACAAATGAGATGTGGACAACTTTGGAGACAATGTATCAGGGAATCTCTGTTCATAGAAAAATGCTTCTAGAGAATCAGATGAGGTTGTTCCAGATGCAGAAGGGAGAGGAGATATATCCCTTCCTTTTCCGACTTCAGACTATCTGAGATCAACTGATTGCCATGGGTGCGACTCCAGATGAAGGGCTCTTGGTAAGGACTACCCTGAATGCAGTCACCAAGGAGTGGGAAACGTTTGTCCAAAGTATATTGGGCGGGGCAGCATTACCATCCTGGGCAGACATGTGGGCAATCCTCCGTCGGGAGGAGACCAGGAGATTCACCAAGAGGCAAAACAACAGCAGCAGAACTATCAGGGTGAAGAAAGAAGAGGAAGATGATGCAACCCTTGCATCAAAGGAACGAAGGCAGCAAGGGAAGAAGAAGAGGGACCTATCCAAGGTTCGGTGCTTTAACTGTGGTGAACTTAGACACTTCGCCAGCACTTGTCCTAAGAAGGACAAAGGATCTTCGGAATCTAAGGCCGCAGTAGCAAAGGACGATGGCAGTGATGATGACGTAGCCATGAGTGCTAATGAGCCATGTAAGTGGGGCGATATGGATCTGTAGAGCAGCTACAGATCAAGGGGGCAGGATCCTCAAGTAGCCCAACTCTTGGATCACATACGAGCTACATGAGCCTTAAGACAGTAGTGGGAAAAGTAGGAGATGGTTGCAGAAGATCACAGTGAAGCAAAGGGCAGTGTTGAGATGTTGTAGAGGGAGCAGCGCAATGCAGACGCAGCAGCAGTGTAGAGGCAATAATGCAGAGGTTGATGGGACTTCAGCAACGCATAGAGACTGTGCTCACGGAGTGTAGAGTTGTAGCAGCGCAGTGGATTCAGGAGGACAGCGTAGAGCAGCAGCTAAGGGAGCTTCAATGATGAGATGTTGCCTAACTTGTCAGTCAACAATTGGGCAGGGGTCTTTCAGTTGCTTACTTCTCAGCAACTGAGTTGCAGTGCAACAGTTAGCAGTGGCAGTGCTATGGGAAGCATGATGCAGCAATTTGAGAGGGAGTTGCAGTACAGATGTAGCAGTGTCAGCGGTAGTGACATGGGCAGCAGTACAGAAAGCAGCAACACAGTGGACAGAGGGCAACAGGCCAAGCATCAACAACGCAAAGACCAATACCGAGCTCTTGTGATACATGGTGTAGATGTATTACTAGAGCACACTCCGTGTCAAGAGGGAGTGTTGAGATTTCGAGTGTTGAGGTAGCATCGGGTGTGCTTTAGCCCTGAAATTTTGTGGAGGGTCTAAGACATAGAAGACCTCCAAAACCCAAAAAGCGTTTGGAGAAATTTCATCCAATGTGTGAGATATTAAAACAACTAATTTTTTGAGGAATTTCAATCCCCACTCCGGTTATCAATTTTCCTTATCATTCCATGCATTTAGTTTTAAATCCAAACATGATAAAAGTATTAAAATCTAGAAATGACAATAATTTCTGAAAACACAAATTTGGAGATTTCACCACTGCTGGAAAATGCAGAAATAAAACACAGCAAAAATATAACAGCCACACACAGAAAATAACAGTTATTTTTTGTCAATGTGACCCTGAAAAAACCTCCTACAACCCCTTGGGGAAAACCAGTTTGAGAGCTCTTCTTTATTTTCGAAAATGCTTTTATAGAGAAACTAAAATACACAGTAAAAATTCCAGCAACCACAAATTACAACTTACGTCGATTTTCGCGCTTGAACTCTGCCTCGGAAAATGTGTCAGTCAGCAAACTGTCCAAATAGAAAATTTACAGCGATAAATGACAGCATTAAATGTTGTACAGTCTGCCTCGAAAACTATGCCTAGAACTTGCAGTACAGTCATATGAATTGTACAGAAATGTACAACTGTCTCGATTTTTGTGCACATCTTGCCTCGAAATTCGTGCCTTTAACCTGTTGTAATTTCTTCCTCGATTTTTGTGCTCTATTGTTCTCGAAATTCGTGCCCAATGCTATTGTACAGATTCTACCTTGGAATTTGTGCCAAATAAATGTTGTTGTGCGGACTGTTGAAATGTCTCCTTGGAATGCATGCCAAAGTTTGTTGCTCTCCTTCACTTCTTCCATGCTCAGAAATTTTCTCCTTGCCCTCTCCTCTTTCTCTCAATAGCTCATGAAAGACTAAATTGATCTTTTCTTCTTCTTCTCTACTTTTACCCTAAATGACCTTTAGGGTAACCTTAAGATCTAATGGCTGAGATTCATTTAGATCTAGGGATGAGAATAAATGTTCATTTAATTCTTACTTTCTATTTTTTAACTCACCCACTTAGCCTTTTATTTCCATAGTTATTTTTTCACTTTCTAATATTTCATTGACTTTAATAGTCACTTTAAAATTAGAATGCAACTTTATCACTTATAAAGTCACTTTTAAATTAGACCGACTTTACCACCTATAAAGTCACTTTAAGAAAAGAAGTACAAATAAAGTTGACACTTTTCCCTAGGCCAAAGATCAAAGCCTTAGGGAACCACTTGTCCTCTGTGTAGAAATTTTGACCCAACCCCGGTTTTCAATTTCTCCGTATTACTCTCATGTAGTTAAATACTCATTCCCATAACCATTCATTCAACAAGTTGGAAATAATAAATATTTTCTGAAAACACAAATTCTGGAAATTTCACAGTGCTGAAAATGCAGAAATAAAAACTCTGAAAATATATCAGCCCCACACACAGAAAATGACACACTGACTTTTGGTCAATATGACTTTGGAAAAACCCCCTACAACTCTTGGGGAAAACCAGTTCGAAAGCTTCTCTTTATTTCTGAATATTGCTTTTACAGTGAGACAAAAAATACAGTAAAAATTCCAACAACCAAAATTACAAACTTATCTCGATTTCCGTGCTTGCACACCGCCTCGGAAATTGTGCCAAATCAGCAACTTGCAAAACAGAAAATATTACAGCATTAATGACAGCAATAAATGTTGTACGGCCACCTCGAGAAGTGTGTCGGAACCATCTGTACAGAACTATACGGACTATATGGATTAGTACAGCGGCCCTCCCTGAAATCCGTGCCCAAAAACTGCCTAGAAATCTGCGCTAAAGCTACTGTCCTTTTTCTCGATTTTTGTGCCGACAATATTAGCAGCACTTCTCGATTTTCATGCCCAGATTTATGCCTCGAACTCTGTGCTTAATGTTGTGGCCCTCTTCCCCGATTTTCGTGCCTCCTTTCTTGGAAACAGTTCCTCTCTCCTGTTGTACGGATTTCTGCCTTGGGATTTGTGCCAATAAACTTGTACAGATTCGCTGAATCTCCTTGTTTCTGCCCTCTTTCTTCTCACTGCTTAGAAATGTCTCATTTGCTTTCTCTCCTCCTATCTCAATCTGCTCATGAAAGAATGAATGATATTTTCCCTCCTGTAACCTAACCCTAAGTGACTTTTGGGGAATCCCTAAATCCAATGGCTGAGATAGCTTTAGATCTAGGGCTGAGATTAAATGTGCATTTAAATCTCACTTTCTATTTTTTAATTCACCCCACTTTAATAAAGACCCTCTTAGTCATTTATTTCCAAAGTCACTTTTCACTTTCTAATTTCATATTGACTTTATTAAAGTCACTTTAAAATTAGACTTAGTAACTTTATCACTTAAAGTCACTTTTAAATTAGATTTGACTTTACAACTTATAAAGTCACTTTAGGAGAAAAAGTTAAATTCTTTTGGACACTTTTCCCTAGGCCAAAGATCAAAGCCTTAGGGAACCACTTGTCCTCTGGTACCCAAATTTTAACACTCCCTCTTACCGAGGAAAGTGTTCCTCACCACACCCATCTTGTCTCTGAAGTAGACATGCTTGCCCCGTGGTAAGGCTTTGGTGAATATATTTGCTACCTGCTCATCTGTGGGAATATACTGAAGCTTCACAGCTCCTTTCTGAACATAGTCTCTAATGAAATGATATCTGATCCCAATATGCTTTGACCTATCATGAAATACTGGATTCTCCGTGAATTTAATGCAACTCCTATTATCACAGTAAATCACTGAAGGTCTCAACAGCTGACCAAATAAACCAAACAACATCTTGTGAAGCCATATGGACTCACAACTAGCTAGACTAGCTGCCATGTACTCTGCTTCCGCTGAACTCAATGCTACTGACTGCTGCTTTCGGCTGAACCACGACACAACTGCCGAACCCAACCCAAAACAACACCCTGAAGTGCTCTTCCTATCAGAAGCACAACCTGCCCAATCAGAATCAATGTACCCTGCCAATCTCACTCCATCTCCCTGTCTATAATCCAAACCATAATCCATTGTCCCCTACAAGTACCGCAAAATGTGTTTTGCAGCAACCCAGTGCACTCTCCTAGGCTCACACATGAACTAGCTCATCGTGTTGACTGCAAAACATATATCTGGTCTAGTGTTGACCAAATACATCAAGGAACCAATCAGCTGTCTATACAATGTGGGATCCACCAACTTGGAATCTGAAGCGTGAAGCTTCTTCCAGTTGGTGATCATCGGTGTCGACATGGGTCTACAATCCTCCATGTGGAATCTGCCAAGGATGTCCACAATATACTTCCCCTGCCCCAGAAAGAAATGCCCCTCCTCCTGCCACACCTCCAAACCCAAAAAGTAATGCATCAAGCCGATGTCCTTCATCTCAAACTCCGCCGCAAGATCTCTCTTGCAGTGCTCTATGAGTCTCTCTGCACCTGTAATGACTAAGTCATCCACATACAACACCAAAATGAGAGGCTCCTCACCTATCACAATATAGTAAAGGTTCAGATCTGCCTCACTCTTTGTGAAACCCATCCCCTGCAAGTATGTATCTATCCCGGAGTACCAAGCTCTGGGAGCTTGCTTCAGGCCATAAAGGGCCTTCTTCAGTCTGCACACATGGGACTCCTTCCCATGCACCTCAAAGCCCTGTGGCTGCTCAATGTACACCTCCTCCTGTATGAAGCCATTGAGAAATGAGGTCTTCACATCCATCTGGTGGATCTTCCAACCCATCTCTGCTGCTATCGATATAATGGAGCGGATCGAAGTATATCGAGCCACGGGAGCGAAGGTCTCCTCATAATCAACTCCTTCTACCTGGGAGAACCCTCTAGCCACAAACCTCGCTTTGAATTTCTCAATGCTGCCATCTGCAGCATGCTTTACCTTGTAAATCCATCTGGAAGTAACCATGGATTTGCCCTCAGGCCTCGGCACCACCTCCCAAACATCATTCTTCATGATAGAAGAATACTCCTCCTGCATGGCCTCTCTCCAGACCTGCTGGCCAGCTGCCTCCTCATGGCTAGAAGGCTCAGAGTCAACGATGTTGGCAACCATTTCCATATAGCTACATAACCACTCAGGTGGTCTACTCTTGCTAACTGGTCTCTTCGGCCCAACAACAAATGCGGCCTCTCTCAAGGTATCCTGAAGCTACTTGGGCTTCCTCTTCCCCGAGCACACTTCTCCCATCGGAGAATGAAACTCCTCATCCTCATCAAAAGCCTGAACTCCTGAATGTCTGTCTGCTGTCTTCCTGCCTGAACCTGAACCTGTAGATGTTGAAGTACCGTGTGAACTGTCCTTCAGTGGACTACCTAGTGAACTGTTCTACATGCTGCCCGAAGCACCACCCCTTTGACTCTGTGAGCCACTGCTCACTGATGGACCTGACACCGTAATCGATGTACCTCATGATCCTTGCCCATTGAATCCTTGTGACTGACTCAGCTGCTCCTGAGGGTCTGGCCGATCCAGATACTCTAACTCCCGTGACCTCCTGAAAGCCCTGTCCTCCTCGAACTTCACATCCCGCCTGACAGCAACTCTCCTTTGTGCAGGAATATAAATCCGAAAGGCTTTCGAGGTCTCACTGTAGCCCACAAAGATACCCTTCTCTGTGGTGGGATTTAGCTTGGTCCTCTTCTCCTTGGGTACATAGGAGTACGCAATACACCCAAAGATACGAAAATGACTAACATCAGGCTTCGTCCCAGAAAAAGCCTCCTTCAGAGTCATATGCCCCAAGGCACGATGGGACTCTGGAGGCCATTCGAAATACACACGCAGTGTGCACGCCACCGCCTGAAAACAACGGTAACCCCGATCATGTAGCATGGCTTTGGCCGTTGTCAACGATGGATACCCATTCTTAATCTGCTGTCCCAGTTCTGCGGGGGTTGTGAGAGGCAGCAAAACTCCCTCACGATGCACCGCCTCCCAGAGACAATAATCAACAAACTCGCCAAGGGTGTACTCCCCTCCATTGTCTGACCTGAGGTACTTGATCTTCTAACTTGTCTGAGTCTCCACAAGAGCTTTGAACTCCTGAGACCGCTTGAAGACCTAACTCTTGGTCTTCAAGAAATAAATCTAGGTCTTCCTGGAGTGATCATCAATGAATAAAACATAGTACTCATATCCACTCGAGGAAACATGAGACATCTAACCGCTCACATCGGTATCAATCAAATCAAGAATCCCAGTTGATCTGTTGTCACTGCTGGGAAAAGGGGATTTGGCAAACTTCCCCATAGCACATCCTCTGCATGTATCAATGTGATCAGAACTAAAATCCCGCACACCTGTAGTGATCTCCCGCAATGTCCTCAAGGCCCCATGATACATGTGCCCCATCCTGCGGTAGCAAAACTCGCATAGCTCTAAAGAGTCTGAACTGCTAGCTCTGTTGCCGGTACTACTGCTCAATGCCAAAAGGGGTTGAAACGCAAATTTGGACACCTTTGCATGGCATACACCAATCACTCTAGCTGAATCAGCTGGAGCGCCCCTGGGATATATAAGCACATGTCCTCTCCTGAACAATACCTCATACCCTCTGTCCTCCAATGTTGAGACAGATATAAGGTTCTTCCTCATCCCTGGCACATATAGAACATCCAACACTTTCAAGGGAGGTTTGGGTTCCCTATCAAATGTCAATGTCCCCACACCGACCGCTCTAACAATGTTGTCATCTCCGAGTACTACCTCTATATCAGTGCCACTCTCTAAATGCTTTGAGAAGTACTCACGAACTCCTGTCATATGACGTGAAGCCCCACAGCCACTGTCAACATACCACATACCTGAAGATGCTCCGCTAGTGGAGGGAAATGCACACTCCCTCTCAACCTCCGTGGCAAGTGATCTTGCACTAGTGGACTCACAAGCAATGAACCCAAACTCCCGATCAAAGCTCTCTGAAAATTCCTCTATCTCTGCGTATGCTGCCATGGTCTTGTTCTTTCCCTTCTTCTTCTCCGGACACACAACTGCATAGTGTCCCATCTTCTGACAATTCCAACACTTCACCTTGGAATAGTCCTTCTGTGTGTTCACCTGCTTACCTTTACCTTTGTCTTTGCCCCCACCACCACTTGTGGAAGCTTGCTTCTTTCCCTTGCCCTTCTTGCCTCCTGCTAACAATGCTACATTGTCATCCTCCTCAACTGGTTTGGCTGCCCCAAGCTAGTTCTTTCTGATTTCATTCTGTATGCAATCATCCCACAACCTCTCCCAAGTGGGTAGGGTCTCCCATGCAACAATCACATCAGCAAAGTTCAGCCATGTACTTGGAAGACCATTCGCTATAATCCGCACCAACTCAGTGGATGGAATGACCTCTCCAACTGCTGCCAACTCATCTCTCACATTAGTGATCTTTGTGAGGTACGCAGTAACACTATCAGTCTTTTCCATCTTAATGGCCTTCAGCGTCTCCCTTAGGACCATTTTTCTGTTTTCATTGGTACTCTGGTAGAGATTGGTCAAGGTTGTCCACATCTCATGAGCAAGTCTCTTTCCTCTCACATGAGGAATGCAATGGTCTTTAATACCATCCAGAATCAGTCTCTTACCCTTGTTATTCTTCTTATTATGGTCTTTCAGTTGAATAGGGTCAGCAAGCACATTAACAGGGTGTTGTTGGGTATGCACCATTATACCCCAGACTTCTGCCTCCTCAAAGATGCTCTGCATTCTTTCCTTCTAGGTATTGTAGTTGCTATGCCCATCCAACCTATCCTCCACCCTCAAGCCCAAAGACATGCTTGTTGTCCTAATAAACTGAAAATTTCACTATTGTGGTAAAGGTTCAATTTTACGTATTGTAAAACGATTATTTGTAAAAAATTTGTTTTATTGCTTGCACTTTCGTATTTGGCTCTAATACCATGTAGAAATTTTGACCCAACCCCGGTTTTCAGTTTCTCTTTGTTACTCCCATGTAGTTAAATGCCTATTCCCATAACCATTCATTCAACAAGTTGGAAATAATAAATATTTTCTGAAAACACAAATTCTAGAAATTTCACAGTGCTGAAAATGCATAAATAAAAACTCAGAAAATATATCAGCCACACACAGAAAATGACACGCTGGTTTTTGGCCAATATGACCCTGGAAAAACCCCCTACAACTCTTGGGGAAAACCAGTTCGAAAGATTCTCTTTATTTCTGAATATTGCTTTTACAGTGAGACAGAAAATACAGTAAAAATTCCAGCAACCAAAAATACAGAGTTATCTCGATTTTCGTGCTTGCACACCGCCGTGGAAATTGTGCCAAATCAGCAACTTGAAAAACAGAAAATATTACAACATTAATGACAGCAATAAATGTTGTAAAGCCACCTCGAGAAGTTTGTTGGAACCAATTGGACGGAATTGTATGGACTGTACTGATTTGTACAGCAGCCCTCCTCGAAATTTGTGCCCAGAAACTACCTAGAAATTTGCGTTGTAGCTACTATCCTTTTTCTCGATTTTTGTGCCGAAAATATCAGCAACACTTCTCCTCGATTTTTGTGCCCAAATTTCTACCTCGAACTTCGTGCTTAATGTTGCTACCCTCTTCCTCGATTTTCATGCCTCCTTTCTTGAAAATAGTGCCTCTCTTGCTGTACGGATTTCTGCCTTGGGATTTGTGCCAATAAACTTGTTGTACGGATTTGTTGAATCTCCTTACTGCTGCACTCTTTCTTCTCACTGCTCAGAAATGTCTCTTTTGCTTTCTCTCCTCCTCTCTCAATCTGCTCATGAAAGAATGAATGATCTTTTCTCTCTTTTCCTCCTTTAACCTAACCCTAAATGACTTTTGGGGAATCCCTAAATCCAATGGCTGAGATAGCTTTAGATCTAGGGCTGAGATTAAATGTGCATTTAAATCTCACTTTCTATTTTTCAATTCACCCCACTTTAATAAAGACCCTCTTAGTCATTTATTTCCAAAGTCACTTTCACTTTCTAATTTCACATTGACTTTATTAAAGTCACTTTAAAATTAGACTTAGTAACTTTATCACTTAAAGTCACTTTTAAATTAGATTTGACTTTACAACTTATAAAATCACTTTAAGAGAAAAAGTTAAATTCTTTTGGACACTTTTCTCTAGGCCAAAGATCGACGCCTTAGGGAACCACTTGTCCTCTGGTACCCATATTTTAACACTCTGGTACCCAAATGTTAACACTCCCTATTACTGAGGAAAGTGTTCCTCGCCACTCCCATCTTGTCTCTTAAGTAGACATACTTGCCCCGTGGTAAGGATTTGGTGAAAATGTCCGCTACCTGCTCATCTGTGGAAATGTACTCAAGCTTGATAGCTCCCTTTTGGACATAGTCTCTAATGAAGTGATACTTGATCCCAATATGCTTTGACCTGTCATGAAAAACTGGATTCTTCGTGAGTTTTATGCAACTCCGATTATCACAATAAATCACTGAAGGTCTCAACGCCTGACCAAATAGAGCAAACAACATCTTGTGAAGCCATATGGCCTCACAACTAGCCAAACTAGCAACCATATACTCTGCCTCAGTTGAGCTCAATGCAACTAACTATTGTTTTCGGCAAAACCAAGACACAACTGCGAAACCCAACCCAAAACAACACCCGGAAGTACTCTTCCTATCTGAAGCACAACCTGCCCAAAATATGAATCAGTGTACCCTGTCAGTCTCACTCCATCACCCTGTCTATAATCCAGACCAAAATCCACAGTACCCTGCAAGTAACGAAAAATGTGTTTTGCAGCTACCCAGTGCACTCTCCTGGGCTCACACATGAACTAATTCATAGTGTTAACCACAAAAGATATATTTGGTCGAGTGTTGACCAAATACATCAATGAACCAATCAGCTGTTTGTATAGAATAGGATCCACCAACTAGGAATCAGAAGCGTGAAGCTTCTTCCAATTAGTGATCATAGGTGTAGACATGGGTTTGCAATCCTCCATGTGAAATCTGCTAAGAATATCCACAATGTACTTCCCCTATCCCAGGAAGAAATGCCCCTCCTCTTGCCACACCTCCAATCCCATAAAATAATGCATCAAGTCGATATCCTTCATCTCAAACTTTGAAGCAAGATCTCTCTTGCAGCCCTCAATGAGTCTCTTTGCACCAGTGATGACCAAGTCATCAACATACAACACCACAATGAGAGGCTCCTCACCTACCACAATGAAGTATAGGTTCAGATCAGCCTCACTCTTTGTGAAACCCAACTGCTGCAAGTATGTATCAATCCTCGCATACCAAGCTCTCGGAGCTTGCTTTAGGCCATAGAGTACCTTTTTCAATATGTATACATGGGACTCCTTCCCATGCATCTCAAAGCCCTGTGGCTGCTCAATATAAACCTCCTCCTGAATGAAGCCATTGAGAAATGCAGTCTTCACATCCATTTGGTGGATCTTCCAACCCATCTCTGCTGCAATCAATATAATGGAGCGAATAGATATATACCGAGCTACGAGAGCGAAGGTCTCCTCATAGTCAACTCCCTCTACCTGTGAGAACCCTCTCGCCACAAACTGAGCCTTGAACTTCTCTATGCTGCCATCTGCAGCGTGCTTTATCTTGTAGAGCCATCTGGAAGTAACAACTGATTCACCTTCAGGGCTCGACACTACCTCCCAAACATCGTTCTTCATAATAGAAGAATACTCCTCCATCATGGCCTCTCTCTAGAGGTGCTGGCTCGTTGCTTCCTCATAACTAGAAGGCTCAGAGTCAACAATGCTTGTTACCAATGCCATGTAACTACAAAACCGCTCAGGTGGTTTGCTCTCTCTAACCTGTCTCTTTGGCCCAGCAACTGATGTGGCCTCGCACAAGGTGTCTTGAAGCCACAAATTTGAATTGCTAACAATATCTTGAAGCAAGAAGTTAATCTGCAGGTCGTATTTGTTGACAAAACCGCTTTCCAGAAAATCACTGAAAACTTTAATAGTGTTGTTCCATGTAATCACACTAACATTGGCTTCTTTTCAAAAAAGTAATGCAGCAATATTTAAACCAAATTGGAGGTGCGATGCCTGGAAGAAATTGGAACCATCGAGGACATATTCCACCATTCTCACAACATCTTTAACGATATTCCAACTCTGCAGTCTCTCTTTCCACAAAAGCACAAAATAATTTTTTTCTATTTCATGGATTACTTTAGGAGGTGAATCATGCAATTTCGAATAACATCTAATGGCACCAACTGCAGCTCTATGGAAGAAAGGGAAAGAATGTAGACGATCCTGAAACTTCAACATCTGTACATATGCACGACGGGTCATCTTCCGTAAGAAATAAGAGTGAAAGTCAAACTGATCTTCAGTCATATCAGCATAATGTTTCTCCACTGTAAAGTACATCGTTAAAACTCGACCAAGAGAACCTTGTCTGAAGTAACTATCACTAAAAGCCAGCTCATACCACATGCATTGCATGTCATATAAGTTATTGTGTTGATACCCGTCCTTTGTGAAGCACATTGTCTTCGCAGTCAAATCCACCTTACCTACCTGCAGCAAATGCTTAACGCATTCATTATTTATAAATCGATCTGTAAGGTCCATAGACCAGGCTTTATCTACCAATGTTGCAACTGTCACTAGATCTCCTGCATGTTTAAGTAATTTACCCTTCACCAAGTAAAGATCAATGACAGTTGGGGTATGTGTTATAGCCTCATCAATCTTGGAAATTACGGTGTTCAGAAAAAATCCATGAAGTTTAGCAAAATTCTTCATTTCTTTTCTCAATTCTTTTTGCATAATGGCGCTTTTAATGTCAAATCATTGTCTAGTAAGTGGGTTTCGAGCATAGTTTTTAATTTCCCAAATGATGCTTCCGTTGCCAATTATACCTCCAGTCTTTGACCCAACACAAGGTATACGAAAAATTGTTCCGTCAGGTCCAATTTTCAGACGAGATGGAGGGTTCTTGGACATCTGTATTATATTAATTCACCAACTGTACCAAAAACTTTCTTCAAATCTTCTTCATCAGCTTCTTTATCAAGATCCCCTATAAAAATTTCAGATTCCTTTTGTTTCTTCCTATCCCTTAGTGGGGCAAGCATGTCATTAAATTCATGTTTATCAATTTTGTTAGCTATTGTAAATGCAGATTCATCAGTATTCTGTTCTTCATCCTCCTCTTCTATTGGCTGGCTTGTTTCATTCAGGTGATACATAGGGTCTTTTACATTCTCAAAATGTTTAAAGTGACCTGCATCATGACAACTACTGCTAGACAAGTTACGCACTGTATTTTCCTCCTTTGTCTGTTGCAATTCAACTGCATTGGATATTGACTTAACCATATCAAAATCCATTACTTCCAGCTTGTAATGTCAATTTTGTCACCTTCTACAATAGTGTTTCGGCTAGCAAGCTCATCTTTAGCGTCTTCGTCTTCAGTTGTCATATATCCACTTTCATTATCAGCCTTATTTACGTCACCTTGAAGAAATCCTAATTCAACATGTTCAACATCATTTCCCATGTTAGAACATTCTTTGTCTTAGAGACTTTCATGTCAATGTCAACTTCCATTGTAGGTGTTGAATCTGGTGTTTTGAAAGCCTTTAATGATTCTGTAGATGATCTTTTTATTTGTTGTAATGATTCTTGAATTTCCATTAACAACTCAATTGGAGATTTATGATATTCGTTTAATTACATGATTTCAGGACTTAAACTTAATGGCAGATTGTGCAGTGGATAACATCCAGAGGATTGGATGGCTCTGATACCACTAAAGTGACAAAACTTGGAGTTGTTGTGCTTTTAATGTAAAATACACAATGTAAGTAATATTTTTATTAATAAGATGAATGTACAAGAATGATGAATGTTACAATGAGGACCCACTTATATACCTAGGAAGGTGCTCCTTCAATGAATGGTCATGTCCTTAGAAACATGTCTCTTCATTAACTAATCATTAGTTAACTATAGTTAAGTTTACTATTTATTCTTTTATATATATTTTATTTGATATAATTTATATTCGTAACACTTGCCATAATTTCCAGACTCTTTCAAATTTGTATGCATGAACCCACAAATTAGGGCACACTACTTGTTGCCATTTTCAGACCTGTTCTCATCAATGTTGCAAATATTGTTTCATGGAATATATCGTTGAGGGTCCAGAATGAAAATTATCAGCAATATCAGGGAAAATATAGGACATTATACCTAACATGTATATAATATTATAAACTAATATAATATATATTAAAATTGTTAACCCTCACATAGGAAAATTTCTATAAAATATACCATTTGACAATTTTTAATGTTTTAAGGCATAATTACAACCAACCAGAAATAAAGATGTCATTAAAGGCGGTGATTTCCATTACTTCTATTGAGAAGGAAGCACAAATTAACATCACAAGCTTGAGAATGACAAATAAAGAAAATGGTGATGCAACTTTCTCATACCCAATTAAGATTATAAGAAGAATTTCCACAATAGTGTTTTTGATGGTATTAAAAGCGTCTGCTTTCTCTTCTTCCGTTCTCAAATCTCCGCTGACAATATCAATAATCTGACCGCCATATTTTGGCTACAATTGAAAAAGAAGTAAAAACTTTAGTACCTGAAAGATTTTCTTTTGTAGAGACCATTCTCAAGAAAAAAAGTGAGTGCTAAAGCGAAAGAATGTAATTTAAAATGCATATTTTCATATCCATAAACTTAGGAATTTATCTTAATTCACAATAAGAGTGCAAACAACCAACAAATGAATTACAATATTCTATAACATAATAAAAAGAAAGACAGCAAAATTTAACAAGTACACACTATAAATTGAAACCAACAAAATAATTAACAATACAAGACATCTTGCCATAAAAGTGGTTAGCACATCCAATTATTCAATAAACTTTCATTTATTGTGAGGATATATATGTTCCAAATCAGCACAATAAAGCTAGTGCTCAAATCCCTAATGTTGAATGTCTAGGAAAACAGCAAGACAAGTGATGAGTACATTGTTGTTAATGTACTCAGGCTTGAATATTAATTTCCTTTCAATTGTATATTTGTATCATGTCCAAATATGCACACCCTTACACATCACCCCCATGATCCAGGGAGAAGCAGTGAGCAAATTTTAAGATATCCAATGTAAGATTATTGTACACTAGGAGACACTATGCGACACCCTCATCCAAAGCAAGCTTTCTGCTTAGGGATGTTTTTTTCCCATTGTATGATATCAAAAGTTCATTGTATTAATGCCTGAAATGCACAATCATTTACCATGCTTCAAAATAGTCAAAAATCATTTTTCTATCTTGGAAGCTTTCCTAAGATCAACGGAAAATGCTTAAGATATCAACCCCTTGGAGACTACCAGCAATTATGCTTTGTGAGCATAGTTTTGGGTCTGATCTTAGACAAGCATGCTTATATCCATTATTAATGGCTTAATCAGGACTGTAGAGGTCTCGTTTGTATGGCAAGCAACACATTCTAGAGGAGCACTAGCCTAGGAGGGTTACCATGTGAACCTTTTAACCGCCAGATTTGCTTGAGCAACTGGAGGGTTAAAAATTAAAATCTAGCTAGAATCCATCATGCTAGTTCCATTACAGATGCATCCAAGTCTTCAAAGTGATTAAAGCTTGCTAGAAAGACAATTTCATCAGAAATTGAGAGATCAAGAAACTGTTACTTTCAGCAGTTTGTTTCTTTTCTAGGGGACGAAGTTCTAAGGCCTGCAAGTCAAAGGTAGATACCCTTATTGGTTCTTGTGAGTTCACGATGCCAATGAGCCAGTTGTGGGAGACATGGGAGACATGCAAGCAATTTCACAACATTGTTATTTTTATATTTTGCTTTTCAAGGCTTGTATGTTATTTCTGAGCACATATTCAGGTTCCTTATATGAAAATAAGTCTAATGAGACTGTTTTCATTGACACACAAGATATCGCTTTTTTTAGCAATGCCTATTTTTAAATGTGCTATATTTGGCAGTAATCACACAATTGTTTTATTTATTTTCATTGTTTCCTGTTTTTTTGGATAAGATGTTTTTTCTAGGCATGTCTATATTTAGAATTTCTAGTTTTAGCAAGTACAAGGTGTAAAGTCATGGTTGTGTTCTGAACTTCTACAACCATGGAGTGGTTTCTAGGCCCCCATGAGTAAGGGATGATGAATCAAGTAAAGAGTTGAGCATGTGGATGTGACCTCTCAGTGTGACACATAGTAGCTAGTTGGGGGATTTCCATTTGTACGAGGTTCATTATTTTGCTTCATGTCAAAACCCTAAATCCCCTTCCTAGGATTGTTTGCCATTTTGCTAATTTTAACTTTTCAAAGATCCTAATTCCTCTTCCCATATTTGTGAAGTCCAAGCCTTATTCGAGTTGCTAGTTTGGGTGATATACTTGCATGTGAGGTAATTTTCGAACTTTGATTTTCCTTGCTATTTTTCTAAAGCCATGTCGCTTGGTCATCCACACTTACTATCATTGCTAAACTTACTAAACCAAAGAATCACTTCATTGAAGTTTTCATGCTAATTTTGTCACAAAGAAAAGTTAGTTCAACTTCTTTTCTTAATTAACAATTTTGCTAATTCTTTAAACTGTAAAGCCTTAACAGCCTGATTTAACTGTTATATCCCTTTCTTGTTGAGATTTCTAGGGCACAAGCTAGAAACAATTCTCTTCCATAGGTAACTATTTCCAATCATTCAGTTAGCATTTATTTCACATATCATTCATCAAATATCATTAAGCAGTTATACAAAGATAATTCAACCATTAAACATGAAAGGGCAGTAGAAAATAAAAATGAAAGCATGAGACAAGAGACTCAGAAATTAGGCCTGAGGCCAGGGAAAAACCCACAAGGGGAATGTCAAAGAATGTAACTAGGTCCGTTCTTCATAAATGTATTTGAGTCATTATTTAATGTATTTATCAAAAGAATGAAAAGAAAATTTATTATTGTTACAATGACTTATTAAAGCATGGGTTTCATGCTTGGGTCATCATGTTTTAGGTCAAAGTCCCCATTGAGGACTTCTAGGATTATTCTAAGTCAATAGAGTCATTGTACATTTAAAGAGACCCTTCTTGGGCTTTTGAATCGTATAAAAAGGATTACTTTTAGTCAAAAATGAATTATGTCACCTCCACACCAAGTCGGCCTCAAGGAGATCAATTCGACCTCACCAAAAGGGTATATATTGAAGCAGTTCGATTCATTTGAAGGCATGACTCTCACACAAGTTCGATATCACAAGAAGAGTTGGAAAAAGTGTGAAATAGGGGAAAAGGGCTAAAATAAGTGTGAGGTTGGAGAAGAAGAAGGAATACGGAAAAACCGAAGTTTTGGACTCTCTCTCTCTCTCACGTGTGAGCTCCTCTAGAAGATCTAAGTCATTTTGCCTATATTGAAGTTGTTACTGTCAGTAACTGCTAGCTACTGCCAGTTGCTGCCAGATCAAAGTTGCCACTACTAAGTCGAAGTTTTTGCTGCCTCAAATGAAAGAGTTGCATCAAGATCGAAGTCATTTCATCAAGGTTGAAGTCATTACATCAAGTTCGAATTTATTAGATCGAAGACAAGTGTTGCATCATAGTGTTGTTGTTGTTGTTGCTGCAAGATTGAAGTTCTAAGTGAGCTGACTTGGTGTGGAGAAAGTCTTTGTCTAAGTCTAAAGTCTTGGATTATCTCAAGAAAACTATTGAAGGAAGAATTCTTGACTGGGTTTTCCCCTAGAGTGGGGTATTTCCCTAGTTGTCTGCCTATATCTAGTGTACTTGATCCTTGTGCTACTATTTTGGTAATTGCTTGATGAATTAAGATAAAAGGAGAACACAAAGATAATCAAATTATAAGAACATCACAAGTAATTATCAAGAATAAGAAAATATTTTTGCCTTTCTGATTTTCTAACATGGTTTCAGAGCTTTGGTGAAGAAAGAGGAAAAGGAATTTTAAGGATCTATTGAAAAAAAGGAATCTCAAGAAGTTGATCAAGGAATCATAGAAGGAGACCTTATAGAGGAAGAAGGTTACTATCCTCAAGAACAATGTCTAACACAATAAAGGTAGAGAACAAGCTTGAAGGAGCATCAAATTATAGGTCATGGAAAAATAGAACTGACCTCATTCTTGAAAAGAACAAAGTATTGGATTTGGTTAAAGGGAAAGTAAAGAAGCCTACTGAAGAATCCAGTGATGCAGATAAGGTAAAGTTCAGAATATTAGAAATATTGGCCATGACACTCATAGCAGAAGGCATAAAGGACAATCTTATCCCATATATGTCCAACATTGACCATGCTCAAGAAATGTATTTGTTTGTCAAAGTTGTTCACTATCAAGAACATTGGTCAAGTAGCAAGTTTAAAGAATGAGCTAAGGACTACAAAAATGACTAAAGATGACACTGTGACTTCCTTCTTTTAAGGATAGCTAGAATCATAGATAACCTTCTAGCCATAGATGAAATTGTACCAAACAAAGAGCTAGTGATAACTGCATTATTCGGGTTGCCACCAACTTGGAGTGTCTTTGCTTCAGGAATGAACAGTTGGAAAGAAACTCCCACATTTCAAGAATTATGGAATGCCTGCAGCCAAGAGGAAATGCGAATCACATTATAGCCTCCAACAATGAAGAAGTTTCAAATGCCTACATTGTTCATCATAAGAAAGGAAACCCCAAGAAGTCAAAAGGACCAAGAAAGCAGGTTGACATGTCCAAAATAGAATGTTATTAATGTCATATATGTTGGGTGTGGAGCCTGATTTTCATCCTGATTCAGAGATCCTTGTTTTAGCCGGATGTATACCCCAAGAAAACTGTACACTCCTGCAGCGGGGGGGTGCGGGGGGGACTTGTCCCCCTCGCGGGGTCCGAGGGATTGACCCCACGACTGGGGGGTCCGGGGGCCAGCGGTCCCCCGACGGGGGTTTCGGGGGCAGCGCCCCCAAAGCTAAAAACAGATGTCAAATTGCCTTGTAAAAGTATATTAATTTCTAGTCAATCTGGGCCATTCATTAGGCGAATGATCTGACGGTAGAAGTTATGTTTAGTTTAGGGTTCTTTGCCCTAGAAGGCAACCCCTCACTTGTATGAGGGCATTGTATTGCGACTGTGTATTGTATGTGTATTCTCAGAGTGAGAAACAGATAGGGAGACTGTGAGAGAGAACAGAGGATATTATAGTGGATCTGTTGTAGGTTGTGTCTCTTCATTTTGCTGGATAATAGAAAGGAAGGATTGGCTGTTCAGGGTGGACGTAGCCCAAACTGGGTGAACCACGTAAATCTGTGTCTCTCTAGTTTTATGTGTTTTGTGTGCTTGTGTTTTCCGCATATTTTATGTTTTGCATTTGCTCTGTAATATATAATTTTCTAACAATATAATGGGTCACTATAGAAGTGACTGTCTTGACAATCCAAAGAATAAGAAAAGGGAAAGGGACCAAGCCAATGTCGTTCAGGAAGCATCTCCCAAGAAGAATAAAGTTGAAGAATCAGATATAAGGGACTTGCACTACTAAGTCCCTTGCTCTAAGCCTTAGTTATTTCATTTTGTAATTTTTATAATTAGTATTTATAGGTTTAACATACTTTTGGAAAGATATTTTTGCATTATTTTTATAAGGTTACAGGTATCCCTCAAGCTTGGAGGGAGCCCTCACCAACTTCCTAAGGATAAGTATCTTACTCTTTTTCAGTTTTGGTTTCCATTACTTATCTAAGTTTGTTTATATTAAATACTAATCACGTTTCTATTTCTATTTTCTTGATTAGGAAAAGGCTTGTTGTGTACTCAAGGATTATGACAAAGCTTTGGAATTATAAGGTATGTCAAGTAACAAAAGTATGCCTTAAACTATAAGGCTTTGATCTCTTCATGGTAAAAGTATACTCATTCTTTTTTATATTCTACATTACTAACATTGTTGTGTCTAGCTTTCTTGAATTATAAAGATTCTTGATTGGGTGACTCACCATTAGATAGATCTACCCTCCTCACATCTCTGATTATTCTTATGGAACCCTAGAAAAGTTCTCTGGAAAAACCCTAACCTAAGGGTATGTCGATGATAATATGTGAAACCCTGGCCTACTTAGGGTTATTGAAGAAAAATGTTGTCTTTGATGTTTAAGGTTTTGATGTTTGGGGTTTTGGTATGGTTATGAAAACCCTAACATGTTAGGGTTGAATGGTGTAATCTGAAATCCCAAACCTTTGAGATTTTGATATATTAGGGTTTACTATGTTATGTATTGAAACCCTAGACCTTAGGGTTTGGTAGGGTTTGTGAGCAAGACCCTTATTTGATATTGTCCTAGGAAGGAAACCCTAGGCATATGTTTATCCATCTAATCAAATATGTTAGATGTCTAATTGTGTTTGTGTCATTGGGTTTGACTGACATATGTTGTTATGATATGTTTGTGCATGATGATGGAATCCTAGATATATGTGTTGACCTAATTATTGATGATCATAAGTCCTAGGGTTTGGAATTAAGCCATAGTCAAAGTTTGATAATATAGGATGATAGTGAATTCTAGGGTTTTATAACAATACCTTAGTAGAATGTAATGACCATAACTTTCTGAATTTAACAATCATTAACAGAATTTATACTACACAATCCAGAGTGGGATTTTTGAAGCAAAATATATATCAATTGACTATTTAATACTTACCTGGAACCGTGTTTGAAGATGTTCCTGATCCACCATGGCTCCAGCTCCTGTTACCAAACCGTCATTTTCCTCCCAGCCTATCTGAGGTCAAACCTCTCTTGTCCCCAGATCCAGAAGACGAGTCTTCTGGTCCTCATGCCCAAAACTCCAATAACCATCGAGATCACTCCATGACTCAGTTAGAACTCACTGCTCATGTCTCACGAAGTTAGAACTCCTCTGACAGCATCCGAGTCAGTCTTCCCACCTCACTACCCATGCCCATCAAGTTCCCCCCCCCTTCTCCTTTTATACACAAACTCCTTTCAAGATATTTATTAAAATATCCTCTTTTAATAAATATCTTGAATTTCTAAAAAATCTTTAGTTTTATTAAAATATTATTATTTAATAAATATCTTGGATTTCTAAAATATTTTAAGATTTATTAAAATATTATTATTTAATAAATATCTTGGATTTCTAAAATATGTTAGATTTATTAAAATATTATTATTTAATACATATCTTGGTTTTATTAAATATCTTGGATTTATTAAAATATCATCATTTATTTGCATAAGTGAATGCGTTTACTTTTCTTTGAACAAAGTATTAGTTTATATTTGTCTTTTAAGTCTAATTATCTTTGATCTGTAATTTGGATCCCAAGAGATAATAATAACATTAACTTCTTTATCATGTTATATCAACTCATCTTCAGCCTAAAATCTAGAAGCCAAGGAGTAGGGTTTTGCAGGGTTAATCATTAGGGTTATGCTAGAGATGGAGGAAGAGTTAATTGACTACTCTAAGGTTCCCTTAGTGAGAGGTTTATTTTCATAGAAGGAATTTGTCACTGCTTGAAAATGCATTATTCACTTTGCATTATACTTGGTCTACTAAGAGTGTCATGTTTTCAACAAGATGTCAATTGTTGACAAACATATAATTTCCTCCTTTTACTAAGAAATTCACAATTTACAAAATATGCATAGTCACATTATTAGTATGTTACAGTTTTGATATAGTCTCTTTACTTGCAAGTTTCACCATTTAGAGTCTTAACTCTAGCTAGGATATTACTAGCTTTACCATCATTCCTTAAACAATTGTTTCATTTCTATTATATTGACTCATTTAATCCAAACACATAACACATCACTGATATACCCTCTCCTTATTCTTCACATTAATTGTTTTCTCATTAGTCCTTAGGCCTCATCTTATCACCAAATGTATCTTCTTTTTTAATGATGTATAATTAGTATCCTTAATATTTACCTTTAAACATTTTCTCAGTTTATCACTTGTTACTTTTAACAAATTAGGAGTGTTCACAACTCCTTATACGTCATTGTTTTGACCCTTACAAATCATGTTGCTTATATCCTTAAGAAAATTCTTCTTGATAAAAAACATCCCTTCACTTCCTTATACCAAATATTCCTAATATTTCATGTCTACTTCAATTTGAAAAAGAACATATTATCAAATTGACTTTGTTTTCTCACCTCTAGTCATCATGGTTTTCTTTTCTTCTCTTAATGCATACAATTATTACACTTGGAAATGTCGTTACTATTTCCAACTTGGGTAAGACCCTATAAATAAATTCAATAACGTGGATATTGAATGTAATCTACTTATCATTTCAAGTTTTGAGGCATCACGAAATAGAATTTCCTAATCATACTCCACGATGTCCATAATCCATGGATATAGTTAGTCACTTAAGGAAAAAGTTATAATGTGACTCTCCCATTAGAGGGAGAAACTATTATAGATGTTGCCATGCACATAAATTATCCTATAATTGATCAATTTTATTATGGATTCACTCTTTAATCTAATGTCATTGACTTTTTATGTTTCTTTATGAAACTTCCACTCACTCACCTTTGGTGCTATTTTGTCGATCTCAATATTCTAAGTTGATCATGATAACTAACATTTATTATCATCATCACAATTTTGTCATTTCGTTCTTTTCCCGTCCTCCCTAGGTACTATATTGATTATATTATGGTAACAATGGAGATCAAATTTTTGAAATTTTCTGCTGTACTCTCTTGGTAACTATATCGTCTTGTTCTAATAGTGTGTTTACTACCCTACAGGGTGGTTTCTTACCATCTTAACATATGTTTCATCCATCAATTTACCTCAAACTAGCTTAGCCTTTTATGTGGTTGTATTTTACTTTACATCTAACGGTCTTGTCATAATGTCCATAGTCATGTTTTCATTACCATTCTTCCTTTCTTCAAGAGTTAACTTCTTTGGAGCAACTCCGCCAACTAATCTTTACATATGCCTAAATAATTTCCATGAATCATCTTATATAGTGTCATAATGTCTCTAATTTCTCTTTCCTAAACCACATTGTTTTTCTTTCCATGAAAATGCTATGCTGCCATATTATTTTGTTTTGGATATCAATATATATTTACGGTTGTAAATGGCTAATTATGTATCTTAACAATGACATAATGGTTTGAATATCAAAATGTCCAATTTAGTGTATATTAAACTATAAAAATTTAAACCTTCACTCTACTCCTTAAACCACTTACATATATACTTGGATAGTAATTAAAGTATTAACATAGGAAAGCAGTATAAAGGATATTTGCATAAATTCATATCATCAATGGTTATAGTTATCAGCTAGTAAGATATATATATGGAAAGCTCAACGTCATTTGAAGAATAGAATGTTTCAATTGCATAAAATAATTTAGGATAGTTTCCATTCTAATGTTTCAAAAGTTATAGAAAAAGTTTAATGTCTAAAGTGATGTTAACGGGCTCATTTTAATATAATAATTTTGAATGTACTTCAAACTTTACTTGCACGATATACAAAATCTTTAAACTTCATTGTGGAAAAATTTGCAGTTGATATTCATGAGTTATCTCAACTCTTTTGTCGGATGGAATGTAAAGCAAAAGTAATGGTTTAGCAATGGAGTGGGATCGAGCTTCGAAAATACAACTTATGCTTTGTTATTATCAAAGACCAATAATATGAACAATTGATATATGTCTTCGATACTTACATTCGCATTAATTATCCCATCTCTTCTAATAAAATGTATCACCCCAAGCTTCATAGCTTTTGAATATCGAATTATATAAAATATCATTTTATTATGATTGTTACAAGCTTTAATAACTTCCAAAAGTCGAAAAACCACTTTTCTTGTCATTGAATACTACATAACACTGAATACTTTGGGTAATTTATCAAGGATGACTCGAAGTAATACACCTCGGGTTATATTAAGATTGTTGCTATATTTATGAAAATAAAGCGGTGATATCCAAGAATCAACACAAGACCTCGAGAAATAGTTGGAAACTAAGTTAATTCCCATTGTGATCATTCATCCTAGTACCTTCAACCTAGTCTAATGACCCCTAGATTAAATTTGTATTCTTCAACACTTAAACCTATGGACTGAAGTTCTCCTAAAACCATTTCTACCTGTTTGAAATCGTTTTGCTTGTAAGCTGCCAACCCACATCTATTTAATGCATATGATGAAATAAAACTATCAGTAGCACCAATATCAAATAAAAATTTAAGTTTTATTTCATTGATAGTACCTGAAGATTCCACAACAATGGACTGATGCACTGCCTGATTATTGTTGACTACATCATGGATTCGATGATTGCCTGGAGTATTTGATGATGGTTACCACATTCTAACCATAGTCGTGATTCGAGGATTTAATCCATATACAAAACACTCGGCTTGATGTTCGTTAGTATCTAGATAAGGAACATATTTTACCAGCTCCATAAACCTTATCTCATATTCTTCCACGGTTTTATTACCCTAAATTAAACGCGACCTCCTTGTCCTAATGCAGGATATTCTATACATAATACTTCTTTAGTAAAATGCAAGGGTTTTCATAGACTATAGTATTACTTTGTCATATTTGCCTAGATTGGATTTATATAAAGTTGGACCTTCTCGAACATTTTCTCCTTCAAAACATATAATTTATATTTCTAATTATTTTAACATAAAATGTTTTTTTTTTAACCTAAAATAAAAGTAAATTTACTTAACCCAAAAGAATTAAATTTCCAAATAATAAAATAATTTAAAATTTAAATAAATCTAAAACTTAAAATTATTTAAAATAACAAAGTAAATGATATATACATTAAAATAAGTAGTCGAGCCACTATACTATAAGGAAGGACATTTATAAGATAAGTAATCAATAATAATTTAAATAAATGTATAAGTGTGCATATTAGATAACTATGTACGTCAAATGACTAATATGTGTGTTCTCAACACATATTGGAATAAAATAATGGATACATTGCATTTGATAGTAATGAATAAAAGATGTAATTCTTATCTTCAAATTATTTTTATAACATTTCAAAACCTTTCTAAACCCACTACTTTAAATTAATATTACAACAATAATTCAAATCTAAAATCATAAAATTAATATATTCTACCTAATTACTTAATTAATTAAATAAATACCATAATAATAATTTAAATCTATATATATATATATATATATATATATATATATATATATATATATATACTCTCATCATAATTATCAATATATTTACTGTCATATATTTCTGCTATTAGCTACATACCTCATGGGGCTTGACAGGCATCTACTGGTCTCAAGACAATCCAGTAATTGAATTAAAACATTAATTTCCATTGCCATGGGCTATCTGTTGACCTAAGATGACAATAAGCAATTTATCTCATTCTGCATATATAGGAAGAATGAGACCATTAACAAGCACAACGCTCCCAATTCCGACCACCCTTAGCTACTTGAAGATCTGTTCCAGCCATAATAGCAGCAATCCCCACAGACAAAATGGCAGCTTGGCCTCCATTTAATGTGGCTGATAAGTATTCTTACATATTTTTGGATTCCGCTCATTTCTCCAAGCACCTCCCATCAGCCTTCGATCATAGAAGTTGAAACCTTTCTCCTATTCAGAGGGTAATTTTGATGTAGAAGTGCCCACGGTTTGGGCTTTTGATATGTCGGAACCATATATTACTCCACCAATTGAACACATGTGGAACTCCATCACATTTTGAGTCAATGTCCCAGTCTTGTCTGAGAAAATATACTCAACCTTTATTGAAGGGGCATCACACATTCTCTTTCCCTTTCCCTCATTCCTCCCCGTATATGCCAGCATTATCTCACCGTCATTTCTCATCTTCAGCGAAAACCAATGGTCACACCAACACCAGAGCCGGCAACCGAGTAGTCGACTAGAGCATCAAGCCTATGGTTGGTCGTTCTCCATTGTCAGCCCCAAGCCATCCAACCATTCTTGTGGCCGAGCAACCCACTTCCAGCCACTCTATCTCCGCCTTCTAACCAGCGTCTCCACGGCCATACGTTTCAGCCCATTCGCCTCAAGCCACTACATATCTTTGTTCACGAGCCATGGATTCGAGACCAGCTGCAGATGTTCGAACCTTGGAACCCCACGCGGAACAGTCATGGTGATCTTCATGCTCTCCATGGTCGTTTTGGTGCAAAACCCCGTACTCCATTAGATTCATAAATGGAAGCTATAGAGGTTTCCTTAGGAGAGAGCACGACATCCCCAGCGGTTTGTTACATACCTATAATCACAGAACCATTAGTCATATGTCTTGGCATCGTTCGTTGTTCATGAAGGTATGGCCCAATCCAATGCAAACTTTATCTAAAGATGAAAGCTTTTGGCATCGTTCGCTCCAAAACCAGCGGGGACATGGCAGTCGTTACCTCAAATTGAAGATCCGACAGCACGAGTTTAAAAATCCGTGACTTCTATAGTGTTCAGAATTGGTAGGGCAAGTGATTAACTCAAATTCTCTTCTTGATAATTACTTGTGAGCTAGCTTATGTATTCTTAGTTAATTTTTCATCAAGTCAATTATCAAAGCACTAGTCAAATGGAGACAAAATAGTTTTCACTTGTAACTGAACATCTTGATATGTAGTTAGGAAGGTAAATCAAAGATTTACCTTCCTCACTTTCTACTAACTTTAGATCACTGTTTTGACAAGATCTTTCCTTAAATACTTTACAGCCATAGATGTTCTTACTGTACTCTTTCTGCATCTTCAGTTATTTGTACCTTCAATCATCGTGTACCTTCAGTTATCATCGAACCTTCAGTCATAATCATCGTACCTTCAGTAAATTATACTTCAAGCTGTATTAAATCTTTCCTTATGTCTGCAGCCTTTTAGATGTTATATAACCTCAGATATATCTACACTAGCTGCTCCCTTTTCCACGCTATCAACCTCAGTCTTGTCCACAAATTCAACATTGTCTTCTTCAGTTTCTATTCATAATTTCAACTCTGTTCACTTCAGATTCTTTCCGCAATTTCACCTCAGATTCTATCCGCTGTCAAACTCAGACAGATTCGTATATATACTTCTGTTCTTAGACCACATCGTTATTTCTTCAGGGATACGCAATTGCCTTTGGAATGTCCGCACTAACTTAGAGTTCAATTCGCAAATCTGTCATATTAAATTGGCCGCAGAGCAGTCATATATATATATATATATGACTTGTCTAGTTATTAGGTCGACCAAACAATTAGTATTTTGGTCGACCAATCAGCTTATGTTCTTCATCATTATTTCATATATATTTCAACGTTGTTTTCACTGTATAAGGAGCTTGACTTCTAACACATTTTGAAGGCTTTGTGGAGGGCTCCTTGTAGCATATCTATCTTTGTCTTCTTCTTTTCATAATTACATAGTCAGCATGAAGACCGACCTAGTTACATTTTACAACACTCCCTCTTAACTAGGGAGGTATTCATATAGTTACGTGATCACTTTCAAACTAAGGAATTTCATAAGAAAAATCGGATAGGTAATCGCATCTATATAGCATCATCCCAACCAGCATTGTACTAGTGCAAGGCCTTGACTAACAGCCCCATCTCTTCAACGAGACAATGGGCTTCAATGCTGGCGAGACACATGACTTATAGACACCTTCGTCATTGTCTCTCCAAGGTACATACTCCACCCAGGTGTTCCCAAAGTATGACCTTCCTAGACTATTCTTCTCTTGGGTAGCTAGCCCTCAAAGAATATCGGTCCCCGACTACTCTTATCTTGAATGCCCGATCACATTCTGAAAAAGTATCCAATGCCAGATGATTACCCAATCCTCCATTCTGTCTTCCCAAGACCAAAATGATGTGTCTATCTCTCCCTCCCAGGGAGGACCTATTCCACAAGGGAATGTACTCATTCTTATACAAAGAATGTACCTAAGCTCATCCTTGGGAATTACCAAGTTTCTTCCAAGTAAGAAACTTATTGTCAGGCTCCCTCTTAATCAGGGACCTCCAGCAGCAATGGTGAGACACCCAGCTGCTCATAAAGAATTTCTGTCCTCAATGTCATGGGTTTCGATATTGAGGAATCTCCATCTTTTAGCTTCATAGGGCACAAATCATTCATCACTTCCATCCTGAGTCTTGTTAGCTATCAGAATGAGTCACCAGACTTCCTTATCTGGTCCACTATTGTGCCATTTCTTCTTTCCTTCGAATCATCTTCCAGGATCATACATCCTTTCTCATGATTAGCAGCCCTGCACAAATTCATCCAAATAAACATTTACATATGAACCTTTTAAAACAAAGGTTACCTCAGTGATGATCTTTCATCATGACTTCTTCCTGTAAGCATCGGCATCCTTCATACAGATTGACACATCTCCTAATGATATGTTTTCCCAAGGGTCTTCTTCTTTACCAGACTTTTGTCAGAGTCTACATATCTTTCCAGGAGATCTCCTAGTCACATCTTATTGGCCTTCGGATGATAATTGCCTCTTGACATGGTTGCATTTCATGATCTCTTCCTTTCTACACATTCTTGATTCCCAGGAACGTACAACTTTCCAAGTTTCTTGTTCATATACAACCACCTCATATTTCATGAAGACATATTATGTTGATTTCATCTGTCCGTGCATTGAGAGATACTCCTCCATAGATCATACTTCTAAGTACAAAAGTCCATTACCTGCAACCACATGACATGACTTCAAAACATCCAATGTCAGCATATAAATATATACATACCTCATACCTTTTTCCCTTGAGTCATGCTGTAGCAATTTCTCAAGAATGAAGAGCTTTATTCCCTTGGCCTGCTTCATCAATATGTCATTATGTCCAGAAATATGTTTCCATGATGACCCTTGCTATTGATGACTGCTTTTCATTAGTAATGTTTGTCAGAGAGGTTTTTCCTGGAGCTAATTCACCAGGAGCTCCTGCCATGCTTAGATCAGGATGCTACATTATCACAGAAGTCAATTTCTTATTCATTAGTTTGTGTGATTTTCCTTGAATTCTTCTTTTCTTTAACTTCCTTTCTTCCTCTTATTAAGATTGTTTCTTTAGAACCAACTGTCCATAAGTCTCCGCTTTTCCTAAACTTTTCTTTTTCCTGCTTGTCCATCTTATCATCTCTTCCGGATCTCAAAGTTCAGATCTTATGAAGATATCCCTTCATTCTTTGATACCTTTAATTTTGTGTAAATCAGGTCTAATTGTCATGATCTTCTTTATTGCATTGAATGGTTCTTTCAACTTATCATATATTCTTTTGATGTCTCCAATCCTGTTATATAGGGATGTAAGGACTTTGACTGATTTCAGAAGAATCCTTGAGCCCTTCTATCCTTTTCCATGTATTTAGATGAATCTTGACCTTCGGAGACTTTTCTTGACTTTACTTTCTTCAAAGAATGTGACTATCCTCCTTATGCAAGGAATCTTGGTAACCCAACCAGCTTATAGATCTCCCTGCAAAAACAAAGTCATTTTACCAAATTTGATTATAGAATGAAAGATACTTACTTGACAAGTGAAGATAAAGTCTTCAGCTTGATCGCTTCGATGGTGGTTGAGAAAAGATGTATTAATGCTCTCTTTGGACGATCTTCTTCTTAAAAAAAAAAAAAATTTCTTCAATAAAGGAGATTGTTGCCTTTTATCCTGCTAGTCTTATAACTGAGTTAGATGTCATATCGCCAAGACCAAGATCATCTTTGTTGTTGATATTATTAGACCTTCTCTTCAAACGTAGCAAGGAACCAAAACTGTGATATTGTTCTGTTAGTATCTTTATAGAGATCTGAAGGAAGCACCAAATTAGATAAGAGATAGAACCGAAACAAAACATGTAACTGTATCATTGAATGTGCCCTTGTCCGAACATGCGATCTGTAGTAGGTATGCCAAGAGCATTGCTGAGATTTCACTGATCTGAGGTTACCGAAAAACACCTCTGAAATTTGCCCGAGATTTCCTGAGGATGATCCGAATTGTAGGCTGTGATATTCGGACTCTAATTGCCTCCCAAAAATCTCAGATAATTAGATCTTTGAGCTTATCCCTGATGAACTTTGACTAGCTTATATGCTTTGAAATCTTATTCTTGTGTGTCCCTTAGATGCCCTTCCTTAATTGTCACCTTAGCTCTGATACCATGTTGAGAATTGGTAGGGCAAGTGATTAACTCAAATTCTCTTCTTGATAATTACTTGTGAGCTAGCTTATGTATTCTAAGTTAATATTTCATCAAGTCAATTATCAAAGCACTAGTCAAATGGAGACAAAATAGTTTTCACTTGTAACTGAACATCTTGATATGTAGTTAGGAAGGTAAATCTCTGATTTACCTTCCTCACTCTCTACTAACTTTAGATCACTGTTTTGACAAGTTCTTTCCTTAAATACTTTACAGCCATAGATGTTCTTACTGTACTCTTTCTGCATCTTCAGTTATTTGTACCTTCAATCATCGTGTACCTTCAGTTATCATCGAACCTTCAGTCATCATCATCGTACCTTCAGTAAATTATACTTCAAGTTGTACTGAATATGTCCTTATGTCCGCAGCCTTTTAGATGTTATATAACCTCAGATAGATCTGCACTAGCTGCTCCCTTTTCCACTCTATCAACCTCAGTCTTGTCCACAAATTCAACGTTGTCTTCTTCAGTTTCTATTCGTAATTTCAACTCTGTTCACTTCAGATTCTTTCCGCAATTTCACCTCAGATTCTATCCGCTGTCAAACTCAGACAGATTCGTATATATACTTCTGTTCTTAGACCACATCGTTATTTCTTCAGGGACACGCAATTGCCTTTGGAATGTCCGCACTAACTCAGAGTTCAATTCGCAAATCTGTCATATTAAATTGGCCGCAGAGCAGTCATATATATATATATGACTTGTCTAGTTATTAGGCCGGCCAAACAACTAGTATTTTGGCCGACCAATCAGCTTATGTTCTTTGTCATTATTTCATATATATTTCAACGTTGTTTTCACTGTATAAGGAGCTCGACTTATAACACATTTTGAAGGCTTTGTGGAGGGCTCCTTGTAGCATATCTATCTTTGTCTTCTTCTTTTCGTAATTACATAGTCAACATGAAGACTGACCTAGTTACATTTTACAACATATAGTTCCAACCAAAAGGCCGCAGGGGCGTTTTTCTGCCTGTATCACCTTCTCCTTGTTGCAGATTAATCTGGACACTTTCATACAATGGCGGACTCGTTTCATAATAGAAATCGGAGGCAGCGGCGGCTAGAGCAGCACCCTAGGTTTTCAAACCCTTCTTCGTCTAATTTTAGCAACTTCAATGCTACTCACTCTATAGCTCAAAGTAACCAACACAGGGGGGGATGTGAATGTGCAGGCTAACATAATAGCTTGAGCCGAGCAAGCGGCCACAGATGGATACAGGGGGCTTCTGTCAAAGGGAGAGAGTGTGACTGTTTGGAAAATTACTCAATCGATCTTCTCCACTCTGAAGATTGATTCCATGAAGCCTGTGGGTTTGAGGGTTCATGAAATACCTTACTTGTATAGGATCATTCTCTTGGAAGGGAAGTTGAATTCTTTTGTCAAAATCAATATAATCTTAGTTGGCGAGTCAGATAGATCTAATCAACATGCGTTCTTGCATGTTCCAAAAACCGATTTTATATGGACGAGATCCGTGGAGGGGAAATTCTGTATGCAGGGATGAAATGGATGGTCGAGGTCCCTAATTATAGATTACATTTTCCATTTAAATTATAACTGACAGATAGCGCCCAACAAGTGATTAATTTAAATCTTCCAGATAAGTAGAGGCGGTGTGTGATTTATCGCAAGAGGATTCCATTATGCCAAACTCATTTGCAATGATTAAAAGGCCAGCAACTTCACTTTTCAGATCTTGCCTTAACAGATAAGCCCTCATACCCCATAAAACCCACAGTCATGCACTTTGGCACCATTTAACTGTTTATCAATTAATTCGAGAACACCTAGAGACCGATGAATTTCTCACTTCTTGGCTTTCTGGTTTGGAATTTATTTGCATGTAAATGTTTCTTCCTAGAATTGGACATGATCAACCTCAAAAACCTCAAGACTGTGGTTACCTGTGTAGGGCCAATAAGGTCCCGCAGAGTTTAAAACTGTGCTCTGATACCATGTTTAATGACCATCACTTTTTGAATTTAACAATCATTTACAGAATTTATACTACATAATCCAGAGTGGGATTTTTGAAGCAAAATATATATCAACTGACTATTTAATACTTACCTGGAACCGTGTTTGAAGATGTTCCTAATCCACCATGGCTCCAGCTCTCATTACCAAACCGTCGTTTTCCTCCTAGCCTATCTGAGGTCAACCTCTCCGGTCTCCAGATCTAGAAGACAAGTCTTCTGGCCCTCGTGCCCAAAACTCTAATAACGATCGAGATCACTCCATGACTTAGTTAGAACTCACTACTCATGTCTCACGCAATTAGAACTCCTCTGACAGCATCCAGGTCAGTTTTCCCACCTCACTACCCATGCCCATCAAGTTTCCCCCCCTTCTCCTTTTATACAAAAACTCCTTTCAATATATTTATTAAAATATCCTCTTTTAATAAATATATTGGATTTCTAAAATAGCTTTAGTTTTATTAAAATATTATTATTTAATAAATATCTTAGACTTCTAAAATATCTTAGATTTATTGAAATATTATTATTTAATAAATATCTTGGATTTCTAAAATATCTTAGATTTATTAAAATATTATTATTTAATAAATATCTTGGTTTTATTAAATAACTTGGATTTATTAAAATATCATCATTTATTTGCATAAGTCAATGCTTTTACTTTTCTTTGAACAAAGTATTAGTTTATATTTATGATAGTGGTAGGTATAACTTTTACCTTACAATACATTCATTATATTCTGGTGAGTTAGGTATTTACTCAATACTTCAATAATTAACTCATTACTCTACACTGAGATTTTTCATAATTGATTAGGGCATGTACTAATGTAGTACACATGATACATGCATATGTAGCTATCATATGCAGGTCTCATATGCATGCTAATATTTCTATGTTCCCTATAACTCGAGTTGGGTCATTACATAGAAGCTCAATTCTCTAATATATGATGACAAGTTATTGGAGTCTACAATTGAGTTGTGATTGGTTTTGAATGTTAAAGGCTCATGTATGAAATCTAGGGTTTGTAGGAAATCCTTGTGGGAAGTCTAACATATGAATTTTGAAAATTGTTAAGTGCATTGTTTGAATTGTTTCTAGGAATTGCTATATAAAAGAATTCGTCCTAGATATAACGAGATTGATATCTTGATTGAAATGTTGATGTGATTTAGCGTTTGTGACAAAACCTAGGCAAGAAATTGAAGTATTTAAATAAAGTCGCTTGCTTATCATGTTTGTAAAGTCTAATGCTTCCATGATTTTGATATAGTTAACTTCATGCTTCTATAAAATTGGTTATACTTGCTATCTAAGTTGTGCAGGTACATCATCTTCAAGATGGTGAAGATGTTCGTAAGTAAAGATAAGCATGACATGTGAAGGATGGAAGCCATGAAAAATTATTCAATAGAATTAGATCTCCCTAAGTTAAGAGGGAGCCTAAATAAAAGAAATTCCCTTAAGAGGGAGGGCACGTCATGGTCATGATGGACACCCTGAAAGTGATTGGAGAATATGTTGTTGCATGAGAAGTAGGAAAAGAAGATCAATGGTCAAGGAATCTTGTGTTAAGATTCAAGTCCTACTATGATATCCAATGCTTGATGCGGGCTCCTATTTTGAACATATACGACAGTGTTGGTAGCTTCTCCCCACAAGAACATTGGTAGGCCTTAGTCATGAAGCATGGCACGGGTGCCTTTTATGATTGTTCGATTCTTCCTTTCAGCAACACCATTTTGCTCAGCAATACATGGAACGATCGTCTCCCTCTTAATGCCTACCTCTCTGCAAAATTCGTTGAATTCATTTGATTCATATTCGGTTCCATCATCGGTCCTTAACATTTTGATCTTCTTCCCTGTTTGATTTTCAACCAAGGCTTTGAAAGGACGAAACCATTTGAACACTTCACCCTTCTTCTTTAAGAAATAGATCCACGTTTTGCGAGAGAAGCCATCCACAAAAATTGCATAGTATAAGTATCCTCCTAATGATGTTACAGGCAACATACCAGATAGACAAGAATATGGACCAACTGAAGAATGTCGGTAGTTTGACTTTCACTTGAAAGGAATGGTCCCCTTGCAAGTTTTCCAGCTGCACAACCCTGACAAACCCCTTCATGATCTATGTTGAATTCAGGCATACCTGTGACAATCTTCCTTACCCCGAGTAAGGTTTTGTAATGAAGGTGAGCAAATCTCCGGTGCCATAATTGGTGCCATAATTCAGATTAAAGAGAAGTACCGCAAGTCATAGCTCCCAAAGGACTTCCTCCACCACGATAGAGACCTTCGACCCTAAATCCAAGCGTAAATGCATCTTTAGGGTTTCTTTTCCAAATACGTACCTTTCCATCAATGAATGCTACCTTGAAGCCTTTATCTTCCATCGCAGAAATAGACACCAGGTTCTTCTTCAAATCGGGTACATACAATACTTCTTGTAGATGAAGGGTTTGACCTTGATTTAAGTGAAGAGTGACGGTCCCTATCCCTTTCACAGGGTAGGTGACACTGTCTCCAAGTATGATCTCCAAATTAGGCTTTTTTTCAATCAAATTTGAGAGGGCCTCATTGTACCCAGTGAAGTTCCTTGACGCACCACTATCATTCAACCAATTATCCAAAGTGTCTGGAGGAGAGGCAGTAATGACGGTGGAAATAAGATAAAAAAAAAATTGTTTTTCTACAACAATAGTTTCCTCATACCTAGAGTTTCTCGTCCTTTTGGGAGGTCGACCATTACCATATCGAGTAGTGAGAGCATTCCTCTTTCCTTTATTGTTGAACATGTTGTTCTTTTGATTTCCATTGCCTTTGAAATTGTTGTGATTGTTGTTCTTGTCGTCATCCCGTGGAGTTTTCTTCTTGTGAGGACACTCTCTATCATAGTGGCCAAACCTGTTGCAATTGTAGCACCTTCCTTTTCTTCCTTCTTTGAATCCCTGCTTCAATCCTTGACCTTATCTCTTTTGACCAACATTGTTATTCCTCTTTGCATGAGTGGAGAAAGCAGTAGGTTCATTTCCATTTGAAGCCTTGTCTCTCTCCATCATCCTTGTTTCTTCTTTAGTTCATCTAGCCAATAATTCATCGAAACTAGGAATCCTGTCATTGTAAAGAATGGTGGTGTTAAATACATCCCATGCTCTTGTGAGACCTCCAAGTGCAATGAGAGTGAGCTCCCTGTCAGCAACAACTTCTCCAATAGATAGAAGATCATTCTTTATTTTTGTAATCCTCATGAAGTAGGATTGGATAGACTCCCCTCTTGACGTCCTTCAACTTGTTGTTGAGAAAGAGGAATTGATTTGCATTATTTACTTTGAACATGCCAATCAACTTATCATACATATCCTTAGATGTTCCCAAATCAGAAATATAGGCAACCAAATGCTTATGAATTGAATCATTAATAATTCTTTTAGCTTTGACCTCACCTTTCTTGTACTTTGTCTTTGCAGCAGCAGGTGCATTTGAAGGAGGCTCCGCCACTTTTCCCTACACATAGTCCATAGCATCATTCTCTTCCAAAGTCAAGTCCAAAGTCATCTTCCCTGCATGATAGTCAGATTTTTCCTTGAGCTTATCCTCGGATTTGAATTATGATGTAGTCGTCATGATTGCTCAACAACTCTTTTCTTAGTGATTGATTTTCTCTCTCTTGCTGGGGATTTGTCTTCACCTGGACTCTGATCCCATGTTAATTTTAGTTAACAATGGTATGTTCTATGCTTAGCACAATTACTTCAATGTTCCTTTAGCAACCCAATGAAAGTTTCCAATTTAGGTTTCAAGTAGCAATCACATTCCATTAATCACATTCACGGTAAACGTAGATAGAACATGAAACAAAATGTAGAAGACAATCCAAGACAAGAGGACACCAGATTTTGGCGGATTCTAGGGAAAAACCCCAATGTGGGGAAAACCCTTTGATCAATTCTTCTTATTATTATATCAAAATGTTCAGCGGAGAGAGAGAGTACAAAAGTCAAATTGACTTGCTCAATTCAAAGTTAAAACAACCCTGTCAATTTTTGTAGTCAACTGTAGTCAAACTTCAGCCCTAACTAGAAAGTCAACACTGGTCAAAACAGCAATAAATTATCCTCAAAACAGCTCGGTCTTTCCTAGTTAAACTCAACCTCCAGTAGTGGTCAAATTCAGCCCAAAACAGTGACAGAATCTGTGGTCAAACTTGGTCAACCTGCGGTCAGCCTGTATTTTTGGTCTGCGGCCAAAGTGCACAAAATGCCTCGGTTTCTGTGCCAAAGGATGCGACCTGCTGAGACAGAAATAACCCCAGAAAATCAAATTCAAATGATCCCTGGAATGTCACGGTAAACATTGGTCAACGTTGGTCACACTACAGAATTTCCTGAGATTTTCAGCCCCTGTAATTCAATCTAAAATTTCGTCCTCCTTGATCCACATGTGTGAGAGAAGAATGCCCAATGTAGTACGAGCCAATGAGAGAAAGAGAGAGAATGCGTGAGTTATGAAGATGCCAAATGAGGTGAGAGGTCACTTGTATTTATACAATTCGTTGTGGGTGAAGAGACACGTCCATTGGGCTTCTTGAGCCTACAGGTTTATGTGGTCACCCTAAACAATTTGCACATGTGTCACACTTCCGCTTGTCCAAATTGGATGATCTTTATATCAATTTTGGTCCTCTCGAAAAGAGGAATTTAATGCAATCATCATCTCCATCAAATGAGTTGTCCCAAGGTGGAATTTGGCCCTAGTTGCCAATTTTAGCACCTTCAAACAAAGGTGTCTTGCACCCTTCATGCTCACGTGTTTCTATGAGACAAATTATGTCTCTACCTTCCGCAATAGGCCCTAACCCAGGTCCTCGTCTCCATGGGTAACCTGTACAATTCCAACAAACTAAACTTATGGAAACTTGGGTATCACTTGATTGCTATTTGTTTTGACATACAAGACTCACACTTGAGTCTTTGTCCCTGCTTGCCCATATTGACCTTGCTACATGGTTTCCTACTAAAGAATTTGTTGTCTCTTTGTTGCTAACTTACTTCTCTGTGTTGACTTTGTAGCATTGGAAAGTGTTCCAAGTCTCATATTTTGGGAAGAGGCTTGGACATTAGTATTCCAGATAACCCAAAAATTGTTTGTGGAAATTCCACTTGGATCATGCTTTATTAAAATAATTAATTATTTTAAAGTGATTAATTATAAACTTAGGGAAATTAAATAATTAAAGGGTATTAATAAAGCAGAGTGCGAATCTTCTAGAAAATGAAGATCAAGTCATCTTTTAATGTGAGCCACTAATTAAGGATATAATCTGGGACGTTGATTCATCAAGGAGAAGGCTATTAGAGAATGCTTGAGGGTCATTTAGAAAGCAAGTCGGGGACAATCTCAGTACCCAAAGGAAATCGATTCTGAAGTAAGAGAATTTGATTTCAAAGGGTGAGGCTGTAGAGGCGGAGTTGTAGAGACAGAAGGAGGAGGGAGAAGTCAGCAGAGACGGAGAAGGAAGGCAAGAGACGATGGGAAGGTAGTGCTGAGCAGTAGCACTAGCCCTCCACGCAGACTTACGCAGTCCAGGAAGGGATTACGCAGAAGGCCTACGCAAATTGACGCAAAGGGTGGAGGAGGACATCCCGTGTGTCGGGAATTCTTCCGGTTTGTCCGGAAAATTCATATGAGGTGTATGCTATTGATTCTGCTCGTCATGAATTCTGTAAACGATCTTTTCACTGCTGAAGGTTAATACAAACCCTCATCTGCTGCACCAATTTTCCCACATTGGGTTTTTCCAAGGACAATTGTCCAAAAATAATTGTGTTCATGTGGTTGTTTCTAAAGTGCTATATATATATTTTATTTGTTCTTCTGCTTTTGATTAGAGTGAATATTGCAGTTGTATTTATTTCAAAATTTACTAAAGCATCTGTAAATAACTTATCATAATAAGTGGGCAAAATAAATCAATTACTGCAGTCCAATATTTTCAGAGTGAAAATTTTCACATGGTCTCAGAGCCAAAGGCAAAAGACAAAAAGGGAGGTTCTGCAATGGAATGAAAAATCGACACCGATGCAGCTCGGAAGGGTTCACGCAATCCTCCAGAGCACGCGAAGAAACAGAGGGAGCATGACATATCAGTTCTAGCATCCAGACTAGAAGAGGATTTCGCTTGTGTGTCAAGCACGACCTCTCCAAGAGTTTGGTATATTGACAGAGGAGCATCTGCTCATATGACAGGAGTTCGAAAATGTTTTTCAAGCTACCAAGAAGCGCAGATGAATTTTCAGATCACAATGGGAAACAAGGCCAAGTGTACCCTCGTTGGAAGAGGTACCATAATATTTCAAATAGAAGCTAGCAATAAGCTTCGGGCCACAAACATACTACATGCATCAAGTTTGGGGATGAACTTACTTTCGGCGTGTCAGCTCCAGAACAAGGGTTATAATGTATACTTTATTGGAAACAAAGTTTATGTCAAACACCCTAGCTGGAAAAGAAAGACACAAATCGGAGTTAGGAGCCATAAATTATATAAGCTCCAGCTTCAGTCTCCAATGGCACTAATCAGCGATATGGATGAAATGGATTTGAATGAGTTATGGCACAGAAGAATGGGGCATTTACATCATGGGCCCTTGAAGATCCTCAAGAAGACTGTCATGGGAGCTCCAAAACTCAGCACGAGGAAAGATGATGTCTGCAGGGGGGATGCGTACTAGGGAAGTATGCCAAGGCAACATTTCCTAGGAGCAGCAGTAGGGCCAAGAGTGTAGTGGAGTTGATACACTCAGACATCTGTAGACCAATGTCCACGACTGCTCCCAGTGGTGCAAAGTATTTTGCTACCTTTATTGGTGACCATTCCCGAAAAACTTGGATGTACTTCCTCAAAACCAAAGACGAAGTCTTTGAGCGATTCAAAGAATTCAAAGCCTTGGTAGAAAATTTAACAGGAAAGAAAATCAAGAAGTTGCGCTCAGATAATGGTGGGGAGTATATTGATAAAGACTTCACAAGTTTCTGCACAAAGGAAGGCATCAAGAGAGAATGGACAGCTCCATACAATCCATGTGAAAATTTATGAATGTTACTATTATACAAAAATCTACTGTTAGATCTAGTTATACTCCTACTTAATTAAGTTATTATCAGAATAATTCAGATTAATATCGAAGCAAAACACATAACAGACTTTCACCAATTCAGATCTAGAAAAAGTACACTCACACATAGACAAAGTGGCAGTGATTTTCTGGACAAATAGTCCCTGAAAAACCCAATGTAGGAAAACCGGTCTGCTGGCTGCTTGAGAGTTTTATTATTAAGAATTTTTTTAATACAACAAATATGGGTTCCAGATCTGGAAAACCCGATAGAGAAAATATAGATCTGCAACTCACCGGTTGTTCTGAAGCCAAAATATTGACTGATCCACACCCTCAAATGAGATTTACAGGACTCAGCCAAAATTAGGCCCTAGAAACCCCAGCACTGCCCCTGAAGCCGCATCAGCCTCTGCAGCCCTCGTGTCCCTCAACGTTGGCCTCGAAAGCGCTGCGTTACCCCAAAATGGGTGACGCAGTCCCTACACTGCCCCTAAGGGTCTCTGTGTAACCTCTGAGGGCTTCCAGCTGCCTTACGCTGCCCTAGGAGTGACTACGCAGCACCTGCGTAGCTGAAGCTACCCCTACGTTGCGCAACTGCTACCCTCTTGTTGCCGATGCCCCCGCTTCTTTACGCTGCCTTTCTAAATCTGCTCTCTGTCTCTCGCTGATTCTAGACACTGGGATCAAATCATCCCCTTTGTCTAAACTCCCCTCTCTGCAGCTGAAACACTTCTGCGAATTCTTAGCAAACCCTACCCTAGATTCTCAACTTAGTTTCAGTGCTCTGCCTCTGTGTGTCTTTACAAATGACCCCAAGCCTTTCCTTTATACTTTTCCCGTTGGGAAACCAACGACCATGATCTTGAATCAATGGCTAATATTAAAAGAAAGCTTGATCCGTGTGACTTAAGAAAATTTCATCACATGTTTAATTTAATTAGCTTTAATTATTTAATTTCCATTAAATAATTAATTAATTAAATATCTCCCAAACCAGACGAAATTTCCCAAATCCCTTTTTGGGTCTTGTAGATCAAGTGTACTCTAGTCCCTCCACAAAATTTGGGAGCTAGAGCACATCTGATGCTACACCAAATACACAAAATCTCAACAATCCAGAGCAGAATGGAGTTGCAGAAGGGAAGAACAGGACCATTTTAGACGCTGCGAGAGCGATGTTATATGACCAAGACATGCCCAAATTCCTGTGGGCAGAAGCCTACAATACGGCAGTGTATGTGAAAAATACAGTGCCTCATAGAGCAATGGGGAAAGTGACCCCTGAGAGCGTGTTCACTGGCAGCAAGCTTGAAGTGAGCCACATCAGGATATTTGGCAGTATAGCATATTGCCACATACCCGATGAGAAAAGGAAGAAATTGGATCAGACTGCGGAGAAGGGTTATCTTGTGGGATATAGTGAAAATGCGAAGGCATATCGCATCTATATTCCAGAAAACAGGAAGATCGTAGTAAGGCAGCACGTGAAATTCATGGAGGAGAGAACCTTTAGAAGGTCCCGGGAAATGGCTATAGATACGCAGGTTGAGGAGGATCCACTAGTACAACCACAGAGGCCTATAGAGGATGGCTTGAGTTCCTGTCCGCGACACAAGGATTCGGAGGAAAGTTCTTCCAAAGAAGAACAAGCAAGAGCGCAGGTAAATCCACCCACCACCAGCAGAAGAATGAGCAGAGAGCTCCAACAGATTCTGAGGAATGTAGAGGAATTTATTGGAGCCCCGAGAGATGGAAAGAGGGTACGCAGACAACCTGACAGGTACCAGGCACTAGTAGCACAGGTTGGAGAACCCTCTAGTTTTCGGGAGGCAGCTCAACATCAGGTATGGGTAGATGCCATGGTGGAGGAGTACAGCTCCATCGTGACAAACAATGTGTGGGAAGTAGTCCCTAGACCTCGGAACAGATCTGTTGTAGGATCAAGGTGGATCTACAAGATCAAGTATGCTGCAGATGGCAGCATAGAGAAGTTTAAAGCCAGGTTTGTGGCTAAGAGGTATGCTCAAAAAGAAGGGATCGACTATGAAGAGACCTTCGCTCTCGTAGCTCGGTACACTTCAATTAGATCCGTCATCTCACTTGCAGCGCAGATGGGATGGGAGATTCACCAGATCGATGTCAAGACAACGTTCTTGAACGTGGTGATAGAAGAGGAAGTGTACATAGAATAGCCAGAGGGCTTTGAGCGACATGAGCAAAAAAATCATGTATGCAGGCTTAAGAAAGCCTTGTACAAACTAAAACAAGCCCCCAGAGCATGGTATGGGCAAATTGATAGCTACCTGCAGAAGATGGGATTTGTCAAGAGTGACGCAGATTCCAACCTCTACTATTTGAAAGTAGAGGATGAGCCACTAATCCTGGTATTATATGTAGATGATCTATTCCTGACTGGATCATCTAATCTCATTAAAGACTGCAAGGAGAATCTGGCTACCGAATTTGACATGAAGGATCTGGGGTAGATGCACTATTTTCTTGGTTTAGAAGTTTGGCAGCAGAAGGGAGAAATCTTACTTGGGCAAGGAAGATATACTATAGAGATCCTAAAGAGGTTTCAGATGGAGGATTGTAGACTCATGGCTATGCCAATGATTACAAACTAGAAGAAGATAGTCACGTCTAAGGATGATGAGTTTGACCCTACCTTGTATAGGGAGCTCATAGGATCATTGATGTATCTAGTCAACACTAGACCAGACATCTATTATGCAGTGAACACCCTCAGCCAGTTCATGGTGGAACCAAGGAGGGTTCACTGAGCAACAGCCAAACATGTTCTCAGATATTTGAAGGGGACAGTCAAGTATGGGTTGAAGTACACCAAAGGCGATGAAATCTAGTTGAGTGGGTTCACTAATGCAGATTGGGCTGGAAGCCCAATGGATCGGAAAAGTACCAATGGGTATTGTTTTAGTCTCAGATCAGGGATGACTTCCTAGTGCAGTCGGAAACAGAAATCTGTGGCACTGAGCTCAGCCAAGGCTGAATATATGGCAGCAAGCACAGCATCGTGCGAGGCCATATGGCTTCAGAAACTACTATTGAACTTACTCAATTAGAGGATGAAACCGACCGAAATTTTATGTGATAATCAGAGTTGCATCAAGCTCTCTGAGAATCCTGTGTTTCATGACCGGTCGAAGCACATTGACATCATGTTAAATTTGGTCAACTAGGTCCAAACTCCATCTTGTGATGCTCAGATGAAGATTCCAATTTTTGTATTGGATTCCTCTTTCAGAGAGGTGTAAAATCGATCTAAAATTGATTTTAATCTGATGAGCAGAACATTTATTTTGAATTTATTATTTATAATAAATTTAAGTGCAGGTTGGCCTTAAGGTTTTTACCCCCAGCAGATGTGTCACACACCTCTCATGATTGGTATTTATAGGGTCAACGTTGGAGCATTTTTCCAAACATCTCAACACACATCTCCTCCTCTTATACGAGCATCTAAGGAGCAAGAAGGATGAAGTTTACCGCAGCAAGAAGGATGAAATTTACTGCAGCCAGAAATCTGCGGTTAGGGTTTCTGGGGAAGTTTGACCAGCATTGACTTTGGTCAACGCATGGTCCGATTGGGCTGAATTTTGGAGGAGACTTCGATCTAAGGAGGCCGTACTCTTTGGCACAAAAATCAAGGTCAAAGGTTGACCAGAGGTTGAGCTACGTTGACTTTTAATGCTGCTGCCCTGCATTGACTTTTCAGGGCAGCGTTGACTTTTCTGAGGTTGACTTCTAAGTTGACCGTGTGATTGTTTTGAGGACTGTTGTGACACATGCTGGGTTGGCTGACCGTGAAGTCTTTGTTGGTTGAAGCATCCTGTTGACCGTCGTAACGCACCATCACCTTTATTTGTTTCTGACTTGTCTTCTAAAGGATCACTGGTATGTTCTATCTGCATTTTACTTGTAGATTCATGTGATTGTTGTTGATAAAAGTAAAGTTGCATCAAGCATAGAACATCTACATAAATTTACATGGTTTTAGAGCTGAGGTGAAGACAAGCCCTAACTTATAGCAATCACCAAAAGAGAAAAATGGGTTCCACAAGTTATGGCTTCAAGGAGGATGACAAGCTGACTGGAAGGGATGACTTCCATGCTTAGAAGATGATATTAGATCTCAAATTAGAAGACCATGATCTCATGGACTGTGTACTGGGTAAGATACAAGAACCTCCATCCACTGCTACTGCTGCTGCCAAAACCAAGTATAAGAAGGGGGAGATCAAAGCAAAGCTAATGATCAGGGAATCCATACATAAAAGTCTGGTTGCCTACATATCTGAGCTAGGCACATCCAAAGAGATGTATGATAGGTTGATACAAATGTTCAAAGTAAACAATGCAAACCAAGTGCTATTCTTCAAGAATCAATTGAAGAATCTGAAGAAAGGCAGGGATAAGTCTGTCCAAACATACTTTCTGAAACTGACCGAGATCAGGAACAATCTGCTGGCAATTGGGGAGACAATAGCTGATCGTGAGATGGTACTCACCGCACTTGGAGGGCTTCCATATGAATGGCAAGTATTCAACACTACCATTCTCAATAACAATACAATTCCTAACTTTGACAAGCTACTGTCAAGATGCATGCAAGAAGAGACAAGAATGAAGGAATACGAAAATGATAGAAATGTTGCCTATGCTGCTCATTCTAGAAAGAAGAACTCTGGTGGTCCAAATAACAAAGGAAGAGCAGGGGCCCAAGGAAAGAAGGGCAAGTGTTTCACTTGTCATAGGCCAAGTCATCATGCTAGAGAATGTCCTTTCAAGAAGGATTCTCCCAATAGTGATGACAACAACAACAACCGGAGGAATGGAAATCAAAGAAACAACAGGTCCAAAGGAAAGAGGAAGGCTCCCTCTGGCAGAAACAATCAACCTTTCAAAAGGTCTAGAAATTCCAGGTATGAGGAGTCAAATGTTGTTGATAAAAAAAATGAATACATTCTTGTATCTGCCCTCTCCGCTGCATCCCTGCCCGACACTATGGATGTCTCGCTGATAGATAGTGGTGCCTCAAGACACATTACTGGGTTCAAGGAAGCGCTCTCTGACATGGTTGAGAAGGATACTAATCTGGAAATTATCCTTGGAGATAATGCCACATATCTCGTGAAAGGGAGAGGGATTGTGACCCTCCACTTGTCTCAAGGACAAGTCCTACATTTGCAGGATGTACTCTATGTACCAAAATTGAAGAAGAACCTTGTATCTATATCAGCCATGGAAGACAAAGGTTTCAATGTGGCATTCACTGATGGAAAGGTGCGCATGTGGAAAAAGAATCTCAAGGAAGCTATCGTGATTGGTTTTAGAGTTGGAACACTCTACCAGGTTGAAGGAAGTCCACTGGGAGCTATGACATGTGATACTATCCGACAAACTGAACTATGGCATCGGAGGTTTGGACACCTTCATTACAAGGCCCTTCTCGAAGCAAGGAAGGTGGTGACAGGGATGCCCGATTTTGGAAATAATCATGAAGGTGTATGTAAGGGTTGTGCCGAAGGAAAGCATACAAGGGGACCTTTCCCCACAAGTGTCACAAAGACATCTGATATTTTGCAACTGGTCCATTCTGATCTATCTGGTATGCTACCCGTAACATCCCTGGGAGGATGTTCTTACTATATGACATTCACTGATGACTTCTCCCGCAAAACCTGGATATACTTCTTGAAGAAGAAGGATGAGGCTTTCATGTGGTTCCGTACCTTCAAAGCCTTCGTGGAAAATATGACAGGGAAGAGGATCAAGATTTTGAGGACCGACAATGGCACTGAATATGAGTCAAATGAGTTCAATGACTTTTGCAGAGAAGCTGGCATTAAGAGGGAGACCACTACTGCCTATACTCCTGAGTAGAATGGCGTTACTGAACGAAAGAACAGGACCATTGTGGAAGCTGCCCGTGCCATGCTATGTGACCAGGGCCTACCGAAGTTTCTGTGGGGAGAAGCTACGAATACTGTTGTATACATTCAAAACCGATGCCCTCATTCCGCTTTGGACTCTAAAACTCCCGAAGAGGTTTTCACTGATAAGAAACCTGACGTCTCACATTGTAGAATTTTTGGATGTCCAGTTTATTTTCATGTGCCAAAAGAAAAAAGAAGTAAGCTGGATGCTTCTGGGAAGAAGGAATATTTGTGGGCTACAGCGAAACTTCTAAGGCCTATAGAGTCTCTGTACATGGTCAAAGGGAAGTAGAGATATGCTATGATGTCACTTTTGACAAAGATGCTTCCCTAAAGAAAGTAGTAGATCTTCCGAGATCTGAGGAAAATCATGAAGCAAGGGCTGGAAATCAAGAAGAACCGCAGGATGAGACAATGCCTGATGTTGAAGGACCAATGGACCCAATCGATCTATCTCCTTCACTGAGAAAGAGACCATCATGGCTCAGGGACACTCTCGAAAATGTTGAGGGACATTCTGAGAAAGCAAGAAGCCGTGTAGATACCAAGGGTATCTGGCTGCCATGAGTACTATTGTACAATCTGAACCTGGATCTTTTGAGGAAGCCGTAAAGCATCAAGTCTGGAAGGATGCTATGCATGAAGAATATGAGTCCATAATGAAGAATGATGTCTGGGATGTGGTTCCAAGGCCGAAGGACAAATCAGTTGTCACCGCGAAATGGCTCTACAAGATCAAGCATGGATCTGATGGAAGTGCTGAAAAGTTCAAGGCAAGATTTGTTGCCCGTGGCTTCTCTCACAAGGAAGGAATAGATTATGATGACATATTTGCACCTGTGGCACGATATACCACCATTCGATCAATCATAGCCCTTGCTGCTACGCAAGGATGGAGTCTTCATCGGATGGATGTCAAGACCGCTTTTCTGCATGGTGCAATAAAGGAAGAGGTGTATGTGGAACAACCTCTGGGATTTGAAGTTCAGGATCGAGACACTCATGTCTGCAAGTTGAAGAAAGCCCTCTATGGGTTAAAGCAAGCACCCAGAGCTTGGTACGAGAGGATGGATAGTTACTTGATGAAGCTGGGCTTCACTCGAAGTAATGCTGATCCGAACCTTTACTTCAAGGTTGTGCAGGAGAAGCCTCTCATTCTAGTGTTGTATGTGGACAACCTCTTCCTGACAGGTGCTGACCCTCTCATTCATCAATGTAAGAGGGAGCTCGCTGCCGAGTTCGAGATGAAGGACCTAGGATTGATGCACTACTTCCTAGGCCTGGAGGTCTGGCAGAGACCTGGAGAGATTTTCCTTTCTCAAGGAAAATACATTGTGAAGCTTTTGGAAAGATTTGGTATGGTGGACTGTAAGTCCGTGTCGACACCGATGGAACTCAACTTTAAGAAGTTGAGTGGCAGCGCTGCTGGGCCTATCTTGGCCAATCCTACTGAGTATCGTCAACTCATAGGAGCTTTGATGTTCTTAGTGAACAACCGACCAGATATATGTTTTGCAGTGAACACTTTGAGTCAACAGATGGTTGAGCCTCATCACTTTCACTGGGTTGGTGCCAAGAATCTTCTGAGATATCTTCGGGGCACGATAAACCATGGGCTGAGATACACTGCCGGGAGTGTGACACTCCGTGGATATACTGATGTCGATTGGGCTAGCAGTGTGGTGGATCGTAAGAGCACATCGGGATGCTGCTTCAATCTTGGTTCTGCTTCGATTTCATGGATGAGCAGGAAGCAGAAGTCGGTGGCTTTGAGCACCGCAGAGGCCGAATACATTGCAGCAAGTATGGCCTATTGTGAAGCAGTTTGGTTGCGAAAGCTCTTTAGTGAGCTATTTGGACATGTGCTAGATACCACCGTGATACTCTGTGATAACCAGAGTGGGATTCGCTTGACCGAGAATCCTATGTTCCACGACCAATCCAAGCATATTGATATCAGGTACCATTTCATCCGGGATATGGTACAGTGAGGCGTCGTAAGGCTCGATCATATAGGAACTGATGAGCAGGTCGCGGATATTCTCACTAAGCCCCTGGGGAAGGTCAAGTTCCTAACCTTCCGTGAGAGACTTGGTATCGTGGAACGACCCTATGATGTGGGTCCTGTTGGACGATGAGCTTGAGGAGCTCTGGGGGGCTTTGGGGACAGCTTCTCGGAGCTATGAGCAACCGCAAGGCTAGGCTTGCCAAACCTTGTTGGTGTGCTTGGACCCCACCGTTGTGATTATTGAGTTGGTTCACCTCTCATTATCTGTGCCCCGTATGCATCCTACCCATTGATTTCAGGGCTCATGGGAAGTACCTCTCATTTGGCCAATAAGGTGGGAAAAGCTAGAGACTAGTAGCAAAGACTGATGGACGCATCAGAGATTGTCGTACTTTCTATCTAGGATGGCACGGTCCAACCACTTGATCCGGGATCAAGTCTAATGAGGTCTCGGACCTCCGCCTGACTTCGGGTCAGATGAACCAACTTCGGGTTGGTTGGAGACTCTTTGTGAGTCCAATAGAGGTTTTGACGTCTGGGCTGAATCTGTCAGCCGAGAATGATGTCTTTGTGACTGACCCACTTTTGTTCTGAAATAAAGAGGCCAACAAAGCAAGTTACGGTGGGATGACGCACGATGTTTGATTGCACTAATGGATGGAGTTCCCCCTAGTTGAGAGGGAGTGTTAAATTTGGACAACTAGGTCCAAACTCCATCTTGTGATGCTCAGATGAAGATTCCAATTTTTGTATTGGATTCCTCTTTCAGAGAGGTGTAAAATCGATCTAAAATTGATTTTAATCTGATAAGCAGAACATTTATTTTGAATTTATTATTTATAATAAATTTAAGTGCAAGTCGGCCTTAAGGTTTTTACCCCCAGCAGATGTGTCACACACCTCTCATGATTGGTATTTATAGGGTCAACGTTGGAGCATTTTTCCAATCATCTCAACACACATCTCCTCCTCTTATACGAGCATCTAAGGAGAAAGAAGGACAAATTTTACCGCAGCAAGAAGGACGAAGTTTACCGCAGCAAGAAGGACGAAATTTACTGCAGCCAAAAATCTGCGGTTAGGGTTTCTGGGGAAGTTTGACCAGTGTTGAATTTGGTCAACGCATGGTCCGATTGGGCTGAATTTTGGAGGAGACTTCGATCTAAGGAGGTCGTACTCTTTGGCACAGAAATCGAGGTCAAAGGTTGAGTTGCGTTGACTTTTAATGCTGCTGTCCTGCATTGACTTTCCTGGGCAGCGTTGACTTCTAAGTTGACTGTGTGACTGTTTTGAGGACTGTTGTGACACATGCTGGGTTGGCTGACCATGAAGTCTTTGTTCGTTGAAGCATCCTGTTGACCGCCATAACGCACCATCACCTTTATCTGTTTCTAACTTGTCTTCTAAAGGATCACTGGTATGTTCTATCTGCATTTTACTTGTAAATTCATGTGATTGTTGTTGATAAAAGTAAAGTTGCATCAAGCATAGAACATCTACATAAATTTACACATCAAGTACCACTTTATCAGAGACTATGTCCAACGAGGAGTGGTACATTTGAGGTACACTATGACAAGAAAACAGGGGGCAGATATCCTCACAAAGGCTCTGCGTAAGATTAAGTTTGCTTACTTCAGAGAGAAGATGGAGATAGTCGAGAACCCTTTCCAGTAGAGGAATGGATGATCTTCAAATTCAGAGGGAGTTACACTACGGATGAGGGAGAGGCAGAGGTGTGTCACAGGCAGCAGTACGGAGGGAAGCAGCGCAGAGATGAAGTGCAGCAGCCAGACATCAACAGCACAGCAAATGCTTCATGTTAGAGCAGATACAGTTGGTATCTTGCTGAAACACTTTCCTCGCTAAGAGGGAGTGTTGATTTTGTAGCATTGGAAAGTGTTCCAAGTCTCATATTTTGGGAAGAGGCTTGGATATCAGTATTCCAGATAACCCAGAAATCGTTTATGGAAATTCCGTTCGGATCATGCTTTATTAAAATAATTAATTATTTTAAAGTGATCCCTAAGTCTAAACTTAGGGAAATTGAATAATTAAAGGGTATTAATAAAGCAGAGTGTGAATCTTCTAGAAAATGAAGATCAAGTCATCTTTTAATCTGAGCCTTTGATTAAGGATATAATCTGGGCCGTTAATTCATCAACGAGAAGACTATAAGAGAAGGCTTAAGGGTCATTTGGAAAGCAAGTCGGGGACAATCTCAGTACTCGAAGGAAATCAATTCTGAAGTAAGAGAATTCGATTTCAGAAGATGAGGCTATAGAGGCGAAGTTGCAGAGACAGAAGGAGGAGGGAGAAGTTAGTAGAGATGGAGAAGAAGGAAGGCAAAAGACGAAGGGAAGGCAGCGCTGAGCAGTAGCACTAGCCCTCCATGCAAACTTACGTAGTCCAAGAAGGGACTGCGTAGAAGGGCTATGCAGATTGACGCAGAGGGTGGAGGAGGACATCCTGTGTGTCAGGAATTCTTTCGGTTTGTCTGGAAAATTCATATCAAGTGTATGTTATTGATTCTGCTCATCATGAATTCTGTAAACGATCTTTTCACTGTTGAAGATTAATACAAACCCTCATCTGCTGCACTGGTTTTCCCACATTGGGTTTTTCCAGGGACAATTGTCCAAAAGTAACAGTGTTCATGTGGTTGTTTCTATTTTGCTATATATGTTCTATTTGTTCTTCTTCTTTTGATTAAAGTGAATACTGCAGCTATATTTATTCAAAATTTACTGAAGCATCTGTAAATAACTTATCATAATAAGTGGATGAAATAAATCAATCACTGCAATAGCATATTTTTAGAGTGAAAAATTTCACTCTATTTTGGAATTGGGCCCAAAACGCGCTATCACAACTTTACCTTTATAAATACATGCTCTCTTGCCCTCGTCCCCCTAACCTTTGACATTTCCTTCCTCCTTTCCTCTTGCTATCTTATAGTTAAATCTGCTTCTAGAAAAAAGCAAAAACCCCTCAAGAGTTGCTTCCTTCTTAGAATGATATGTTTATCACACATGTTAGGCATGATGAATTTTATGGGTTTGGCTCTCTCACCGCTAATCTTACCCACCCTCCATACCTGGCATATTTTTCCTTGCCAAAGCAGCTTGTCTTTTAAGAATTCCCTTGCAAGGTCAAGAGTACATTCATTTTTCTCATAGTCTTTCACCCCTTTAATAATTATGTTTGTTGTTCTATCTTGACTTTTATTGCTTTCTCTATCTTGCATGTTGTCAGCCCTAATGTTTTCTTCTTTTTCCCTACTAGCAGAATTGCTAATAACTTGACCCCAAGTTTTGGAAACTTTTGTGAAACCTCCTTTCCTTTCTTCTCTTGCTTTCACTTCATGGTTTTTATTTGGGCAACCGCTTTTCCTTTATCCTAAGATGATTTCGAATTCACCACCTCTTTACTTTCCACTACATATTTTTTCATGTTTTGCACATCCATATTCATGTGTTGCCATTTTGTCTTCCCTATCAAGAGAGCTTCCTATAGCAATGCCACTTGCTCCTTCAAAACTTTATTTCTTTCTACTAAAGACTAATTTTCAGTTTTTATTATATGAATTTTATGATCTCTTTCCTACTCTTTAGCTTCTAAAACCTCCAACCTCCTCTTTGCACTTAACCATTCTTTCACATAAAGGTAGGATGACCAGGTGAAAGGTGTGGATGTGGGGCTATAAAAGGAAAAATCATCAATGACTTTTCCTCTGGGCCTACTATTGCTACATGCTTGCAAAGGGGACTTGTTTGAATATTTCTTATTACGAAGGGCTCGAGTACTTTCCCTTTGAGACGGTTTTTTCCTTGCCTACTCCCATTTTAGAAGGGCTAGTCTTCACTTTAAAATGCCCCAAAACTGTTTGCCATCGACGCAAACCCACTTCCCTTCGCTGGTTGATGATGCAATTTTCACTTATCCTAGATCGTTTGTTTCCACAGTTCCTGAAATTTCTTGCCCTGTTGTCATGTTTGAATGCATTTTCGTTGCCTTAGAAAATATGTTGTAGTTTTGAATCAAATGCCATGTCTCCCCTTTTGAGTGAATATATTTAAATCCACATTGCAGGGAAAACCTTCACCATGAAAATGCTTCAGTATGTCCTATCTCCATTTTTGAGTGAATATCTTTAAATTGAGATGGCAGAGAAAACCTTCACCATGAAAATGCTTGAGTTACCGTGAATAGATATTTGCCAAAATTACAAAGCAATTTATCTCTAAGAAAGCGTTTTGCTTCTTCTCGCTAATCTCAACTGATATAAGTGATCTCAGCCTGCCTTGATCACTGCTTGATCTCAGCCGTCTAGAACACAATTGTTCCCCTGCTGAAGCCTTGACTTGCCCTGCAAATCCTGCTCTCTTCTCCTTGATCTTTGCGCTAGAAGCCTCCTAAATCCTTGCGCACTCCCTATTTCCTAGTGCACATGAGGCCCCTAAATCCTAGCGCAAACCTGACCCTATTTCCTTGCAGAGATTTGGCTCCTATCTTGTAGCGCAATTCCTCCTTTTCTCTTGTGCACTTGTGATTTCCTACTCCTTAGGACACAAGCTTTGCACACAATCTCCTAAATACTTGCGCACTTGTGATCTCCTATTCCTTAGGACACAAGCTCTTTGTGCTCTCCACAATCAAGGCTAATCTCACAACCTTGTGAATTGTCTTGTCTCACAAACCTTGTGTACAAAACTTATGATTTCATGTGCCTTCGTCCCCCTCTTTATAGGCCGAATTCGATCCTGCAAGGAAGGCTCGGTTCAATTTTAGAACTCAAGTTCTGACTGACGAGTTAACTGAAAGTGATATTCTTTCTCTCTCCAATCAACACTTTGAGTCTTAACTCATTCCTCCTTCAATCAAGACTGAAGACTAACTCAGTCTACCTGAGCTTGTAACTGCCACCTCGTTTTGTAGTCAAACTGATGAAGACTTCCACTTAACTGAAGCTCCAACTCTAAGCATGCGATCTTGATGATTATTCTAGTAAACTGGAAATAAACTCATCCTAACTAAAGTATAACTCATGAGCTCGCACTCATACTGAGAGAAAGACAAATAGAGGTATTCACTGGGTAAGGCACAAGCCACAAGACCTTTACTCGCTACATTTTCAACAACAAGATCTGGTAAAAGTATGGCCAAAGGCCTAGTTTTGCTCAGAGACTGGGAAATTAAAAAATAAAAAAAATACTTGAATGTGGCTAAAAGTTGGATCAGAACGTAGCTCTGATACCAATGAAATGAACAAAATTCATTTATTGTAGAAATATCCAACATAAGAAGGATAAGGGACAGAAATTCATAAAGGAAAGTAATATAAAATAATGAATAAAATAGATTGAATGATATGATATACAATGACCTCTGTGACACAATATATATACAGATTGACTGGTCACATTGGTTGAATGGTCATGTCCTTTAATTAAAATGTGTCACTTCACTACATCTTTCTGCCACTGTTACTCTATTTCATAACATACCTAATGCTAAAAATTCATAGGGTTAAGATCCATGAAACTTATAGTCAAAGAGGTTATATCTCTGTTTTATTTCAAACTCAATTCATGCAAAAATTCTAACGCTTAATATGTCTATCCATGTTGAAAATGACTAAAACAACAAACTCGGATCCCAGTCATTCGAAATCATTAAATATTACACATGGTTTATAGTAACCAATGTAGAACATTCGCAAACAACAGGTCGACTTACACACATTCTTAACAGTGTATTGTTTATAGAGTTCACCCAGATAGAAATTACATACAACTAAAATATTTGTTGTGGATGCAATGAGAAGTGCCACAGTCGCAATAGCTAATGTTCCCGCCTCTGGTCGTGCCTTATATGATGAAAGATAAGAAGCAATAACAATAGACATCAGTACATAATCACTATGAATGGAGAGTACTTTACACTAGAAAGACAATATGATCAGGAAATCTATGTGGATATGGACAAAAGAGAGTGTTATAATGAGCACTGTTTAATTTAGAGGGAAATGAAAATACCAGTTTCAAAATACGGCAGAATCCCACATTTGCAGCCTGAATTGAAAAACGTCTAGATTGTTAGAACAGAATCCATTGATTAGAAACTAAGTAGCCCATCAAAATAGTACTTATGTTTACATGAAAGTCCTTGTGTATATGATAATATTTTTCAATGAAAAAAAAGGTAATTAAAGAATCCTCACATTTAATTTCATCCAAAAAGCTTAGTAGAATTTCAATATTTGATAATTTGAGTGATTTAACACCTTAAGGACCAGAGAAACTGCTTGAATTACAGATCAATCAGACCTCAGTTGCTGAATGCAAAACAGCAAAAAACCCTTGAAATTGGAGCAATTTCCAAACCAGCATTTTAAGTCTTTAAATCACAAACAAAAAAGAGCCCTATAAATCGTAAAGAAAAATATCATAAGCAGCAACGGAGCCTCCTTTTTATTATAAATGCTTCAAATATTACTTTAGAGGACATATAAGTACATCAGGATTTAAGGTGGTCACAACTAGGGACAGCAGGAGTGCTTGGGAAGTTTCGATCTACAAAATTTTAAAAGGTCAACATATGAGCGTAAGCCCCTACAGGGAAGGACTCAATATCACAACAGAATTCCATAAGATTAAGTCTCAAGAGAAAAGCCAACTCTTGCTTAAACTTACCAAATCCCCTAATTAAAGAGGCCGACGATTCTCATTGAATGTAACTTTACAATGATGTTTCCACAGGAAGCCAATCCCAACCAAATAAACTGAATGCCAATTAAATTTCCAGCTATCCCCAACCATCCAAATGTCCCCAATTAGAGGCCCCTTCCATGAGAGAGTGACTACAAAAAGGGAATGAAATTCAACTTGACACCATGGCCAAAAAAATTTGGCACTCTGCTATTTCCAAAAAACGAGTTGAACTATATCATCCTTACCACACAATGCATATGCTTAATTAGTAATGCCAACTTTGTGCAACATATTCTTGACAGCGAATCCTTAACTTATCTTGACGAGGGCACCCTTTCCATGGTATTTATTATTATTTTAAGGGAAAATGGTATATTAGTGATTATCTTGATGATGAAGTGGGATAAGGAGACCATATACTTGGTCGATAAGGGAGAGCCAAGAGGATTCTTGTGGAATCTATAAAAGACTCTCTCATCCCATATGTATCAAAACTAGAAACTGCAAAAGAAATATATGACAAATTGCTAGAGCTATTTTTTGTAAGTACTACAGGAGAAGTAATCTCACTAAGGCAAGAACTATACAAGCTAAAGTTTCAAGGGAAGAAGGAATAACTTCATATTTCATGAAGATTTCAACTACAAGAACTAGGAGATGTTATGTCTGATAAAGAAATGACCACGGTGGTACTAAATGCTCTACCAAAGGGATGGGGAAACTTCACTTAAAGTATATATGGGAAGAAAGAAGCCACACCATTCCAAGATCTATGGTCTCTATCTAAGATAGAAGAAACCAGGTTGAAGGCAAAACTTGATATGGGATCAAATGAACAAAATCAAGCCTACGGTGCCATGACAATGAGAAAGGGAAGATTTGGTAAAGTTGATCCTCAAAAGAAAAGGAGGAACATGGATAAGATAAGATGCTATGGATGTCACGAACTTGGGCACTATAAAAGAGATTGTCCTAAATCGAATAAGGACAAGAGAAAAATGAAAGAAGCCCATATCGTTGGAGAAATGGAAGAACCTGAGACAAAGAAGCCTAAGAAAGAAGTGATAGATCTCTACTACGATTGAGATAATCTTCTTCACTATAAAGTATTTGTCTGTTCTAAAATTATAAGATAGGAAATGTTGTATATTAGATAGATGCATCATATTAAAATTGGCATCATGATAGAAGCATTGAAATAAGAGCACTTGTCATAGGAGGATGTCTCGAACAAAATATATGACAATCATGATATGAAGTATGTAGCTCTTGGAAACCTCACTTAAAATGACATTCATGAAAGAAAAGCAAGTCATCTAGGTCAAGGATTGTGAAAATTCCAATTCCTAGACCCGGAATCCTACTGCAACAAACTGAATTACTGCTCCTACTTGTAAATTACATTAACACGTTATTTTGCAGATTACCTTTGAAAACATTGAAGCAATAACTGAAGCAGCCTTCACTTAATTAATTTAGATGTGAAAACAGGGAAACGAGCAAAAGAAATAACACACACATGACACCATTATTTTTGGACAAATGTCCCCAGAAAAAACCAATCCGGGAAAACCGGTGCAGTAGATCTAAGGGTTTTATTATTAAGCAGCAATTATATCTGAATACATCTTTGAATGTCTCACTGGACAAATTCAGTTATAGAGAATATTGACAGAGAAAAATAGTGAGATAACCTCACTCTACAAGTCCCGGCTGATCCGATAGCTAATATGATGAAACCCCAGCACCCTTTGTGTTGCCTCTGCGTAGTGGTTTCATAGGTTTGCGTGGGGACTGCTCTGGAACTGCATCACCTCCTTTGCGTGATCTTTCAGCCCTCAGGAAACTCGATCCCAGCCCTCCCGGCTCAGAATCTCGATCTCCCAGCTGAATTTGAATTTCTGCTAGGAAACGTTGCAGTGCCTCTGCGTGTGGCCTACGTCACCCTCTCTAGGCATTGTGTTGCTCCCTCTGCGTCTTTCTTTGCCTCTCTGCTGAGTATTCTTGGCCCCGGAGAAGATCCTCCAACCAAAACTCTCTCTACCCCTCAACTGCATGAAGAATCTCTAGATCGAAGTTTTCCTCTGAGCACTGCTCCTTCAGAAAATTCGATCACTTGATCCTCTCGGTGTATTTTCCAAATGACCCTCAAGCCTTCCTTTATAGGCTTCTCGTTGAGACTTTAACGACCGAGATTAGATCTCCAATCAACAACTAAGATTATATTTTGACTTGATCTACTTTTTCTAGAAGATACAGCAACAATTCAGATTAATACCCATTAATTATTTTAATTTCTTAAGTTAGACTTGGGGTCCTCGTTAAAAACAATTAATTTATCAAATAAAACTATTTCTAGGTGGAATTTCCCAAAACAATTTTTGGGTTATCTAGAATGCATCTGTCTAAGCCTCTCCACAAAATTTGAGACTTAGAGCACATCCGATGCTACCCCAAAATCAACAAGGATCATCATTGATTAATCAATATGGAAACTTATGCTGATAAGAATATGAAAGATTTTCTAATGGAATCCTGATCGGATTCACTGTTTTAGAAAGAAAGCAAATGTTTCATCGATAATTCTAACTTGTAGAATTCAAGGGATTTGGTTATGATGACATATTGATGAAGCAGGTCAAGGGAATGAAGCTCTTAAAAAAATTGCTACAAGAAAGTCTAGATGATCACAAAGGAAAGGAAGAGGCATATATGCTTACACTGGATATTATAAAGCCATGTCATATGGTTGCAGATAGTTTACTTCTGTCTTTAGAAGTATGATCAAAGGAAAAAGATCTCCTACTCTGAAAAGATGCAGGAAGGCATAGATCACACTAGATGAAATCAACATAATATGTCATCATATGGAGTATGAAGTGGTTGACTACAATCAAGGAACTTTGATTGGAAGCTCCTGGGAATGGAATGAAATGTGTGATGAAAGGAAGAGATCATAAGATATGCAATCATGGTAAAGGCAATCAACATCCAAGAAGACCAAGAAGACTTGAATAGGAAATCTCCCGGAAAGATATGAAGACTCAAATAGAAGTCGGAAAAGACGAAGACCCTTGACAATGCATATCTTTGAGAGATGTGTCAACATGTATATAGGATGTCGATACCTACAGGAAGATGTCGGGATGAAAGACCATCACAAAGATAATTTTGATTTAAGTGTTCATTTTATAATAAAATATTTGGATGAGCTTATTCAGAGCTGCCAAAGGGAAGTATATATCTTCCACCATTGATAACCATGTGGAAGGATGAAAGATCCTTGAAAGAAATATGGTACGAGGATAGTAGCATGACTGTTAAATTCTGAAGATGTTCTATGCTTAGATGCAAAATATACTTTGGCCTTCTAGGGCACAATGAAAGTAAGATGCAAATAGAACATACCAATAGATCGATGGAAGACAAGCCAAAAACAAAGAAAGAATGGTGGTGTTACAACGATCAGCAGGATGCTTCAACCAGCAAAGTCTTCATAAGGTTAGCTTCCCACATGTGCAACACAAACCCCAAAACGTCACATCAAGAATGCTCCACCAAGACGCTGCACCAAGAAGCCCTAAACCCAAAACCAAGAACGCTGCTCCATCACCATCCAAGAGAGAAGAAAAATGCCTCCACAAAAATGTGTGTAAAATGAACTCCAAGTCTCTCCAATATATAGGCATATGTGGGGGTGTGTGACACATCTCTAATGCATGTGGGATAAATCAGGCTGACCTTGCACATGTGGAATAAATTCAAAATAAATGTTCTACTCATCTGATCAAGATGATATTTAGATCGATCTTGCACCTCTCTAAAATAGAAATCCAATAAAAATATTGGCATCGTCATCTGAGCATCACAACATGGAGTTTGGACCTAGTTGCCCAAAATTAACACTCCCTCTCAACTAGGGAGAACTCCATCCACTATTGTCATCCAAACATCGTGCGTCATCCCGTCGTAACTTGCTTTGCTGGCTCTTTATTTCAAAACAAAAGGTGAGTCACAAAGACATCACTCTCAACTAACCCGAAGTCAGCTCAGAGGTCCGAAACCTCTATAGGACTCAAAGGAGTCACATACCAACCCGAAGTTGGTTTACTTGACCCAAAGTCATTGGAGGTCTGAAACCTCACTAGGACTCAAGAGATTCATATACTAACCCGAAGTTAGTTTCACTAACCCGAAGTCAGTTGGAGGTCTGAAACCTCACTAGGACTCAAGAGAGTCATATACTAACCCGAAGTTAGTTTCACTGACCCAAAGTCAGTTGGAGGTCCGAAACCTCACTATGCTTGATCCCAGATCAAGTGGTTGGACCGTGCCATCCTATACATAGAGAGTACGGCAATCTCCAATGCGTCCATCGGTCTTGCTTTGGTCTCTATTCACATTTCCCACCCCATTGGCCAAATGAGAGGTACTTCCCATGAGTCCGAAACTCCATGGGTAGGATGCATATGGGGCACAGATCAGAGAGAGGTAAACCAACTCAATATCATCACAGTTGGGTGGAAGCACACCAAATAGGTTCGACAAGCCTAACCCTGTGGTTGCTTATAGCACCAAGAAGCTATCCCCAAAGCCCCCCTGGAGCTCCCAGAGCTCATCGTCCAATAGGACCCTCCAAATAGGGTCATTCCACAATTCCAAGATTCTCACGGAAGGTTTAGGAACATGACTTTCCCCAAGGGCTCGGTGAGAATATCTGCGACCTGCTCATTAGTTCCTATATGATCGAGCCTTACGACGCCTCGTCGTACCATATCCCAGATAAGTGGTACCAAAAATCAACATGCTTGGATCGATCATGGAACACAGGATTCTCTGACAAACGAATCCCCCTCTAGTTATCACAAAGGATAACGGTGGCATCTAGCACATGCTCGAACAACTCACTGAAGAGCTTTCGCAACCAAGTGACTTCACAACGGGCCCTACTTGCTGCAATGTATTCGGCCTCAGCGGTGCTCAAGGCTACTGACTTTCGTTTCCTGCCCGAAGCAAATCTATGTGTGAAGCAGCATCCAGATGTGCTCTTGCGATCCACCACACTGCCAGCCCAAACGACATCAAAATATCCAAGGAGTGTCATGCTCATGGCAGTGTATCTCAGCCCATGGTCTATCGTGCCCCAGAGATATCTCAAGAGTTTCTAGGCACCAACCCAGTGAAAGTTATGAGGATCAACCATGTGTTGACTCAAAGTGTTCACTGCACAACATATGTCAGGACGGATGTTCCCTAAGAACATCAAGGCCCCTACCAGTTGACGATACTCGGTAGGATTTGCTAGCACAGGCCCAACAGCGCTTCCACTCGACTTCTTAAAGTTGAGCTCCATCGATACGGACTTACAATCCACCATTCCAAATCTATCCAGCAACTTCACAATATATTTTCCTTGAGAGAGGAAAATCTTGCCAGGTCTCTGCCAGACCTCCAAGCCTAGGAAGTAATGCCTCAGTCCTAGGTCCTTCATCTCGAACTTGGAAGCGAGCTCCCTCTTACACTGATGAATGAGAGGGTCAACACCTGTAAGGAAGAGATCGTCCACATAGAGAACCAAAATGAGAGGCTTTTCTTTATCAACCTTGAAGTAAAGGTTCGAATCAACATTACTTCGAGTGAAGCCCAACTTCATCAAGTAGCTATCTATCCTCTTGTACCAAGCCGTGGGGGGGGCTTTCTTCAACTTGCATACATGGGTGTCTCTATCCTGGACTTCAAACCCCAGAGGTTGCTCCACATACACCTCTTCCTTTATCGAACCATGCAGAAAAACTGTCTTCACATCCATCTGATGTAGACTCTATCCTTGCGTAGCAGCAAGGGCAATAATAGATCGGATGGTATATATCGGATCACAGGTGCAAGTATATCATCATAGTCTACGGCTTCCTTTAGAGAGAAGCCTCGGGCAACAAATCTTGCCTTCTACTTTTCAGCACTCCCATCAGATCCAAGCTTGATCTTATAGAGCCATTTTGAGGTGACAACAGCTTTGTCCTCCGGTCTCGGGATCACATCCTTCCAAACTTGATGCTTTACGGCTTCTTCAAATGATCCAGGCTCAGATTGTATGATTGTACTCATGGCTTCTAGATACCCTTGGTATCTATTCGACTTCTTACTTTCACGAAATACCCCCCCCCCCCCCCCCACCCCGGGGCCATATGCCATCATACATCTATCATACATCTTGACAAGTATCATAAAATGTCATATCACTAATTACAGTGCTGCCATAATGTTATCATATACATCACTATCATATTCATCACTGTCATCCTTCCATACAGTACGGAGGATATCAAACTTCATGTTTATACATATGCCTCTGAAGATACCACAGATCAAGTTCATATAGACTCTGCCATATACAGTGAGGTCATATATACTTTGCCACATGTCATTGTTCTAAGGCTCATCGACCAGCCATTGATATTATCCTTAGATTTCATGTAAGAATCAATTTTACATACCTCTTCTTTTGTCTGCCTTCTTATAGTAGTTTTTCAAAGCACTGTAAATATCATCTCAGCAAGTCTGCCTTCAAACAGAAGAGTTGCTTCAACATCACTGATCACGGGATTCGAACAAGGGTTTCAACACAATGATCACTTTGTCCTATTCAACGTTCAAGGGCAGACTTTCCCAAAACAACTTCAAAGAATCTTCCTTTCTCTTGGATCAGACAATACCACAAAGTTAAAGTGCAATTTTATTGAGGCTCTGTGATCCTATCACACAGAATATATCAGACTCCAGGACAGAGTTGTGTATGCTTAAAAGGAGCCCTACCTAGGGCTCAGAATATCTCAAAAACAACTTCCTCAAATATGCTCCAGACATCCTCTCCTCCTGATGAATAAACTCAACCACATGCACAAGACAATATTATGATAACAAGGTATGAGTAAACTCGTCCTATGATGGCAAAAAGACAGACTTAAGCACACCCAGAGATGATCCATGGTGAGGAAATACGCTCAGCAACTGTCTATGAGAGACTTCGGTTAATGCAACTTGAACCTTCAAAAAAAAACTTCTCCAGAAATGATAATGTGATGCTTTATCCCTCTTCCACAAAAAACGAGCCTAAGATAGCCCAGATGTGGCAACTTCGACCCCAAAAAGGATATAATGCCCAGATTTAAGGAAACAACCCAAAGTGAGGCTATCTTGTGTTTGGAATATGCACCGGTATACTAGAAACCTGTACTAAAAAGTGAGCTTTCATATCTTTGATTTTCGTGATGCCTATTTCTCTGCCACTGTCCCGAATGTCTTGTTGACTGGTACAGGAGTGACCTCGAAAATTTGAGCAGATTGCAGCCTGGAAATGCATGCAACCTTTTCCTCAGCTTCTGCCACGAAATTCCTCCAACCTGATCTTTGTTTCTAAATAACAACTCAGTCTCAAAGATGGATGTCTTGGCAGGGATAGCCATCAAGTATGGAGTCGAGTTTTCAGATATAAAACGGATGAATGGATTGATGACAGATCTTCAAATGTTTGCTCACAAGACTTTGCACATACCACTTCCAGGAAGGCACCTACCTTCAACTGCTTTGTCAAATAGCCCCAGAACGCCCAGTTATCAAGTTGATTTTAAGCAGAGAATAAACTATAGAGAGTCATCTGCCGCTAGTCATATCTACAGAGTCTGAAGTAGATTACAATTAATCAGGTCTCTTTTGGCTATTCTGAGACAGAGAGAAATTCACTGAATATCCTGAGCTAGTTTGAGTTTTATCTATAATCCAGCCACTCAAAAAAACTCTGGTTGTCTCCTACAGTTTCATGCTACCTTCCTATAGCAATCTACGGCTTACTGTAGAGAAGTCCCACTCGAGAGTATTCACAAAACATCATCAAATAGCCCTTAACAAATGCGGCTTCCTCTATGCTCAAAATCGAACCTGAAATAAATGAGCCCAGACTTTCTCCAAACCAATCTCAGCCTCCAGCTCACAGCAATTCGGATCTCAAAGTGATCCTGAGACAAACCTTCAAAAACAGGTTTCTTCTGCATTTGTGACAACCCTAGTTAGGGCATGCCACGCTGCTCTCAATCTCCATGTGGTTCAATACACAAGCCTCTATACGCTGCAGTCCACCTTAGGAGAGGTCCTCCATGCATTCGCTGCCCTTCAATGATGTTGTCCACCTAGAACACAGCTCCTAAAGGGTTCCAACTGGTGGCTATGGCCTGTGGCCTAGCCCAGCAGTGGACTGTACCTACAATCCCTTCCAAACAGTCCGCAATTCTGTCTAAAACATTAGTAACACATTCCTTTAAGTTGCACCCTTCTTGACCTGCAAACGCACCTAAGAACAAACCTTTACCATGCCTCAAACAGTTCTTTTTTTTCACGTTGTTACCTACAGCACTTAGAAAAGCCACGCTGCCCTTGTTGGCTCTTCCACGCTGAAGGTTAGGGCACAAAACAACCCAAAAATTGCCCACGCTATCACTTGCTGTGGTGGTATGGCCTGCGGCCTACCACTGAAAACAGTCCTTATCTCCCTTATGGGCTTTGTCTTCTCCTTAGCTCTGATACCATGTTAAATTCTGAAGATGTTCTATGCTTAGATGCAAAATATACTTTGACCTTCTAGGGCACAATAAAAGTAAGATGCAGATAGAACATACCAATAGATCGATGGAAGACAAGCCAAAAACAGAGATAAAGAATGGTGGCATTACGACGATCAGCAGGATGCTTCAACCAGCAAAGTCTTCATAAGGTTAGCTTCCCACATGTGTCACACCAACCCCAAGAGGTCTCATCAAGAATAATCCACCAAGACGCTGCACCAAGAAGCCCTAAACCCAAAACCAAGAACGTTGCTCCATCACCATCCAAGAGAGAAGAAAAATGCCTCCACAAAAATGTGTGTAAAATGAACTCCAAGTCTCTCCAATATATAGGCATCTGTGGGGGTGTGTGACACATCTCTAATGCATGTGGGATAAATCAGGCTGACCTTGCACATGTGGAATAAATTCAAAATACATGTTCTGCTCATCCGATCAAGATGATCTTTAGATCGATCTTGCACCTCTCCGAAAGAGGAATCCAATAAAATTATTGGCATCGTCATCTAAGCATCACAACATGGAGTTTGGACCTAGTTTCCAAAAATTAACAATGACATGAAGTTAGGCCAAATGAAAAGACTGATGGATGATGACATGACTCCTTGATAAAAGTAATGGATGGTCTGTGCCATATGAAGAGGTCCCAACAGATGCAGACTCCACAACAAAGAAGAAGTTCATGACATCGAAGGAAGGAGTTCTTCAAAGCAGTTGGTTGTCCCATTATTTCCACCTGAGAAGTTGTTGCAGGTCCCTAATTAAGAGGGAGCCTAGAAACAAGTTTCTTACTTGGTAGAAACTTGGAAATTCCTAAGCCAAGAGGGAGCTTAGGGACATTCCTTGTATAGGAATGAGTACATTCCTTTATTGGAATATGTCCTCCCTAATTGAGAGGGAGAGATAGACACATCATTTTGGTCTTCACCTGGGAAGAAAGAATGGAGGATTGGGTAAACATCAAGCATCTGATACTCTTTGAGGATGTAGTAGGGCACCCAAGATAAGAGGAGTCGTGGAAGGACCAATATTCTTTGAGGACTGGGAATCCAAGATAAGAATAGTCCTGAACATACTCTGAGAGAACTCGGGTGGGGTATGTTCCGAGAGAGACAGTGATGAAGGTGTCTATTAATCATTGGTCTCACCAACATTGGGCTCAAGATCTCATGGAGAGATGGAGTTGTCAGTCAAGGCCTTGCTATGTGACAATGTTGGTTGATATGATGCTATAAAGATGGGTTACCAATCTGATTCTTCTTATGGGATTGTTCAGATTAAGAATGATCAAGTACCATTATGAATACCTCCCTAGTTAAAAGGGAGTGTTGACAAGTGTAACTAGGTTTGGTCTTCATAATGACATGTAATTATGATTTTATGTAAGAGACAAAGAAAAATAAAATGAATTTATTATATCGCTTGCTTCATGGGTTTCATGTGTAACGGATTTTATTTTTAGGTCAAAGACTCTCAATTTGGAGTCTCTAGGATTTTGTCATCTTCTCATAAAGATAATAGAGTCATTGTCATGTAAATGAAGTCATGTTACACTTTGTAAAAGACACATTTGTCTATGTAAAAGTAATCCTCAAAGACCTTGTCACTAGGCCTCTCCAAGTCTGCTTAAATCCTAAGAAGAAACCTACAAGATGAAGTCAGCTTTCCTCCAGCAATCATGTCGGCCTAAAGGACATGAGACAGCCTATATAAATAAGGTCTCTCGGCCTCACTAAGGAGATTCAATCATCTACAGTCATATATGCAAAGAAAGGGAGCTAAAAGAACAAGTGAAGAGAAGGCAGAATAGTCTACCTTAGTTCGGTCTTGATCACGCAAATCAAAAGGAGTCGAGGTCTAATCTAGGTTCTGTTGGAGCATCAAGAGACTTCGGTCTTAGACATAAAGTGACTCATTCAAGGTCAAAGGATAAGCGAGAAAAGGACTCAAGGAGTTGAGAAGAAGATCGAAGGAAGCGAAGGAAAGAAGCACTTGTTTGGGGTTACTAAAGTCTAGAGACCGAGTTTCTCTAGTGTAGGTGAAGTGCAGGAAAACAAGGATCTAAAGAAGCCGAGAATAGCAATGAAGGCTAGTGACAAGGGTCATAGGAGGATACATGTGTCAAGGGTCTTTGTCATGGTCTTGGTACTCATCAATTGAAGATCTATAAGAAGAATTTCTAATCGGGATTTCCTCTCAAAGAGTGAGGGGTTTTGGCCCTGGCTTACAAGCCTACATGCTGTGTTTATTGTGTATTTGATAATTGACTCGATGAGAAAAACATAATAATAATCTAACAAAGACAATATCTAATCAAGAAAGAAGAATAAAGTACATCACAAGTAATTATCAAGAAACAGATATACCACAAAAGCCCTTGATTTCTTAACATAGCAGTGGGTAGTTATGAGTTGTTCACGAACAGAGTTGATAGGAGTCTCGATGTGTTGTGCCCTTGATGGACTAAGGCACAACTAGTGAGCAGATTGGATAGTCGAGGTTCAGCGGCCAAATGGACTTGGAACATTGATAGAGACAGTGTTGCAAATCAGGAGTCGAAGGACCGGGAAAGTACAGGGTATGACCGAGAGGAACTGTGAGTGCATGCTACATCAGCTAGATGGTGAGAGTATCTTGTTGAGGGCAGATTGGTTGTCGATGGACTAACACCAAGCCCCAATTTTGTATTCTTGTACTAGTGGATGTATGAGGGCCATTATATCTGGTACAGGAGCCCTAGATTGTTGTATTATTCAATTTGATTAATATAACGAAGTTGGGTTGAAAATTGTAAAAAGTTGTTTATATTTTGTGCACTAGTAGATTTACTATTGTTTATATTTTGTTGTGCAAAGTAGTTTCATTGTGATCTTTGGTTTGTTAGCGTCAGTGATTTAAGATTATATCCCAAACACCAGGCTCGTGGAAAAACAACATGGTATCAGAGGGTGCCTGAGCTACTCAGAGTGAATCAGAGTGTGCACAGCTAAGCAACTCAGAGGGAGTTGTGGTTGTCTAGATCATGGAGCAGAGGGTTCAGCTGAAGACATGGAGATGTGGTCTTGACTAGCTTGGCAGCGAGGTTGGTTGGGAGTTCTGGTGGATTGGTGGTGAACGTGGTGAACAACAGTTTGTTGTTGGGCAAGTTGTTGTTTGACTTATCATGGATGGTTGGGACAACTCGAGGTTTTCTTTGGCTTGGACGAGATTAGATTGATCGAGATCGCTTCATGTGATGGACTGGATGTTGGCAAGCTAGAGTCTTCATCATATCGTGACTTTTCATATCTAAGATTGGTGGGATTTGCACAAGAGGTATATGATCCATTCACATCATGCTCTCATTCCCTAGAGAAAAAGGAATATGAAGAAGGGTGGAAAAACAAAGGTCGGGGTAACTCATGTACCATGATTTCTCCCTCCTACATCTATACACCCAAGTGTGGGCTTCCCTCACTATAGCTACGCTTGTACCATGGCATGTAGATTTGAGCCTTCCCTGTTATCCCATTTTGTTCCATCACTATTTCACATGACACCTTCCATCTAACGGATGTACCATGAGCCTGTCACTCCCTTAAAGGTTGAAACCACCTAATAGGGTCCTTGCTTAACCTCCTCCTTGAACCTCGGGACACCTGTATATTCTAAATCCCATTAAGGAAGGGCATGCCACTGTGAAGTTCTCACTTGGTTCCATGATTTGTAAGCTCATTTGCTAAATTGCACTAATGAATTGTTGAACTACAAGGTGAGGAGACGAATTGGATCTTATGCAAGATTGCAAATGGATCTTCATCTTGGGGATTGGTCTCCCTATACGGGATCCAAGCCTTCTAGAGGGTCTTAATGGTATTTATAAGGTGAACGTTGAGAGCCGTGGGCCTCCACTACAGCAAAGAGCATATAGGCACACCATGGGATCCTTAGCACCACTTATTGCTTGCTCATGTCCCACTTGTTCGATGATGATGATGCACCTCGACCACCTTGCCCAGTTGGCTACACACTGGCACCACACACTTGGCAGTTGATCCAAGGCCCAAATGGGGTTTTATCTCACCTAGGGAGACAAAGGAGGGTTGTATCATTGTTCTTGCCCTTACAGATGGAGCACAGACTTGTTGGATTTAGTTGGAGACTCATGAGGATATTTTTGTGCCCCCACAGCCACTTGGGATCACCACTGTTCATTTACTTGGAGATCAAGGGGCCACCCCCTTCATCATTGTTATTGGTGCCCTCCTATTCATTATGGCACATGAGGGACTTCATTTGGCCTTCCAACGGCCCTTCTAGCTACTTTCTATCATTTTGACCCTCTTGAGAGGCTAATTATTCATGTTATGGAACTATTTGGTGGGCTTTTCACCAAAATAGTGTTATTTTGCACATTATTTTATTATAGGTGCATTATTAGGCCAAATTTCGCCATTCAAATACCTTAGAGGATCATATAAATGTAAGAGAGGATCATTTGATCTCTCATCATCACTTGGATTTGTATCTTTCTCTTCTTGAGAATTTCGCACTACCTATTGATGGACTAATTGGAGGATCTCTAATGCATTTTGATGTTTGAATTGTTGCTATTCTATCTTGGGGCTTCTCACTTGCAAATATGATGGATGGATATACTCTTTTTGCCATGTAAGTTTCTCTTTTATGCGAATTTTTTTATTATATGTCTAATGTATGGAATGTTGCATCATGTTGCTAATTGTGCTCTAAATTTATGCCAAAATCTTGAATCACTTGGTAATCTTGATCTATTGCATGCATTATTCATTGGCAATAAGAGTGAATGTTCCTAGGGGTTAACTTAGGTTATTCAACCTTGAAACTCCATCTAGCTTTGCAAAACGAAGTGTAAATTCCTTATGTGACCTAACTAGCACCTCCTAGACTAGCAAAGTTGCATACTAAACTCCTTGATAGGACAAAAATCCTAAATCAATTTCACTTTGACTGCATTCTCCACAATTTGCTAGGCACTGGTCTCAAACCTTGGTGATCACCCTAAATTTCCCGCTTTCCAAATTTTTTTCTTCCCTAACCCTAGACAACCTAGCTAGGGCATCAAACGATTTCTTATACAGAGATCCACTTGAGGTGTGAGTTGGTGGAGGATTGCTCCACCTAAACTAGCTCCTCAAGTGCTTGCGGCTACGTCAAACCATATGCCTCTTCAATATGATGAATTTTCTCTTGCATGTGCTATCTTTATTCTGATCCATGCTCTGATACCATGTAGAATTTCCACGAAATTTTGATCTGTCAATATGAGCAATCTGAAATAAAACTTCTTTTCAGACAAACATAGAATTACTCTACCAAATAGCAGCGGAATAGAACAAAAATAAAAGCACAATCATACAATTCTAAAACACATAATTGTTTAGGGAACCCAACTGGGAAAACCCTTTGCTTGTTTGATAATTTTATTGATAGAAAAATTGAGCAATTGATCTCTTACAAAATACAATTGTTTCAATCTGAAAGACACACTTGTCTTTCCTGCTTGATCTAAGCTTGAAACCTTTGCAAGACTGTTGATCTCTATTGCCCTCTACCAAGCCTAGGCATCCCCAAGGGTAGACCTCAATAGGATCAATTTAACCTTTGAAGTGAATATTCTTTTCTAATCCTTTCCCCTCACCTTGTCTAGGATAGGAACATTGTTGGTTGCTATATTACATCCCCGAACCTGGACTGGGTCCACTTGGCCCCGTTTGGTCCTTCTCATCAAAGATTATTTGTCAAAGGCCATTTGGGAATCCAAGTTGCCCAACGATTTTAGAGATTGGGAACCTCATCCATAAGCCTATTCTTTCTACCTCAACCCTCCAATCCTCATCCCTCACCCCTAGTGGACCAAGCCCCTTGTTTAAAGAGAAAGCAAGCTCCATTCTTCAATCCACCTTAGGTTAGGTTTTCAGGGTCACTCATCACCTATCCATTGACATATACCTACAAGTGATTCCTACAATATCGGGACTCCTCCCATCGGTGAAAGTCTATAAAGAGCAGGGAGACTTAGCTGTGGTGACAGTGGGCTAAGCCTCCATCATTTCCCTTAGCCTAGCAGCTGACCTCTTAGGATCCCCTTTTAGATCCCCTACTAGCTTGAGTGGTAACATTTCTGGCGTCGTTGTCGCGGACATGAGAAGCGTGTTTTGTTCCCCATACGACATATTGATATATCATTATTGGTGAATCCATTGGAAGAACAAAGCCCTAGTTCTTCATTGAACTGCAAATTTAATGCTTATAGGGTGAAGCAAGCATCTATCAAGGCACTTCATTTCACCCTGGCGACTCCATTTTGATCCTAATATGCAAAATCATAGAAAATGGAATATCATAAAAAAGAAATTGATCTTGGTCCTATGTTTGCAAAACTCATTGACCAAGAGATTCAGGAACTACAAAAGAATGCAGATAAATCTGCAGAATCTTATCAAAATGTATTGGAAGATATGGATATGGAACTCATGGTCAGGTTTTATAGGTCACAACGAATGCAACTCAACATCATGAAGGGTTACTATGAGGCGGATCCTAGTCACCTCTTTAAATTTGCTCACCTAACCTATGCTTTCAATATTGTAACTGACCTAATCAATGACAAATGTTATAGACAACAAAAAAGTCCCACAAAGGTTAATCAATTGGATGACATTGAAGAAAGCTCAAGTGTAAGCAAGGACAATGGGAAATTTTCAGTTATAGAGGTGGAAGAAAATGACAATATCTCTTCTGAGGATGATGAAGATTTGGATCCTCTGAGCCTCCAAATCATGCAAGAAGGAATGGATGAATATAGTAGGTCATGCAGAGGGTTAGTGAGGGAATGGAATTATAATATTCCTCCATTTGCACGAAGAAGAGGTGAAGCTTCATAAGATGAAATATGAATATAAAGAACACCCTACTAATGCGCTCCTCCTTGAAGCGTATTTCCAAAATCATGTAAAGAATACCTTAGCTATTGTGCTTCAGGAGAAGAGGGAAGAAGAGTCCTCTCACTAGTCAACTAACCAAGATTAAGATACCCTTGAAGATATATATGAGGAAGATGAGCCCTTGTTTGGTCTTCATGATGAATGGGATGATTTTGAGAGCACGTGTGTTGAGGATGATGAGGCTATGGAAAGTAAAGTTGAGGTTGACTTTACCTCTCTCGAGGGTGTCAGTCCTGACAACTCTCCTTTCGAGAACCTTGAGGGAGGTGATCCCATGGGCTCCTTGGAAGATAACATTGAAGATGATTTCTGCATCGAAAAGGTGAAGTGGAAAATTGTTGCATCTCAATTTGATGGTGCTCCCATTTATGATAACGACAAAGAGGATGAGGTTGAAATTAGTATTCCTTTTCTCTCGAGCACTACTTACGATGACATACCCATCGATATCCTTGGGAAGGAGGATTATTATTTTCCTTTGCATGAGGAGGGCCAGTTGGGAGTAGTGTATTCTCCTTTTAGGGGAGACTCAATCTTTGGTAGTGATAACGATGAAATTGATAAGACTCCCACCTGTCTTCCTTATGATCCTATATTCGAATCGCTTGAGCCTTTAGATTATGGTTTGGAGGAAGAAAGACCCGTTGAATATAATGTTTCACTTTCCCCTTTGTCTTTTCCTCTTGTGCATCATCTTGAGTCTCCCACAAGTGATTCTCTCACCCCTTGTCATATGGTCCCAAGTGTCTGTGAGCCCTTTTCCCCTTCCGAGTGTAGTGTCAAGGGAGAACCCCTCATTGACTATACTTTACCTCCTTGGATGCACCCTCGGGGTTTTGATCACTCCACGACCTCCCCTCTTCAATGTGACCATTACTTTGAGCAACCTAGTTGTTGCACTCCTACTTTCTCTCACCTTTCGTTTCCCTCTCATCACCAACTCATGGCATCTACAAAGCATAATATTAGGACCAATGATCGTGATAGGGAGTTCTTGAGAGTGATCATTCATTCCACCATTTTGTACTTGGAGGGAAAGCCCGACACTTCTAGATTGACTTATTTTCTTAGAGCTTCCTTTTATCTCGGAAGGGGATCATGTTCTCCTGTCTCCCACCCATTTCATTCTCCATGTGACTACGACCACATTCAATTTGAGATTTGCTACATGAGTAATCATAATGGCAAGCATATGTATATTGGTATTGATATGATGATATGTTGGTTGCACTGGCTTTATGATTACACTTAGTGGTGCCATATCTATATGTATGTTAGAGTAGGATGCATTGCATAACAATTTTGCATTAGGACTAACCACATGATATTTCTCATGATAGATTAGATGCATTTAGATTAAAATTTGCATATTTTATTACTTGTTGGTTTTATGGGCTAACATTAAGCATGGGTGATCATAAGACACCGAGAAAAACATGTTGCCCTGTGGTTTTGATCTTTGACATGTGCTAATAGCAGGTCTACGGTGAGTCATGACCAAGAGATTGTTGGAGTTCTCATGACCCCTGTTCGAGTAGCCTTGCCCACTTCTTTGAGAGATCACATCCCAGTTGTAGCCAGATGTTACCCACCACTTCATGGGTAATATATTTCTCCATGATGGGCCTCAGTCGGCAGCCAGTAGCCCCTTACAGCTCCTTACTAGCTCGTTGGGCCATTTCTCTACTACCTGAGCCAGCCATGCGGTCCCTCACCCATATGTATTGATCGTGTGTTTGAAGGTGGGCCTCCCGAAGCCAAAGGTATGTCTTTTCATTTGGTAACTGAGTATTGGGTTTACTTATCATGGATGCTTATGGACATGGATTGATGGGGGGACTTGGAATAAAGAGTGGACTTAGTCTATGCTCTTATCCCCTTGATCTCTTTTGGGTGTTACCCTTGCATCTTAGTCCCATGGGATCTCCTTTATTGACCATTTGGTTCTAGGGTCGTACTACTTGGGAAACCCTGACTTTGGGTGCGTGGTCCCGCTACTTTATCCGCATGTATTACTCTCCTTCCACTCATTATACTCCCTTTCATCAATTTTCCCACCTGGGTCCACATAGCTCCCATGGGTCCACATGGGGTCAGTTTCCCTATTCCCTTGCCCCCACCTTAGGTAAGGCCTGGAATGATGCCCTGGAGGTTGAAGCAACTAAAAGAAAAAGACAAAGCATAATTGGCCACACTTAACTAGAAATTGTACCACAAAATGCAAAAGATAGTCGGGACAAAAATAATTAGCAAGTGGACAAAATCCAAAGCATGGGCTCTGCCCCTTACCCATGGCCATCACCCTGGTTCCATAGGCCCTAAATGAGCCTCCTTTATCATGCAAGAACCCATGATTGTCTCAACCCCCTAGAGGGAAATGAACCGCCCTACCTTAAAAGGGGTAATCACTACTATATTTGGCACATCATGCTCTTATCCTTGATCCCCGAGCAGTTAATTAAAGAAAATTCAAAGGAAAAATGCATATAAAGAAGGGTGGAAAACCAAGGTCGAGACACCTCAAGTACCACGTTTGCTCCCTCCTAAACATTATATACCCTGGTGTGGGCTTCTCGTTATCTGGCTGCCCCTATGCCCCGATATGTGGCTCAGGAATGCCCCTCTCATTCCCTACTCCCTCTCACTCATTTATCACTTGCCACCCTCGTTCAAAGGATGTACCTTGGACCTACTATCCCCTTTAAGGATTGAAACCACTTAATAAGGTACATGGCTACCCCCCTTTAGAGTATGGAGACACTAGCACGTGCCAGATCCCTCTATGGAAGGGCATGCCATTGTGAAGTGTCCATTTTTTCATCCATGGTTTTTAAACTCTATTACACGACTATTCTAATGGTTGGTTGTACTGGAAGCCTACGGGGCACATCGGATCTTATGCAGGATTACAAGTGGTTTCCATTTGGGTTTGGTGTCCCTATACGAGATCCTGACCCCCGAGGGCTACATTGGCACACATAGGGTGTGTATCGAGAGGTATGGGCCTCCACAGCAGCAGACAGCGCTTCATGGACCCCTTCAGATGTTCAGGGATTACTAGAGATCCACTCTTGGACGAGGAAGATGCATCATGCCCAACCAGCCCCACAAGTGTACCACACACTTGGAGGGTGCCCCAGGGCTTGTACGAGGACCCGATGATATTTATTACAGCATCTGAGCCTTCACAGAACATTTACAGGCATCTTTGATCCATTTGGAGACTCATGGGATCATTTATGTGCCCCCACACCCACTGGGAGCACCACAGGTCTACTACTTGGAGAACAAGGGGCCACCCCCTTGTCCATCATATTCAGAGGGATTTATTCCTCATTATGGCACTTCAGGATATTACTAGGCCTCTTGGAGGGCCCTACGACATGTACACATCATTATTTGGCCCTTGTGTGGCTTATTTTTACACCTATGAGCTAAATTGGTGAGCTTGTCACCAATAGGGGTGTTATTTTCACATTATTTTATTATTAGAGCTATTAGGGGCTTTAGGCTAATTGGAGCTCCCTAGGAGGCTATATATTGATGTTAGCTCCATTCATTTTCATCATCACTTGAATTGGGATCTCTCTAATCATAGAGAATCTCATTTTTCCCCTTTGAGGACTTTTTTGGAGATGGATGAATTTTGATGTATGGAATTAGGCTATTTATCTTGTCTTGGAGCTTTGTCTTGCAACGAAATGTTGGTTGGATATACTCTATAACATTGTGAGTAAATTTTAATCTCGTTATTCTTGTTGTTGCATACTGCTAAAGCTAGGGCTAGTTGTTGCATCATTAAAATGTGGAATTGAGCATGTTTTAGCTAATTTAATGTATGGGCCAATGTTATATGAATGAAATTGTCATAGAGTATATTTTGTCTTGATAAGATTGCATTGTTTGCATGGAAGTATAAATGCTTGAAAGTCGTTTTCTTTCTTTCTAATAACATTGGACAAAGTTGAATTTTTGGGCCTCCTTGATCAAGACACCAAGTTCTTACTCATTATCATCCTTGACTCAACATCCCCAAGTGGACTAGGCCCTGATCCCTTAAAAAGGGTGGTACTGGTCACCCTTTCACCTTTTTACCTTTTTTTTACCTTTTCCCAAGTCTACCCCACAAGGGTCATCTCGGGCATCAATTTCCCGAGAATTGACCCAAGGAAAATTTTCGATATCCTACAAGCTACTGCGCTGGTGGGTCCCCTCCCTCTCCATAAATTTTCAAGTCATTCTCATGGTGGGATCTCTGAGAATCCTAAGCCCTAGCTCTAGGATCGAAATATGCCTAGGCATCCCCAAGGAAACCTTAACCAAATCGAATGCTTCCAGGGGAAATTTTAGGTCTCTCTGAATGAGGAATTTCTCTTGCCTAATGAAGGGAATTTATCCCTAAGCCGCCAAATTAACACTCCCTCTCAGCTAGGGAGAAATTTCTGACTACAAAGTATGTCCCATCACAAATGTCTCGTGATCATCAAATCAAATGTTATCTCTACTCATCTATGTACTTCACCTACTGAACACTCTCGAATCTAAAAGAAGAATTTGACATCATATGGGAGCTCAAGCTACAACCCACTATCTAATGACAACAGGCGAGATCCATCTACCAACAAGAGGTAGAGATCACCACCATCCTATTGTCCAGTGACAATTGGGGGAGATCCATCTACCAGCAAGGATCACATCAACTTGCTATATAAGGGTAGAGATGTTTGTTGATCTTCCCAAGTTGACCCTGAGGAGTCAAGTGGTAGACCACCTACATCCTCCATACTTGAGGGAGATCCACTTGCCATGCAAGGATCACACCATCTCAAGTCATCTCAACCCATTAGCTAGATGGGGAGGCAATCCCAACAAGACCCACTTGTGGGTAGGATGCATACTGGAGTATACTTTGTCAATCATGATAGGGGGAGATACCCAACTTGTCATAGGGGAGATCCACTTACCTCAGAGGGTAAGGATCACAACCGTCCTATTGCCCGAAGATACCTCAACCCCAAGACCTCTCAAGCTCAATTCCTCTCCCTGTGAGCTCAAACAGTGAGCAAGAGCACAGCTAAGTGTTTTTGATCAGTCGGGACCCTTACCCAGGAGGGTCACATCCATAAAGCCTTTCAGTAAAGCCTTGGTGAGAATGTTCATTATTTGTGCATTTGTCGATATGTGATGGAGCCTTACGGCTCCTCCCTGTACCATGTCTCAAATGTAATGGTACCTAATCTCAATGTGCTTGGACTTGTCATGAAATACGGGATTCTCCGCCAATCGGATCCCACTCTTACTATAGCAATATATCTTTGTAGTATCCAAGACTTTCTCAAATTGCTCTCCAAAGAAATTTCTCAACCAAACTTCCTCACAACTAGCCATGCTAGCAGCAATTTACTCTGCCTCTGTCGTGCTTAAAGTTAAGGGGACTTCTGTTTCCTGCTCATCCAAGATATCATCACAGACCCCAAACTAAAACAGTATCATGATGTTCTCTTCCTATCAATAATGTTTCCAGCCTAGTCAACATCAGTGTATCAATGCAATCGTACATCTCCAAAAGTGTATCTCAAACCAAGATTGCTCTCATTAGCCGATTAAATCTTAATAGCATAAAATTAGAAATTTTTTGAGATTTTAGAGTAGATAATATGGATGAATAACTTCGAAAAATTACTGGCCAAAACCCTCCTGCAAAATAATTCGTCAAAATGAAAGCCCAGAGCTCAAACAAGGTTGATTCTTCCCCACAGTCGTTGAACTTGTTGTCCAAGGGCTACTTGTGAAAATTTCGTTACTCCGAATCCCACTGCAGCAACTGATTAGATTTCTTCTATTTGTTAATTTCTAAACAAATTATTTACCGTGTTCTATAGTAAATAGTGAAACCCATACACTACAGCCTTCACAAAATAAAATACTGCAGAAAATACAATGCAAGAAATACTAGATGCACACACACATAACTACACAATTATTTTTGGACTAATTCCCTGGAAAAAACCCAACTTGGGAAAAATGGTACAGCAGCTGAGGGTTTTAATATTAAGCAGTATCAAATCATAGTACAAATCTTTGGATTCCCAGACTGGCTATCCAATACAAAGAAATAACTGACAAACAATCTAGTGAGAAAATTCTCACTTCCACAGGCGATCCGACACTGACCTTAGCTATGAAAGCGCTACCTCTGCGCAGTGGCTGCATCACACTACGTAGTTTTGCATCATACAACTGGGAGCACTCATTCTCCTCGCCACTGATCTTCTGTTGTCCAGAAACTGGACCCTCTTGGCCTCTGGAAACTCTCTCTGCCTTCTGGCACTGAATCAGCTCTGTCTCCCAATAAAATTGCAAATCTCCTCTGAAGCACTGTGCTACCTCTCTATGGAACTGCTACCTCTCTGCTATGCACTCACCGAATCTGGAAAAATTTCCTCCGGACTTGTTATCCTTGCCCCACTCTCACGGCAACGAGCTCATTGGCTCTCTCTGTGACAACTCAGCGATGCTACTCTAGAAAATCGATCTGCCGGCAAGTTCGATCCCTCTCTTGCTGTGTTCTCCAAGTGCCCATCGAGTTCCTTCTTATAATCTCTCGTTGAGGCATCAACGACCACGATTAGATCTTAATCGATGGCTAAGATTAACTTAGACTCGATCCACGACTTTATCTAGAAGATTCGCACCCGACTTAATTAATACCCTTTAATTAATCATATTTCCTAAATTTAGACTTAGAAAATATTAAAAACTGATTAATTATTTTAATTAAGTCAGTTCTGGGTGCAATTTCCCCAAACAATTATGGGTCTTGGAGAATGCATGTGTCTTAGCCTCTCTACAAAATCTCAAGGCTAGAGCACATTTGATGCTAAAAAAATCAACACTAGTGTACCTGTAGAATTCTATTTAATATTGAAAATAAATGTTAGATCATATGATGAATCAGATCAACAAGATAACTCATACCAATAGAAAAATTTTATGACCGACAAATGAAATAACAATTATAAATTTTAGCACAATATAGAGCACGAACAAATAAAAACTAGCACATACCACAGATCAGCAAAGAGAAGAACACCATGAACTGAAACCCCAAAGTCTTTCTATTATGCGAAAAATAATTCCAACAGAGTACAAGCTCAGTACATTAGAAAATTACTTCATCCAAAGAGAAGATGTCAAACAAGAGCTCAATAGCGTCCTTATACAGAAAAAAACCCCCAAGTGGAAAATAATGGCTAGTTGGCTTAATCCTCGTCAAAATAATATCGTCCATAGAAAATAACTTGATCCTTTTAATCTCCACCGTTGATTTTTTATTTTTGAGGAAAACTCTGAATTTCTCTTAAAAAACATTTTTTATTAATCCAAAAATTAATATTTTGGATTAATTTCCTCAAAAATTTGACTTCAACTTAACCACCAAGGTCCAAGGGGTCAAAATTTCTTAAAATATCCATTTTTCCCTTGGTGGAGGACCTCCAAAATTTAATTTCTTTTTGACCCACGAATTTTTTATTATTTTCCACTTGGAGAGAATTTAATTCTTCTCAAATTATTTTTGACTCAAAATTAATTAATTTTCTGGCTTAGGATTTTTATTTAATTTTTCTAAAAAAATTAATCAATTGACTATAGGGGATTAATTATTTTTTCACCCTCAAATACTTTAGCCATGGTGTCTAACTATGAGTAGACATGCATTAAAATATTTTTTACATCAAATTATTACAATATCAACCCTTAGAAGGTGAAAACACCTTTAGATATAGACCCTTGAGACATTACCCAATTCTGCAACATAATATGATTTAGTATGAAACCAAGTGTGTTTATAATAAAATAATTTAGCCATGGTGTCAAACTATGAGGGACCATGCACTAAAATTATTCCTAAACACGCTTTTACAACGGACTCAATAAACACTAACACTCACCTAGGGCATTGCCAATGAATTTCACCCTAGCTTCGAGGTTATAGCTGGAAGAAAAACTCTATTGATTATCCGTGTTTACAAACACACATAATTCGAGGAGGTTAAAAAACTTCCTGGGATGAAATCCTTTTCCAAAAATCCTAGGCGTTCCTAGGTTCAATTACATGACTCAATGGTCATATTAACATCATTTACAATAAACTTTGCAGAAATTGGGTTTAGAATGATATAATCTGAAGTTGAATGATGAACTTGATTTGAAAAATTTTGGTCTACTACTTCGTACTCTACTTCTTGGATTGTTGAAAAAGTGTGGTCAACAGTCCCCATCCGCTTAGGAGACATTAGGGGCAGATTTCGCTAGCCTAATTAAGTTTTTGTAGGCTAGGACGGGAAAAATGGAATAATTAATCAAGGGAACACAATTTGCCTAAGATAAAACATTATAAAAGCTAAATGGGGAAAAAAAGGACATGGGTCCTAAGCTAAAGAAAAGTCACTTTTAAATTATAAAGTGAGTAAACCCACCAAAGTGACATTATTAAAGTAAAGGTAAAAAGGTGTCAAAAGAGTCAAGTGAGTTATACAAAAGGGGAAATGAGAAATCTCTCCTCATTCTTGCATTTGTTCAAAAGAAAAATAGAATTTTAGAGAGCTCTTCAGAAAGAGACTAGGGCTTTGGAAACCCTCATCTTGGTTGTTGGTTTCAGTCTTGAAACTATACACTCTGGCTAGTATTGGAGCGGGATCACTCAGATTCCGACATTGTGCTTCATTGTGGACGAAAAAGGCATTGGTAGAAAGACAGAGGTGTTATCAATTGATTTTATATTCTAACTTTTGATATTTTACATTCTCTTTATAGGCTGAATCTTGAGCTATATCGAAGGCAAAGCATATACCTTTAGAGTTGCCGAGTTTTTCCCTTCACATATTAGGCCAAGGGCTCTCTTTGCTGGTCAAGTTTGCCTTCTATTGTTGTTGGTCGCGCTGACTATTATGTGGGGGCCGAGTTCTATCTTTATGAGTGCCAAGTTCAGTGATTAAAAGGGTTGAGTTTACTTGAAGGGGCCAAGTTCTATTGAGTAGGACAAGTTTTGTAATGACCCACCTCGAGTGATAGGGAACATAGAAATATTAGCATGCATATGAGACATGCATATGATAGCTACATATGCATGTATCGCATGCACTGCACTAGTATCCATACTAAATTAAAAAGGATTCACAAGCATAAGATACAACAATTAATTAAAAAAAATACTAAAATAAATACCCAACTCGAAAGCATAATATTGAATATATTAAGATATTTATGTGTGTACCATCATCTTAATAGGTAACTATAGTTTATTATAAAATATGAATGCAATATACAAGTTAAAATGGAAATATGATTTATACAAAATAAAAATTTTATATAAATTAAAGAACATATATATGGAAAAAAATATTATATTCGATAAAAGAAAATATGTATATGTATATATATATATATATATGATACAACTTAAATAAAATTATCATAGATAAAACAAAACAAAAAGACTATGCATCATATCATACCTAAACTAAAAAGTAATGAAAGATTGTCGCATCATTAACATTTAAGGAGAAGGTGGTTAACATTATATGACATGTTTCAAAACAAAGGAGATGGTAAAGCATGACACCTAGAGAAAGGACCACCCCGGAGGAGTTTAACCGACTGTGATTTGGGAAAGGATGGGATAAAGAGGCGGTGAAGGGGAGAACCTCGGAGGGGGGAAATTTTCTTGGGATTTTTACAAAGACGGAGGGGAAGTTAGAGAGTCACAGAGATTGAGTTTGATTATTTTTGGAGTTTTGGACATGGGGGCTAGAAGACTTGTGTTCTGGATCTGGGAACCGTATAGGTAGATCTTAGATAGGCTGGGAGGAAAAGGGCAGTTTGGTAACGGGAGTTGGAGCCACGACGAATCAGAAACATCTTCAAACACAGAGTTTCAAGTAAGTACTCAATAGTGAATTGATCAATTTTGCTTCAAAATTTCACTCTTTGGATTCCGAGTACAAAGTTTGTTAAAATTTGTTAATTTTGAGAAAGTAGGGTTTCACATTTTGGTATCATAGCATTAGAATGTTAATTGCCGAATCTTGAGCTTCTTTGGTTAAATTTCAAAAATAGGGCTTTACATTTTGGTATCAGAGCATTAGAATGTTAATTACCAAATCTTGAGTTTCTTTGGTTAAATTTTAAAAATAAGGCTTTACATTTTGGTACTAGAGCCAACGTTCAACTCTTCGGGACCTTACAAGCCCTACAGTCATCGGAATTTGAAAAAAAAATATGGCATAAGGCATTAGAATCGGGTATAATAAAAAAAATAGTTATAAAAAAAATTGATTTTGCTTCTAGGCCGAGTTGTAGTTGGTTGTTCTCACCGTAACAACATTAGAGGTACCAGACTTGAGTACGTTCATATTTGCTTATTATTATTATTATCCAATTGTCAAGTCACAGCTAAGCTAGACATTTAGTGTATGAGACCCCCTTGTTTGTGAGAAAAGAGACCACCTTCAAAGTCTACGAAGACATACATATTCTACCCGCTCTAATTTTGAACCCATGACCTCTTAAGAGGAAATGCATACTCTTAACCATTAAACAAACTCAAATTACAGAGTTGTATGTGCCATCATATAAACATAGACCCACTCAAGCTGTATGTGCCATCATATAAGGCTTTGTGCGTGCAATCCATTGGAGTTATAGATGACTTTAATTATGTTCATCGTTTCTTGCCATTTGCCCTATTTCATTAATTACCTATAATATAATTAATTTGTTTCTGATTAATATTAGCGACAAAAAAAAGCTTTGAACCAATGTGAATTGACAGTTTCGAGATTTAATTATGGGCAAGTTATGTTCAGAACCTTTGCGGGTTCACCTTTCTTCAAACTCAACCCCAACGCACGACCGATTATGCCTAAGCTCATAACTTGTGGTTGGTGGAAAGAGTGGAAAGAAATAAGGCTCACGGATGGTGGAGGCAAACTATTGGAAGCAGTGTGTTTGACTGTGACAACTCCTGACTCTCGAAACCTAAACGTTTATTTCAATTTTATTTTTTTTAAACTGACCGTATGTACATATCTTTGTTTTAAATTACCAGGCCACCTCAATTTAACTGGTGCAACGAAGCCTGAGCGATTATTTATAATCCAAACCGCCATATATTTGGGATTTGCTTGACTTCGCTGTTAGACTTTTTTTATATACCAACTACCTTTTGAATTTATATCATGGAATGGCACTTAAGTTATTTTATAAATAAACACCTAAGGTTTTTTTTCTTTAACCTTACAACCGAGACAATCGACCGAGACGTGTGGTGCATGGCTGTTCCAACTGGGACATAAGTATTAAGCAACATCGAATTGTCCGCTCAGGTAGAGCTCTAGGTTTTATGTAAGATAGAAAGTAGAGTGTACATAGAACTCAACGTATAGACAAGGAATCAATATCTGCTCTCTTTTGTGAAATATGGAGAATAATTACGTATATAACTGGCATAATGGATGGATGGGCGAACTCTTTCTTTCTCTATGTTATTAAAATCTTTTGTCTTACTCCCTTTCCGTGCTGAATATGCCGGCCTGTACTGTGAAGCACATTGCTGTATATAGTAATGAGGCTGAGGACTATATTGTTAAACTCCACGTATGACCTCGACGTTATGCCACATCGCATTCATGACAAACTTATCAAATATCCCCATCCTCATTGCCACTAGTGTGTCAAAATGATGAATTTTGTTTTATTCCCATCTATCTTTACGTAGCTAGAGAGATACACTAATAGATGTAATAGAGAATATACAGATTTAATGTAGGCCAAGGTTGGGCATAAATTAAATCATATCATACTCCGCCCAAGTTTATTTACGTAGCTAGAGAGATACCCTAATAGATGTAATAGGGAATATACAGATTTTAAGTAGGCCAAGGTTGGCATAAATTAAATCATATCATACTCCGCACTAGTTTATTAAACAGGGTGTAAAAGTTGGAAAATATTATTTAATATAATTTTGAAATAGTATAGATTCATTTTACGTAGCTAGAGAGATACCCTAATAGATGTAATAGAGAATATACAGATTTAATGTGGGCCAAGGTTGGCATAAATTAAATCATATCATACTCCGCCCAAGTTTATTTACGTAGCTAGAGAGATACCCTAATAGATGTGATAGAGAATATACAGATTTTAAGTAGGCCAAGGTTGGCATAAATTAAATCATATCATACTCCGCACAAGTTTATTAAACAGGGTGTAAAAGTTAGAAAATATTATTTAATATAATTTTGAAATAGTATAGATTCATTTTAAATATAGATTTAACATGGGTTGAGAGATTTTTTTTTATGAATCTATATTATATAAATATTTTTTATAGTTATTTTTTGTTTTTAGATTTTTTTTAAATTTTATTTTGATCAACATAAACAAAATTTCAATTTTCAATTTTGATGACGAACACAATTTCAATTTTGATAACGAATAGATATAGTTACACGTCATACTAAGTTATAAAATAAATTAATAAGCCTCAAGACTTAATAATATATGAGTAAATTTACTAAACAAATAATTATACTAAAATCATAATTTTTGAAAAAAAAAATAATAAAATTATTAATAATAATATTAATATGTTTATTATACTATTAAAAAAAATGTACGACCTCGGTCGAATCCGTTGACATCGGCTGTAACTTAAGTTAAGAATATTATATATATTCAAGTCAATAATATTAAAAAAATAAATAGATAACTGTATAAGACCTCAATCGAATCCGTTGGCATCGTCTGTAACTTATGTTAAGAATATTATATATGTTCAAGTCACTCTTTTAAAAATCTTAAATGAATACTCAATATTCGATTTCCTCCATTGAAAACTATAGTACTATGAATTACCAAAAATATTTAAAATAAATTGAATAATCTAAATATTATAGATAAAGGCCTAATAATATCGATAATGCAAAATTATTTTAAATGTATATATAATATGTTAAAATAAATTTTCACAAAAAATAAGAAGGGTTGTTGTATTATTATAAAGTGAAAGCAAATATAGTGTATAGAAAATTGATTTATTTTAGTGAAGATTTATAAATTATATTAATTTTTTTTTTTTTTAAGTTTCATATGTTTAATATGTTGTTGGTGATTTCACATTAAGGAGTGGCTTAACAAAATACTCAATCACCCTCTATTCTTGAGACCTCCTAAATCATATCAATTATTATTTTAAAATGTATATAAAACATCATTAAATAATTTATTTATTTTTAAAAAGATAAAGTGAATGTCCAATATGTCATGGGTGACTTCACATCAAGAAGTGGCTTAACAAAACACCCAATCACAGTCTAACAAAGCACCCAATCACAGTCTATTCAAAATCTAGTAAACTATATCCATTATTATTTTAAAATGTATATAAAACATCATAAAATAAATTATTTATTTTTAAAAAAATAAAATGAATGTAAATATAAAAAAATGACATTGATTTGAGGCAGAATTTATTGATTACATCTAAATTAAGAATATTAAAAATAAAGAGAAATTATTCATATATACAAATATATATATTGGATATGAATTTTAACAATAAAGATACAGTTTTATTTATCTTTATTTTACTTGTATTGTTTTCAAATAAAATGATAAAATTAAATTTTATTTTTATAAAAATAAATTGACTTTTCTTATTGTATAGATAATTATTTTATTTGTAAATTTTTTTAAATAAAAAATATAAAATTAACTTTTATTTGTATAAAATTAAATTGCCCTACTTATTATATAGATAATCACTTTTACCAAAAGTAATTGGACATTATTTATTTTTTTAAAATAAAAATTTAAAAAAAAAATAAATTAAATTGACCTTTCTTATGTTATAGATAATCATTTTTACCAAAAGTAATTTGACATCATTTGATCATTTGTCATTCCAATTGCATCTAGCGGTCCTTTGAGTTATATTAGTTGATCATTTGTCATTCCAATTGCATCTAGAAGTCCTTTGAGTTATATTAGTTATTTGTCTCATTTAAAGAGCGGTCCTTTGAGTTATATTAGTTATTTGTCTCATTTAAAGAGTTATATTAGTCATTTGTTTAAAAAAAAATAGCTTTATATTAATCATTGGTCTCATTTAAAAATAATAGTTTTATATTACTCGGATATAAGTCTTTTTAAGTTATATTAATCTTTCCATATATATATATATATATATATATATATTCTATACTTAGATATAAGAGTCCTTTTAAGTTAAATTGATCTTTTTGTGATATATATATATATATATATATATATATATATATATATATATATATACTTTTGATTTCACTTACTTTGCCTAACATGGTAAAACTCTATATTTGTTATTTTAATTTTTATGACACTAAAATACCAATCTTCTCGGTAACAAAGAATAATACACCATCATTATTGATTCACTGGGAAGGCTGGATAGGGTTAAATTTCAGCTTAATATTATTTTGGATTGTGTGGTTTAATTTTCACTAGGCCATCTTGGATATTTTAAACTCTATATTTGTTATTTTAATTTTTATGACACTAAAATACCAATCTTCTCAGTAACAAAGAATAATACACCATCATTATTGATTCACTGGGAAGGCTGGATAGGGTTAAATTTCAGCTTAATATTATTTTGGATTGTGTGGTTTAATTTTCACTAGGCCATCTTGGATATTTTATTTTACTTACGTTGCCTAACCTGGTAAAACTCTATATTTGTTATTTTAATTTTTATGACACTAACATACAGATTTCACTTACTTTGCCTAACATGGTAAAACTCTATATTATTTTGGATTGTGTGATTTAATTTTCTATATTATTTTGGATTGTGTGGTTTAATTTTCACTAGGCCATCTTGGATATTTTCTTTTACTTACTTTGCCTAACATGGTAAAACTCTGATAGGGTTAAAATTTGATTTCAGCTTAATATTATTTTGGATTGTGTGGTTTAATTTTCGGTAGGCCATCTTGGATATTTTCTTTTACTTACTTTGCCTAACATGGTAAAACTCTATATTATTTTGGATTGTGTGGTTTAATTTTCTATATTATTTTGGATTGTGTGGTTTAATTTTCACTAGGCCATCTTGGATATTTTCTTTTACTTACTTTGCCTAACATGGTAAAACTCTATATTTGTTATTTTAATTTTTATGGCACTAACATACAGATTTCACTTACTTTGCCTAACATGGTAAAACTCTATATTTGTTATTTTAATTTTTATGACACTAAAATACCAATCTGCTAAGTAACAAAGAATAATACACCATTACTTTGCCTAACATGGTAAAACTCTATATTTGTTATTTTAATTTTTATGACACTAAAATACCAATCTGCTAAGTAACAAAGAATAATACACCATCACTATTGATTCACAGGGAAGGCTGGATAGGGTTAAAATTTGATTTCAGCTTAGTATTATTTTGGTTGTATGGTTTAATTTTCATTAGGCCATCTTGGATATTTTCTTTTACTTACTTTTCCTAACATGGTAAAACTCTATATTTGTTATTTTAATTTTTATGACACTAACATACCAATCTGCTAAGTAACAAAGAATAATACACCATCATTATTGATTCACTGGGAAGGCTGGATAGGGTTAAAATTTGATTTCAGCTTAATATTATTTTGGTTTGTGTGGTAATTTTCATTAGGCCATCTTGGATATTTTCTTTTACTGCAGCCACTGATTTTATAAAGACTGAAGTATCCAGTTCCTTTTGTATGACAATGCTGAACCGCCAATAAGGACTGTGAATCTGACTTTCAATGTATTTTAGAGTTGAACGTTGCCCTCTTCCATTTTTACAACTCTGGAAAACTTTGGAAAATTGTGGGCTGTAAACAACCTTCAAAATTAGTCTAGTTGCCTCTTGTACAGCTTTCAATTGTATGTTGGGAAGCATTAAGTATTCGTGATTATTTTTCGACGAAGAAAATGTTGAATATTTGATTCTACATCAAATGCCCATCATTAACCTTAAATGGTATGTCATGTGTGGCCCTCAAGAACGTCCTCTTGAGTGTAGATTCAGGAACCAAATACATCATGTCTTTAAAGAAAATAACCTCATATTCTACCCTGTACCTCTCATCTTGGATAAGACCGCCCATCAATCTGCAGGCAAACTTATTTTGGAGTATTCCACTAAGAGGTGGGCTTTCCAATGTTTGGTCATTGCAACCTTTTTGTAATTATGAGAAGCCGAATTGACCACAGCTGTACCTGTTCTTTCATCCTTTGGTTGTTTAGCGATTCTTTGCACAATCTTAGAAACTTTACATAATTTCTCGGTTGACTCTATTTCATCCGGAAATCTCGTCTCATTGTTCTGATTTTTCTCTTAGGTAATTCCTACTACCAGCCTTCCAGGGGTATCTTGTGAAACTGAAGATTTCGCAATTGTCACAAGTTTCTTTTTTTTAAAGCCTTTTTGTTTCCTTTATATTTGTATAAGAAACTATTTATATACTGTTACAGGATAGTTAATAAAGGATTGGACTGTTCCTTTTAAATCTGGCATGATAAGTTGATCCATTCACTTCAATAGTGCATGCCATAGATTGGAATTATGTGGATAATCATTGAAAGTCAAATTGTGTCACATCCTGACCTGAAAAATGTTGCTATAGCTGTGCGAGCTGAAAGTCAAATTGTCAAAACTCATGCATAGGATGTTAACTTTGTTAAAAAAAATAATAATAATAATTATAAATCTAACCCTAGTGTCCCTTCTGAAGTATCGTGTTGACTAAAAGTATCTGGACAGCTCACCATTACAAGTTGCAGTGCTTCCTAAATGGCACTGCAGGAGGTGATCAATACCTTCGGGCTTTATCACTCACCCATATGCCAAAATTGCATCCTCAAGCTGGAGGGTTTACTCAACCCTGGAATAATATGATGTAAGAGCTCATGTACTAATCAATGCAAGTCTCATGTCCTTGAGACTGGGCCACCAGGTATCATGAATGTCAAGGAAAAACTACCATTGCAGGTTCAACAAGAATGGCTATCCTAATAACTGAAGCACACCATGTCACTGCCCCTAACATTGTCCCTATCATATATGGGCTATGCTATGACTATGATCAATTATAAATCTATCTTGATATTTCTTATCATAATATATGTTGCTATCCCTTGCTTGTTTAGGGAAATGATGAGGACATTGTAAGCAGCCAGATCACGTTGAATACCTGATCCCTCTACAACATTCCATGCTCGCTAGAAAATATCTTCAATCCCTGTTACGTTGTTAAGAAAACAGCTTCCTGGACCCAATTCACTATTCTAGTTCCATATATTCTTGGCACATATCATAACCTTGCCATTGTTGATTCTGCCTCATAAACTCTTAAAAGAACACTTCAATTAAACTAAGTGGTGATTTAATTCATGCATATGTTGAATTTAACATTATGGAGAGAATAATTGAATTCACAAGTAAAAGGCTGAATTCAGATTCTTCAAAAGACCCCCATATCTTGGATAAAGGACAAAGATTGGGATTTAATGGATAATTTGTTTGAAAGATAAAATTATGTCAACATAGCAATGCATTGGTTCCAATTAGTGGGTTAGGTTGCCTTATCTTCTGTTGTGGTAAAGTCTGAGAACATTAGCTTGATGAAAAGGATGGGCAAACGGAAGAACATGGAGGGGGGAATCAATGGTATTTCTATAGCAAAGTGAGGCATAAATCTGAAACAACCATGGAAATACATGTTGAATGTCAGATTAGTAATAATAGAATGAAAGTAAAAAGTGGTAAATTTAGATACTAGAGGTACACTGGAAAGGTAAGAAAGATCTAGTGAATTTGTAGAACTAATATTAAAACTAGTACAAATTAGCCATAAGAGATATTGTGTAAAAAAAAGGGATAAAGCTACATATTTTCTGTTGCGAACAAAAGCATTGGAACTCGATATAAGACATGGGTTTCAGGACAGAGAAAGGAAATTTATGTGCAATGTTTAGCACTTTGGCATGACATTTTGTACTAGCCTTAAAGGAATGAGTGTTGGGACAACATTCAGACCTAATTTAGCAAAAGGGGGACAAAAAATATTATATTCAATAAAAGAAAATATGTTTTATATATGTATATATATAATACAACTTAAATAAAATTATCATAGATAAATAAATAAAAAAAGACTATGCATCGTATCATACCTAAACTAAATAAAGTAATGAAATTTTGCTGCATTGTTAACATTTAAGGAGAAGGTGGTTAATATTATATGACATGTTTCAAAACAAAGGAGATGGTAAACCCTGTCACTTGGAGAAGGACCACCGCAGAGGAGTTTAACCGACAGATAACCCACTGTGAATTGGGAAAGGATGGGATAAAGAGGCGGTGAAGGGGAGAACCTCGGAGGGGGGAAGTTTTCTTGGGAGTTTTACAGAGACAGAGGGGGAAGTTCGAGGAGAGTCACAGACAGAGAGAGATTGAGCTGGATTATTCTTGGATTTTTGGGCATGGGGGGCCAGAAGACTTGTCTTCTAGATTTGGGGACCGTATAGGTAGACCCCAGATAGGCTGGGAGGAAAAGGGCGGTTTGGTAACAAGAGCGGGAGCCACGGCAGGTCAGAAACATCTTCAAACACAAAGTTCTAGCTAAGTACTCAATAGTGAATTGATAAATTCTACTTCAAAATTTCACTGATTGGATTTTGAGCACAAATTTTGTTAAAAATTGTTAATTTTGGGAAATTAGGGTTTTACATTTTGGTATCAAAGCATTAGACTGTTAATTGCCGAATCTTGAGTTTCTCTAGTCAAATTTCAAAAATAGGGCTTTACATTTTGGTATCACAGCATTAGAATGTTAATTGTCAAATCTTGAGTTTCTCTGGTTAAATTTCAAAAATAGGGCTTTACAAGTTTGCTTAAAGGGGTTTCCTCTCGACTGTTTAACAAGTCGAGTTATCACTGCTTGCTGAAGTAATAGGCCATGGTCATCTTTCCTACTAAAGGCTTTGAGTTCTGGTTATTTTCTGAGTTGTCGTTGTTGTTGGGAAAGTTGATATCCAACTTTAAAGAGCTAGGAGTGATTGTTGTAAAGGGAGGGCACATTTTTGAGTTGTATGTACCTAATTTGAAGGCTAAACCCACACTGTTATCAGACCTAGAGATAGCCATCTATTGCTATTATATTTATGAGTTATTTCTAGAGGCAAAAAGGTCATTACATTGTTATTGTTAGCCTTTATCAGTGGTATGTACCTTTCTGAGTTCAATATAAATTATATGTTGTTGTTTTGAAGTTCTATCACGGTGTTTATTTGGTACTGTGTACGTCTTATTTAAATAAAATTCAAGGAAAATGCATCTACAATCATATGCATGCAAATTGTTTAACAAAACACTTTAGTGACAAAGACCAACAAAGGCATAAATTTTAGTGGGGATTTCGAGATATTCCTAGGGTGTATCTTACACATCTCGCCATATGATGAGTGTATCCAAAATCGAATACCCATTCATTTTGTGTGGTGTGAGCACAACTCTTGAGTTCCGACTGAGAAGGTGAAGTTGTCATCCAACCGACTAGTCGATCTTTCAAATGACGTGTTTTCTTCAACTTGTCTAACCTTCTCCTCTAGATCATCTTGCCTCTTCTAGCAGGTTTTCTTTGCATGTCCCAACTTTCCATAGTATTGACATTTCTTCTTTCAATCCCTCCTTGTCGATAACAACCCATCACTCTTCCTTTTAGCTTTTCAATCAAAGCATTCTAGCCTACTTCCTCTCCCCTTCTAATTCAACTTTCCCCTTCCTTTCCTTTCATCAAGCAACCTTTGTTGGTCTTGTTACCGCTCAAACTAGCAGGGGTCCTAGGAGGTGATCCTATGGAGCAACAATTAGGTCAAGGGGCAACAATGGAGCAATATCCCACTGTCACCTCAGCTAAAGCTCCCTGCTCTTTACGAACTTCCACCGATGGGAGGGGACCCGATATAAGGGGAATCAATAGATGAACGAAGCAATAACAAGATATAGAGTGATTCCTAAGGCCTATCCGCAAGGGAGGCTCATTTACATAGCTTGCTTGCTTCGAAAGCAAGGTGATAGGCTCTCTAGGAAGGGCTAAGAGGATTCCTTAGCCTAGGTTTGGATGATGTGCCTTGACAAGCGAGTTTCCTAGTGTTATCTCTAAATTGGTACCGATGAGCTGCTCCACCAGACAACTTAGATTAACTCTTTCAAACCAGCTTTTGACTGAGGATTAGCCTCTTCAGCCTGAGAGGGCTCTCTTAAACTAACTTATGATTTGTTCAATTAGAATTCAATCAGATGGCTAACTCTGTGATATGGACTTTAATGTGTTTGATTGCAGTTGAAAAATGTATAGGGTTCACTACCATTGGGCTTATGAAGTCAGTGTGAGGAAATTCAATGACAATGGCTCTCCTTGGGGAAGCTAGGGCTTATAATGTTTCAATGAAAGGACAATACACACACAGAATATTCATTAACTTAATGTTCAAAGGAAGTCAGAGCATGACGAACATGAATTCTGAGTAATTCAACATCAAGATATTGGAAACAAAATATTAAGAGACATAAGACATAAGCTCATTGAAACACTCAAAGAATCTTAGGTGCAAAAGAAAACCAGTCACTGTATATTACTGATCATCAAAAATTTACAATAGTGGTAGTGTCAAATAACATTCTCCAACCCCTTCTCATTTGAATTTCTGCCTATTAATAGGCTTTTGTCAATTACATTGGATCTGCCCATCTGGCTAGATCATCGAACCATCACCTTTGACACCTATCTTAACCATAAACTATATTCCTGGAACTGAAACAAACACCTAATAACTTTAGACTTATAAGCCTATTAGGACTCTACCTTCCATTTATTACATTCAATTATCTGTAGAATTGGATAATTACATCGATGATAACCAAGTGCTCGAGTGGCACTAACCATAACCTAGACATAAATACACCCACTAGATTTAGGAACCCATCATCCTACTTTTAAAGAGAAGATAATCATGACATTTGATCATTGTCTTTATGCTGAGCTGGAAAAGATGACAACTTTGTCAAGGAGCAAATCCGTGTTGGAGTGTCCCACTGATACCCTTTAATGCCTCCACGTGGTTAGCTGACCTTCAATACACTTTCAAAATACCAAAATACAACCAAAAGCTCCTCACTGCAAAAACAAAGTGAAACGAGCAGTTTTGTAGTGTGGTTTGGTAGCAAATTTGTTTCACCCATCTCGGTCAACCTTTAGCCCTCCTCTCCGATTTGAATGTGTTTGTTGGACAAAATAAGCTAAATACAAATTTTATCCCCCTTTGATTTTCACCCAAACTGTGATTTTTTGCAAAAAGTAACCTACAGGGATTTCGTAGTGAAATCTGGCCCTCAAACCTGGACTTCGCTACGAAATTGCCTAATTGGCAGAAAAACACAAAATTTCCCTCTTTCTTCAAAATTTCATCTTCAAAACTAGAAATGATGGTTCTTGAATGTCGCAAATTTGTCAAAAATATTTTAGGCCAACTCCTCAAACTTTGGGAACTCCATCTTTAGCAGTAGAAGGCTGCATCTCCTCAGGCTCATTTATCACTTTAATTTTTAGTCCTCTTTTCTTCAATTCTACCTGAATCATCTCCATTTGATCTTCTAATTCTTTAACCTGTCCCTTGAGCTTCTTCCTTTCAGACTACAACCATAGGTTTCTCTTTCTGGTGTGTTTCATTACTCTTCTCAAAGGAAGTGTTCTTTTCAGCAACTTTTTGGCATTTGTTAATGATTTATCATATTGGTTCAATTGATCATTTACTTTTTCTTCAAAATCTTCCATCAGCGTTTTGTCCACCTTGCCCTCCTGTAATTCTAACTTAAATTCAATGACCTCTTCTCTGGCCTCTCTTAATTGTTCTTGTAATACTTGCACTTCAGTTTTTTCCGCCATTTTCTCCTTTCCTTTCCTTTACACAAAAACTTCTTTTGTTCCTGCAAATAAGTCTAGGATGTCTTCTATGATAAGTTGCTTACCTTTGTCAACATCTTGTGTCTTCTTGTTTTCCATGACACCCTTTGCAAGTTGTAGCCTAGTAAGTGGTTTCCTTGGCTGGAATATGAAACCTGCATCTTCTCCTGCAAAATCTAGCTTTTTAACAGTCTTACCTTTTTGTTTCTTCTTCTTGTCACCTTCAATGTCTTCAGCTCTGGCAACTGGAGTTTCTTCAATATCTATAGCTTGGAGGATGTCTTCAAGATTTCCCTTTCCAATTGTTTGACTTCTAGTTATCCTCCTGCTACCATGCTTACTAATCTTATGTTTGTTGCTTGTAGGTGAAGGTTGTGGGATATCTGCCTCTGGTATAGGTTTTGTTTCAACATCCATTGGCTCCAAGATAGGCTCGGCCTCTTCTTCATTTACACCTTCTATCACAGCTAGAGATGAAGTGGCTTTTAGCTTTGGAGTTTTCTTAGGTGTCACTGAATGAACTTCATAACCACTAAGGAAAAGGAAAGATGCCCAATCTCTATTTAATTTCTTCAATTCCTCCAGCACTAAGAGTTTCATGATTAATCAAACCATGGTGAAAGATTGATGTCTCACTGCCTCTGTTTTAAAAAACGGCCTGACCGAAACCGACCAGGCCTGGTAGACCGAGCCGGTAGGGCGGCCGGTCCGACCAGTTAGAAAACCAGCCAGGCTGGCCGGTTTATTACCGAGCCGGCCGGTTTTTGTAATGGCTCGGCCGGCTCGGTAATAAACCGGCCGACCAGGCCGAGCCCGATTCAACCAGGCCTGGTCATAACAGCCGGCTGGTGGGCCCATTTTTTCCGATTTTGTGGACTTGAAAATGAAATTTAATTCGCTGTTAGGGTTTTTTTAGCTTGTCTAAGCCCCTGGTAGCTGTCCAAATACCCTTATCAAATGGTCCATGGTGTTTCATGTCTCGGTAGTGGCATTCCTTCCAATTCTTGAACTAAGAATCTCGTAAATTGTACCACTCAGTTGTGAACTTGTAAAGCCAACAAATTTCAAATAAGTTGCTACAGGAGGGTTACAAAAATACAATAAATATTTTGACAAAATAAATAATTATGCCAGGAACATTGATAATTTTGATGATTATGAATTTTAAATCAACAAAAATATCAGTAATACTTGTGTTTGTCCTTTGACAAGAGGTCTAGCTATGTTTTCTCTTTATTAGAGGTTGATAATAGAGGAATTTCTTCCTACTTATGAGATACCCAAGGAGACATATACGATGCCAGAATTAAAAACTAAGAATAGATTCTGCCAAATTTAATGTCCTAGAGTATCCTTCACTATTCTCCCATCTCCTTATACTCTTGCTTTCCTGAAAGCCCAGAAAATACAAACCTTAAAGGCATATTGACTGTGGTGACTATTCTTCTCAGTTATTTTTGTCCTCTCTTATTAATTCATTATTGACAAGGCGAATAAAGTGCATTACTTCCCCTTGGGACTTCTGCCAAAACACAAACCAAACCCTTTTTGACACCATTCCAGCCATCTTGTTATTTAATTGAATCCCTGTAGTTTTAAGCCCTCTATGCAGGATCTTGTTATTTAAGAACTCTTTCTTTCTCTATCTGAAACATTCACATACAAAAAAAATTGCTGACAATACCATTTATGCCGTACTTACTACCGGATCATTTAGATGCTTGATAACACTCATCAATAAGTTACTGATCACTATATGTACAAGTTAAGATTTAGCTTTTGTAGCTTAAGGGTCTAGCTTAATTTATCAAAAAGATGTTTTAATGATGTCCTCTGATTTTTCAATCACATACCAATGTGCAATATTTTGTGGGGGTACCAGATTATATTCATTCAATATGACAGTGAGATGAGATCTACATCAATAGATTCCTGTTCTCTACAATAAGTTAACATGCACGATATGATATTTCAGTCAGCTGCTTGCAGTACAGCACAATGGAACATGGACACAGTAGCTTCTTAAAACAAATATTCAAAAAATATGAAAATTGTTTTCACATACCAAGTACATGCGAGTAGTTACTAGTTACTAGTGACTATTCATGTTTTGTTGTAGAGGCCATTTAGAGCCTCCTTAGTTATGTTTTTTGTTTTGATCTCTATATCATCATCATGTATTGGTCCTTGGACAGTGCACTGGGTGCAATTTTGATATAATGAATATATTCATGAGCCTACTTTTATCATATGTTGTCTTTTGTCTATATTGTAATGCTTTGTGTTTGGAAACATGAATAAAAATCTTTAAATTTATGTTTTTGTACAAAAAAATTAATATTTAATGTATTTTTTACAAAAACCGAGTCATTACCGAGTCATTGAAACCTGGTCGACCGAGTCATTACCGATTCCGAGTCATTACCGAGTCATTACCTTGACCTGGTAGCTGACCGATTCCGTTTTTTAAAACATTGCTCACTGCCTTCAGCCCTGACTTGAACCTTATCAGACATCTTTCCTAAGCTCCTAAACAAAAAGAAAGGAAGATCAAGGAACTACTTACCAATGAAATGTAATAGGAGCCTGAAATGGTACAGGTAAACCATATGAAACCTCCACTCACAAGTAAAGTACTTCTGGATCACAAATAGCAGTTTAGAATAATTTTCCTTCATATAACTCCTTGAAATCCCAGATGCCATGTCAGCTCCAATGTGTTCTAGTTTGACAAATTCCTCACAACTCTGCATTTTGAATTTAGTGGCTTTGAACCACTCTTCACCCTCTCTTGGTATCTCTATGGCCTGAGATATGGTATCAGGTGACACTATGAAATTTAAAACCCCCACCTTCGAAGTTGTGCCTGTAAAGTTCACTGCAAAATCTTTTGATATTTGAGCATGAAATTCTTGAAGCTTTTGACAGAATTGCAAGCATCTGACATTTCTGAATGCATCCACAAAACTGGGGTCTTCATTTAATAACTTAAGGTCCATGGGCTCGTATCTCACACAAGAGCCTCCCTTGTTCACCTTCTTCTTCATAGCCATTCTCCTTTATAACCACGTTGTCTCCTTAACTGCGACACCTACAGAGAAAAACACTAGACAACAAGCTGCTTGCGGTGGGAGTCAACTCCTCGAAGATGATAGTGGATTGTTGCATGCAAGACTCGAACAACAGATGACAGAGAGGTGCTTTGAGCTGAGTTTAAAAAATGGAATTTGAAAGTGGGAAACTGATGCCAAATGTGGGAATAAAAGGTATTGATGAGGGTAATTAAGATTTTGCATGCTTGGGTGATCATGATAACTAATTGGATGACCTCACCTTTACCCCTAACCATCAGGATTTTGACAACTCATCGTCCTCTGTTTTTTTGCAGAAAAACATGATTCCGCAGCGAAGACAGTTATAAACTTGACAGATTCGCTATGGAATTGTCAGGTGATTCTGTAGCGAAATCTGCCATTCTGCAATTATATTCGCTACCAAAAGGTGAAAAAACAAACAGGTGGCATTGGTTTGATTTAAATCCATGCATATGAACCTAAAGTGGAATTTGGTGGATATGACTGACATGACATGACTAAAGAGGGGTTTTAGACTTAGGGTAAAGGTTTATTTCATGTGTTTTTTATCAATTTCATAAACCAACCTATTAAGACAAAATGAAACCTAGGTGAGTGAGGCGAGTGACCGTATCAATAAAAATTGAAAATTTATGTGTGATAACACCTAGACCAAAGGATCCTTATGGGTAAGAGGCTTCTATGAAATCTTTGTGGAATTGGAGTTACACAGAACCAAGTGGACCCAAAACTAGGTCAAGGGTACGGAGTTGATCAGCGAATGAGGGGCTTGGCCTAATTAGGGTAGGGAATAGGATCAAAGGATTAATTTTCTTTGAGATTTCAATGCAATGATCCTAATGAGAACACTAACCCAAGTCAATATAGGGAAAGAATTGGTCTTATGGCTAGGGCTTGCTATATCTCGAGATTCCACCGTCGAATTTGCTTCAAACTTGGAGGACCTCTAGACAAAACCCCAGCATATTAGTGGACCAAAAATCGATGCGATTGGATGGCTAGAATGGAATTCGATTGATTCCTAGGAGACCTATTAGGGCTAGACCTAGAAAGAAAAGGAGGTGGTGCGAAAAATAATCGTTTAAGTGACCATTAGTAATTGGATCATTGCCTTGCCTTTGGGAGAGAGGGAGTCAAGGTGAATTTGTGATTTGGAGAGAATTAACGCAATCAAGGAGGCCTCCAGGAAACTTAGCATGCCAATTAGAGCATGAGGGCAATTGCCCAAGGATTTTATACTTCAATGTGCAATGTTTGATTATTTGTCAAGGTATATTCAAAACAAATAATCTCTAGGAACATTTTCCCATTCATACATGACACATGCAATGACGCAACACTTCAATAGATCAAAAATTCCACCATTTCGCATAACATAGCAGTAAATTTCAGACCTAGATAGCAAAAATCCCAACAACATACATGTGATATGATAAATACAAGAATAAACATGAAAAATAAATCACTTACATGTACAATGAATATATCCAATCATCAAATCATGACAAGAATGTGTGAGAAAACTATTAGGGAAAATATTAGAGTGATTTCTCTTTTCTCTGATAAGTGCTTGTGATGTCTTTTTACTTTTTCTTACTTATTAGCTTCTTTACTTATTATTATGTTTGTATATCATCAAATAGCTACCAAAAACAAGAAGAACAAGAACACAGAATATACGCTGCAAGCCAAGGCCAAAACCTCTCCTCTTGAGAGGAAAAATTGTAAATCACTTCTCTTCTTATAGATTCTTTAATTGACAAATTCCAAGACCTCTCAAACCAAGACCAATACCCTCCAAGACCAAGTCGAACCCTTCTGGATGATGTGCTTCCTTTGTCTAAGTCAAACCCAATCAAGTCTCTTCCAATAGCACAACTTCGACTTCCAGCTACAGAATTTTGGCCTCTACTGCAGGTCTAAAATTCTGGCCCTCTGCAGCAGTTGTTGTCACACGTGAGCTTATTCTGGCCTCCCAATGCTTCCTCAGACCTTCTCTTGGCTTTTCTCTTCCTTCTAGAGCTTGAGGATGACTTCTTGTGATCTTCACCGGCCTTCTTTCTCTTCCTTATTCAAGATCGAACCTGCAGAAGAAAAACCCTAGACTAGCAACAGAAACCCTAGCCTTCTTTCACACGTGTGAGAGAGAAGTAGCCCAAAGACAAGTTTTCTTAGTCCTCTTCCTTCTTTGTTGCCTTCTTATTCTTCCTCCTTCGCTTGGATGAGTGAGTGATGAATGTGATCCAAGGAGGTCGAGTTTCCTCCTTTATATAGGCTCCTCAAGGTGGACGTAGCTCCTCAAATTAGGTTGACTTGCCAGCTGCCAGGCCAACTTGGTCTTGAAAGGTATTTTGACACTTTTAAGGACAAAAATAAATTTCTTTACAAGTTACAATGTACCCAATGGGGTCTTCAACTTATGACAATGATTCTTTTGACTTCTTGACCTACGACAAATCCTAGAAGCAATCAATGGGTGCTTTATCTATAAAATAAAAGACCTTGAGGATCAAACCCATGCTCCAAAAATAATAATAATAATTTTCTTTCATTTTACAATATACAAGAACCAAAGGTACATTTCATATTTATGAAGACCGAACCTAGTTACACATTTTTTCAAGACTCCCTCTTAACTAGGTAGGTATTCATAAATGGTACATGGACATTCTCAATCTGAAGAGATCTCATAGGAAGAGTCGGATTGGTAACCCATTTGTTTAGCATCATATCCACCAGCATTGTGATATAGCAAGGCCTTGACTAACAGCTCTATCTCTCCACAAAATCAGAGCACAATGCTAGCAAGACCAATGATTTATAGACACCATCATCATTGTCTCTAAAGGTACATACACCACTCGGGTGTTCACAAAGTATGACCTTCCTTGGACTATCCTTATCTTGGATAGCTAGTCCTCAAATAATATCGGTCCACCACTACTCTTATCTTGGATGCCCTTCCTCATCCTCAAAGAGTATCGTATGCCAGATGCTGACCCAATCCTCCATTATGTCATCCCAAGTGAAGACAAGAATGATGTGCCTATCTCTCCCTCTCAACCAAGGAGGATATATCAACCAAACCAAGTTTGTCTCTCAAATACACAAGCTTCTTATTAGGAACAGATTTTGTCAATCTGTTAGCTACATGATCATCGGTGCAGATATATTGTAATTGTAGCACACCATCTTGTATTAGCTTCCGAATGTAGTGATACTTGTTGTTAATATGCTTTGTCTTTCCATGAAACATTGGGTCTTCAGACAATCATCTACAACCGGTGTTATCACAATGTATCACTATAGGGTCCATTGGTCCTTCAAATAGGTCAAATAGCAGCTTCCTTAACTAGGACACTTCTCTGCTTACTTCACAAACTGCAATATACTCAACCACAGCACTACTCAGAGCAACTGTATCTTGTTTTCTGCTCATCCATGAGATCATGGAGGATCCCAAACTAAAACATCCTCCTATAGTGCTCCTTCCATCCTGCTCACTGCCTCCCCAGTCAGAATTTGTATATCCAATCAAGTGGACATCATTCCTCCTATCATATGTTAGGTAGTAGTGGATTTTTCCTTGCAGATATCTCAGTATGTGCTTTGTTGTTATCCAATGATCGTGCTTTGGCTCCACTTGGAATTGACTGAGAACATTTACTAAAAAAATGTATGGTCGAGAGTTTACCAAGTACATCAGTGAGCCAATCAATTGTCTATACTTGGAAGGATACACAGGGCTCGATTTTGAACTCCTTAGTATTTTCAAGTTTGTGATCATCGAGGTGTTCATTAGTTTGCAATCCATCATGTCAAACTTTTTCAACATCTTGAACACATACTTTCCTTGACCCAGATAGATCTCATCAGGTCCTTACCAAACTTCCAATCCCAAATAGTAGTGCATCAACCCTAGATCCTTCATGTCAAATTTTGTTGCTAGTTGCTTCTTACATTCTTCAATTTGACCTTCCAAACCTATCAAGAGAAGATCATCTACATACAGAAGAATGATTACCGGTTCTCCCTTCACAACCTTCATACAAAGGTTCGGATCAGCAGAACTCTTAGTGAAGTGTAATCTTTGTAAGTATTCATCCATCCTAGAATACCATGCCCTTGGTGCTTACGTGAGGCCATATAATGCCTTCTTCAATCTGCAAACATATGCCTTTCTATCTTTAACTTCAAATCCCAAGGGTTGCTCTAGATAAATTTCCTCATCAATTATGCCATTCAGGAATGCAGTCTTGACATCCATTTCGTGGATGTTCCATCCCATCGATGCTCCCAAAGAGACCAACGAACGAATAGTTGTATACCTTGTTGTTGGAACAAATGTCTCTTCATAGTCAATGCATTCTTGTTGAGAGAAGCCCCTAACCACAAATCTTGCCTTGTATTTATTAATGCTTCCATATGTTGCATGTTTGATCTTGTAGAGCCACTTGGAAGTTACCACAGATTTTTCTTCAGGCCTAGGTACGATCTCCCAAAATACATTCTTCATTATAGATTGATATTCGTCATTCATGGCATCCTTCCATTTTTGGTGATTGACAGATTCCTCAAAAGTGGATGGCTTTGCTTCTATTAGTTTTGTCATGTAGGCTGCGTACCCAGAATACTGTTTGGGCTTCTTGCTTTCCCTGAATGTACCTTGAGCTGCTCCATGACCTTCTACATCTAGTAGTGTTGACTTCAACCAGTTAGCTCTTTTTCTGGTTTCGGGGATTACCACAGGTTGTATAGGTTCACAGGGACCTTCATCTTCATGGATTGATTCTTCTTCTTCCTCAGTAACTTCTTCTTCGAATATCAGAGGTTCTTCATCATCAGAGTCCATAGGGAGATCTTTTGATTTCTTGAATCCAATACTTTCGTCAAATATTACATCTCGACTGACTTCTATTCGGCGTCTTTCCTTTATGTAGATCATATAGGCTTTAGAAGAGTTACTATAGACAACATGTAATATTCCCAAATGGGATATTTTACTAAATTTGCATAAATTAATCTAAACCCCGAATTATGTCGTAAATCAACATGTATTTTTAACAGAATATTGCCATGTAAAATAAACATATAATTTCATGCAAATCCATAACTCCATAATGTAGAAAATAACTCAGCTTTATTATAATATACTGGGGTTACATGCTGAAATGAAAGATAGCTGAGATAACTTAAATACAACTGGCCTCAAGAAAATTTGTTGCACTGCTACACTGCGATGGCCTCCAAAACTGAACTGTTGCACTCTCCCTCCGGCAACAACTACCACGGAATCCACTGAAGCACCTGTTGAAGATCTGAATGATCCTCACTCCAATATCTTTGAAGCTCTTGGAAACTTCTGAATGAAGTCTCCTCAAAGAGAGTTGGGTTTCCGTCCAACACTCACAAATCACCTGAGGGTTTCCGTCCTGGGGCTACGACTGAAGTAGAGAACCACGTCTCAAACCTCTCATACAAGAAAATGATATGATCCAAAGATATCCCTCAATGGCCTCCTCCCTTTCTTTTATAGATCTCTTGGAGCCTTCTAGAGCATTATTTTATTATTATTTTATTCATTGTGCAATTTTCCCTCTTATTAAAATATTCCTTTTTAATGCAGAAAAGAGTAAATTGGCTACCATGTCTCTCCTGGTCACTGAAACTCATGACCAACTATCCCATCATGGAGGTATCCTCATCCCGTTTCCAATGAGCTATTACACTAAGGTGTTTTGTCATGTATTCCTCCCAGAATGCCACCGTGAGTGTAATTAGCTGAGTTAAGCCCATAAATAACTCAAATTTCCAAAAGTTGTTGGAATGCACCGGAACGAAAGCCAAATTGCTCGGATGATGGAATATATCAAGTGAATGCCACCCGACCACATAGAAACTCCTCAAAACTCCTCCAAAAAGCCTTAGGCCCATTGATGACACCAACCTGTACCTGTGACCAGTCTGCTCCTAACTCTGGAAGTCCATCCTAGCCCTATCATAGGTGACACCAAAAAAGGGAATATTACATACCTTCCGCCCCAAGATTGCTTGCCCTCGAGCAATCGAAATATGTGGGCCATTCTGTTGGCCCGTCGCAACTGAGACCCAATGCCCGGATCCCATACAAACCTCTGGGTGCAACTATGCACTTGTGTCAAACCACTCAGAATAGCCCCTCAATGTCGGGATCCCAAACTGATCTTTCACTGTACCAGTCAACAAACAATCCAACCAGGTCCCAATGCCACGATGGCCAATCATTGCCCAAGTCCCACGGCACGGACTGCGCACTACCTCTGGGTATAACTGATGCTCTAAGAGGTGAAGACCACCAACAAGCATCAATGCTCCCGAGCTCCTGTTATGATGTACCTGTAACTGTATATGCTGCCCCACCAACTACGTACCAACTCATCACCTCTCTCCAATCCAAGTCCTGACTCAATCCCATGTTGATCCTGCGATCCTGAAGCCGAGATGGAGTGTTGAAGAAATGACAACCTGTGCCCCCACTGCCAGCTGAAATCTGTAACATCTGCTATGTCTAAGGGCCCCTGCTCTGTTGTGCTCCCTACGAAGACAATCGTACCATCAAGAGGGTACCAGCTCATGATCTCCCACCAATCTATCGTGGAGGAAGAATCCAATGTTGTGTCAACCGCATACGAAACAAGCCTAGAGAGCTGTCACCAACTCATAATCAACTCATGCTGCTCTGTCCCGTCTGCCAACGAAAGTTGCCTGTAGAAGAAAGCCCCTCTCTCTATAATGGGCCAAAGTGGGCAAGATATGCTGCAAGCCCCATCGATGTATTCCTGGAGAGTGCTACTTCCTGGAAGTACTACAGCGTTGTTGACTGCATGTGCATCTATCTGTACGTCGTCAGTGTGTTGGCCCAACGATGGATGCTCCACCATCTCCAACAGCTCATCCCTCTCCTGATCGGAAATGTAATGCTCCTGTTGTCTACTCGCCCCCTGCAGAACCATCCCATTAGCCTCCAACATCTCCAGAGGATATGGATCTGCAACTGTTGTCACCGTACTCGGTGTTTGTGCATCTGACTGCTCCTCCTCAGTGGCTGACCCCAAGGTTAGCCACATATCCATCATGGACTCAATGTGAGCCTCCATCTAGCTCTCCCCCAAGGGACTATCATGCGTGATGTGCATAGTATCCTCCTCTGCTGACTCAGGCTCCATCATATGCTGCTCGGGCTTAATCATCACAAATGTCTCATCACCCATAGTATCTCCCGTAGAGTCCCCTAATAGCTCACCCTGCATACTGGAATACAGCTCCGGCCTACTGTCATCATCTCCACATGACTGCTCCCGCTCCCCAGAAGCATCCTCAACTGATCCCATGGACTCATCTGAAGAAGAGTCCTCACCCTGGCATACAGAAGGAATGCCCTTCTATTCTGCCTCCACCGCATCATCTACATCACTCAAGCATGAGTGATCAGGCCCCCAAGGTCCTTTGCAGATGAAGCAAAGTCCCTTCCTTCTCAGCTCATTTCTGCTGCATGATCCACCAAACTGGAACAGCTCCTCCCTGGTCAATTGTCTCCTGAAAAGCTCAATGTTCTGCTCAACCAGCCCTTGGGCTAGTTCATAAGCAGCAGGTGAGACCAACTGCTCTCTCCTCCAAATGCTCAGCAACCTAGTCTACAACTCCCAACAAATGGCCTCACAGATTCCCACGCATGACGACAGGATGGACTGCATGTGTGCTATGACTGTGTCAGAATGATGTCTCCTAATGCTAAAGAAGCATTGGAACCTCTGCAGAATCAGGCCATTACACTCAAAATCAAACATGATCTCATGAGTCCAAGTCATGGCCATGACTTCTAAAACCTTAAGCTTCCTCCCAAATGTAGAGCCTGCACAGTTGTCCAAATCCCGAAAGGTTCCTACTATCAATCTGAAAATTATTTTCATAATGTCATCATTGTAGGGAGGGAAGGGTGCTGTTATCCTCAAAATGTCACTGAAACAAGAGGCGGCTACAAGCTTGACTCTCTCACTTGGATGTTCCAAGAATCTAGCTTGTACCAATGCAAGCATAGATGGCTCCAAAGCCCAATTTAAACTCCAATCAGATTGCTCTACCTTTGAAAGGCAGGATTCCAGTTTCTCCAACATGGGAAAGTCATTTTCTGATCTTTCGCTCTTTAAGTCGATCCCAGGTGCATAAAGCCAATTTCCCACTTCTCTCTCCTTTTGTAAATTCCTCAGGTGCCTTTGTTGGAGCAAATTATGTACCTCCTTGGAGAAGGGTATGTTGTTTTGTTTCAAGGAATTAACTTCTGCATTGTTTAATATTTTTGGTCTTTGGTTTAGATCACAACCCACTGAGGCACTGTTATGTTGATTTAGGAGTTGTTTTAAAAAATTCATTGTTTCAACGACATATATGGAAGTAACAGTGGTTTAGCTAGACTTGCACAAGGCAAGCTGCAAGCACCAAGTAATGATTACAAGGAAATCCAACCACTCCAATAGCAAGCTCCTCCAGAAACTGCACTACTGCTCCAAGACTACATTGTTGCCTGACTTCAGCCTCTAATTTACCCACTGAAAACAGCTCAAAAAATTCTAGGAATTTGGGAAGGTGATCCTTGCCCAAAACCCAGAAAAACCCAGAAAGGGTTTCTTCTAATTCCAACCTTCAAAATCTGACCCTTTGTAGTTTGGCCCTTTTCCAATTTCGTTTTCTGGCACTGCAGCTGCTACTGTCAATCATTGCTCTCCAAAATCCCAGCCAACCTCCTCATATGGCTCTCCTATCAATTTCCCAACACCCCAACTCTAAAATCCCACAAATGACCCTCTTCCAATGACTGCATAGGCCCTTCTAACCAAAATAGCTGCAAGATTGAAGCTTTGATACCACTGTAATATCCCCAAATGGGATATTTTACTAAATTTGCATAAATTAATCTAAACCCCAAATTATGCCGTAAATTAACATGTATTTTTAATAGAATATTGTCATGTAAAATAAACATATAATTTCATGCAAATCCATAACTCCATAATGTAGAAAATAACTCAGCTTTATTATAATATACTGGGGTTACATGCTAAAATGAAAGATAGCTAAGATAACTAACATACAACTGGCCTCAAGAAAATCTGCTGCACTGCTACACTGCGATGGCCTCCAAAACTGAACTGTTGCACTCTCCCTCCGGCAACAGCTACCACGGAATCCACTGAAACACTTGTTAAAGATCTGAATGATCCTCACTCCAATATCTATGAAGCTCTTGGAAACTTCTGAATGAAGTCTCCTCAAAGAGAGTTGGGTTTCCGTCCAACACTCACAAATCACCCGAGGGTTTCCGTCCTGGGCTACGGCTGAACTAGAGAACCACGTCTCAAACCTCTCATACAAGAAAATGATATGATCCAAAGATATCCCTCAATGGCCTCCTCCCTTTCTTTTATAGATCTCTTGGAGCCTTCTAGAGCATTATTTTATTATTATTTTATTCATGATGCACTTTTCCCTCTTATTAAAATATTCCTTTTTAATGCAGAAAAGAGTAAATCGGCTACCATGTCTCCCCTGGTCACTGAAACTCATGTCCAATTGTCCCATCATGGAGGTATCCTCGTCCCGGTTCCAATGAGCTATTACACTAAGGTGTTCTGTCATGTATTCCTCCCAGAATGCCACTGTGAGTGTAATTAGCTGAGTTAAGCCCATAAATAACTCAAATTTCCGAAAGTTGTCGGAATGCACCGGAACGAAAGCCAAACTGCTCGAATGATGGAATATATCAAGCGAATGCCACCCAACCACATAGAAACTCCTCAAAACTCCTCCAAAAAGCCCCTGGGCCCGCTGATGACACCAACCTGTACCTGTGACCGGTCTGCTCCTAACTCTGGAAGTCCATACTAGCCCTGTCATAGGTGACACCAAAAAAGGGAATATTACACAACAAATGTTCCCTTCATGCCTGATGGATCCAACTTATATCTCTTGTCCTTAGGTATATGAATATAGATAGGACAACCAAAAATTCGGAGATGATCCACGGCTGGTTTCTTCCCAGTGAACACTTCTTTGGGACTCTTGTTATCTAGTGACCTATGGGGGCTTCGATTTTGCATGTATACAGTTGTCTTTGTAGCTTCACCCCATAGAAATTTCGGTAAATCTTGATCATGTAACATTGCTTTTACACTTTCTTCAATGGATCGATTCTTTCGTTCTGCAACTCCATTTTGCTCAGGATTATATGAAACTATAAGCTCCATCTTAATCCCAGACTCCTTACAGAAAGCGGTGATTTCCTTAGAGATGTGTATTCTCCTCCATTATTGGATCTTAATATCTTGATTCTTCTTTCTGTAAGGTTCTCTACTTCAGATTTCAATTCTTCAAATTTGGTAAATACTTCATCCTTGGATTTCATTAAGTAAACCCAAGTTTTCTTTGAATGGTCATCTATAAATGTGACATAATATAGATGACTTCCAAGTGATTTAGGAGTTATAGGACCACAAACATCAAAATGAATAAGATCCAAGATTTCTTTTGACTGTGAAGCACTGCTTCCAAATGGTATCTTGGTGTTCTTACCCAATGAACATCCCTTGCATACTCCTTCGTGATCTTCTTTCAATTCAGGGATTCCATCTACTATTCTATTTAGGGTTGGAAGAATTTTGAAACGAAGATGACAGAATCTTCTATGCCAAATTTCACATGGGCTGATTTCAATGTGAACTAGAGCTTGAGCAAGGGGAGATAGCAATCTGTAAAGCCTTCCTTCACAAATCCCAATCACTCTAGCATTTTCTATGCTTGAATTTTTACTCATACTACAAATTTTCCATCAATGAAAGCCACTCTATCACCTTTATCTTCTAGACTTGAAATGGAGAGTAAGTTCTTATGCAAACCTAGAACAAATAGGATGTTGTTGAGATGAATATTGCCTCCATTCTCCAATTCTATTGAGGTTGATCCAATTCCTCTCATGGGAGAGCTCTTATTATCACCAAGCTCTACGGAGTAATAAGACTTTCCTTTTGAATATGTTATTAGTTGCTTGTGATGACCGATCATGTGTCTTGATGCTCCATTATCGATCACCCAAATGCTCTCATCTTGAAATGTGCCAGTGAGTGCTAAGAAGAGTCCTTCGTCCTTTTCCTTGGTCATTTCCTTCTTTGGAGTAAATAGGAGATTCCATACTTCTTTGATATCCTTCCTGAGATGACTTGCCACCTTTAAACACTTCTTTAGAAACCTCTTCAATGTAGTAGAGATCTTCATAATGCCCCCTACCAACCTTAGCTCTGAAACCATGTTAAGAAATCTATTAGGGCAAAGATTAGAGTGATTTCTCCTTTCTCTAATAACTACTTGTGATGTATTTTTACTTTTTCTTACTTATTAGCTTCTTTACTTATTGTTATGTTTGTATATCATCAAACAGCTACCAAAAACAAGAAGAAAAAGAACACAGAATATAAGCTGCAAGCCTAGTCCAAAACCTCTCCTCTTGAGAGTTAAACCCGTAAATCTCCTCTTCTTATAGAGTCTTTAATTGACGAATTCCAAGACCTCTCAAACCAAGACCAATACCCTCTAAGTCGAAGTCCAGCACTTTCGAATGATGTGCTTCCTCTGTCCAAGTCAAACCCAGTCAAATCTCTTCCAGTATCACAACTTCGACTTCCAACTGTAGAATTTCGGCCTCTACTATAGATCTGAGATTTCGGCCCTCTCTACAGCAGTTGTTGTCACACATGTGAGCTTATTTTGGCCTCCCAATACTTCCTCAAACCAAGACCAATACCCTCCAAGTCCAAGTCCAGCACTTTCGGATGATGTGCTTCCTCTATCCAAGTCAAACCCAGTCAAATCTCTTCCAATATCACAACTTCGACTTCCAACTGTAGAATTTCGGCCTCTACTATAGATCTGAAATTTCGGCCCTCTCTACAGCAGTTGCTGTCACACATGTGAGCTTATTTTGGCCTCCCAATACTTCCTCAGACCTTCGCTTGGCTTTTCTCTTCCTTTTGGAGCTTGAGGATGACTTCTTGTGACCTTCGCTGACCTTCTTTCTCTTCCTTCTTCAAGATCGAACCTGCAAAAGAAAAACCCTAGACCAACAGCAGAAACCCTAGCCTTCCTTCGCACGTGTGAGAAAGAAATAGCCTAAACACAAGTTTTCTTTGTTGCCTTCTTCTTCCTCCTTCGCATGGATGAGTGAGTGATGAATGTGATCCAAGGAGATGGAGTTTCCTCCTTTATATAGGCTTCTCAAGGTGGAAGTAGCTCCTCAAATTAGGTTGACTTGGTCTTGAAGGGTATTTTGACACTTTTAAGGACATAAATCATTTTCTTCACAAGTTACAATGTGCACGATGGGGTCTTCAACTTATGACAATGACTCTTTTGACTTCTTGACCTAGGACAAACCTAGAAGCACTCGATGGGTGATTAATCTATAAAATAAAAGACCTTGAGCATGAAAACCATGCTCCAAAAATAATAATAATAATTTTCTTTCATTTTACAATATACAAGAATCAAAGATACATTTCATATTTATGAAGACTGAGCCTAGTTACACATTTTTCAACAGAATGACGCTCCAAGACCAAGAGAATAGTATCCAAACATCAAAATTCATCCATGAAACCAAACTCGTCCTCCAAAAGGGAATGTGAAATTCTTCAAGTAGATACTAAACCCAAGCAAGTGATGATGAGAGAAATGAATCACCTCTCATCTATTTATATCATCTCTAAAGAGTTTGATTTTCCTAATTAGGCCTAATTAAGCCCCAAATAATAAAATAATGTGCAATAATAACATCCCTCGGTGACAAGCCCACCAAGATAGCTTAATAACATAAAAGTAAGCCTCTAAAGAGGGCAGAGTGATCAATATAATGAGTCGTTGGGCCATTGAGAAGGCCTTATGAAGTCCAATGTGTGTCATGAAGAGAGAATGGACTCCAAACATAGTGGACAAGGGATTGGCCCATTTTTTCCAAGCAAGTCACTGTCGTGCTCCAAGTGGGTATGGGAGCACAAGGAAATCCTCATGGGTCTCCAAGTGAATAGATAATGCCTGTAAACCAATTGTAAGGACTAGGATGATGATATAAGCCCTCCCATTGTCTCCTGTAGTGAGACACATCCTCATTCGGACCTTGGAACATCTACCAAGTGTATGGTGTGAGTGTGGAGCCGACTGACAATGGTGAACCAGGTGCATCATCCTCATCCAGAAGGTGGAACACGAGCAATCAATGAGTGGTGTTGGGGAGCCATGAAGTACTCTCTACTATGGTGGAGGCCCATGGCTCTCAACGCTCACCCTACAAGTGTCAATGTTGCCCTTTGGAGGGCTTGACAACATATAGGGAGACCAAACCCCAAATGGAGACCCACCTACAATCCTGCATAAGATCCAATGTGTCCCCTTGCCCTCTAGGCTCCAATACAACAAATCATTAGGATAATCAAGTAAAAATGATTACAAATCATGGAATCAATGGGGCACTTCATGGTGGCATGCCCTTCCATAGTGGGCTTTGGCATGTACAAGTGTCTCCAAGCTTAATAAGGGGGTTAACCAAGGACCTTATCAGGTGATTTCTACCTTTAAAGGGGGTGACATGTCCATGGTACATCCATCAGGTGGTAGGTGGCAAGTGATATAGTGATGGAACGATGGGGGGATCAGGGGAATGCTCCAAGCCACATGTCATTGTACAAGGGTAGCTATGATGGGGGAAGCCCACACTTGGGTATATAACTGTAGGAGGGAGAAAATCGTGGTACATGAGTTACCCCAACCTTTGTTTTTCCACCATTCTTCATATGCCTTTTGCCTTTGATTGATTTTTCTTCATAGTTGCTCGAGGATCCAGGGGATGAGAGCATGATGTGTAGGATATAGCAGTGGACATCCCCTTTAGGTGAGGCGGTTCATCGCCCACCAGGGGTTGAGACAATCATGGGTTCCTTAATGATGGAGGGGGGCTCATCTAGGGCCCATAGGAACCAAGGTGATGGCCATAGATAAGGGGTAGAGCTCATGTTTGGCTTTTTCCCACGTGCTAAATTTGTATGTCTCCACCATATTTTGCATTTTGTGGTACATTTCCTATTGAGTGACCAAATTATGCTTTTTCTTTTCTGTTTCGCTGCATCAACCTTCGGGGCATTGTTCCAGGCCCAACCCAAAGTCTGGACAAGGGGAGGGGGAGGGTAACCCTATGTGGACCCAGTGGACCCATATGGACCCGGATGGGAAAAATGATGAATGGGGTTAAAATGAGTGGAAGGGAGTGATGTATATGGTGTCGGGGTACGAGACCACGCAACCAAAATCGGGATTTCCCATGTAGTACCAACCCTAAAGCTAATGGCCAGTAAAGGAGATCCCACGGGACTAGGATACAAGGAAAACCACCAAATCAGGCAGAGTTGACAAGAGTACAGACCTAGCCCACTCTTTCTGCCGAATCCCCCCACCAATCTATGCCCAAAAGTGTCCATGGTAAGTAAGGAAAATTACTCAACTATACCAATGAAAAGCCATACCTTCAAGGTCGGGAGGTCCACCTTCAAACATACAATCATAACAAATGGGTGAGGAACACATGGCTGGCTCAGGTGGCAAAGATAATGGCACATCGAGCTATCTGGCGGTTGCAAGGGGTTGTTAGCTACCGACTGAGGACCATATAGGAGAAAAATTTTCTCCTATGCATACTACCCAAAGGTGGTGGGTAACAGGTCCTTAATCAACAAATCATAAAAGGTGTCAAAGGTGTATTCCTTATCATCTTCCTTGAGCGATCTCCAATTGGTGCAAAATGAGGAATATAACACATCATAAAGTGTTCTAAGATTCACCAGAACCAATTCAAGGAGTTGTCTGTCTTTCTTTAGAAAGCTCTTCTAGCATTCACTCGGCTTCAAATTTAGCTCTTTAACAAGAACCAAATAGCCCTCAATCCTTTCAAAGGAATGTAGATCAAGAGAGATTAACTCTTTCTCACTGCATGACCCAACTTTTATCAACTTTGTCAAACAATGACTTGAACTTCTTCCAAACCTCATGAGGACAATCAATCTAACTTGTATGGAAACAAATCTCGCAAGCAATATAAGTCATAATGACCCTGACAGCCTCATCTTTCTTTCCATCAATGACAAACTCTTTTTGGTCATCCTTCGAATCTAGAATAGTGGTATTTGTATACTGCCAAATCCCTTTGCTCCTCGGTAGGGTTTCCATATCTAGTTCCTAAACAACATAATTTTGTCCATCCAAAATGATAGGATCAATCTTGGAAGCCATCTTCAAGTTTCTAATAGATCTTAACTATTCAAAATCAAGTTCCAATCAAAAAATCAATCAGCTCAGAGTTAATCACTATAAGATCTGACTTTGCATGATTTGAAGACAACAGAGCTAGGTCAAAACCAATAGCTCTAATACCATGTTGGGGATTGAAGGAATCCGAAAACAGAGAACAGAAAACAAAACCTAAAGAAATACACAGAAGACTAATTATGCTCTAAGATGATAGGTGGTGTCTGAAGACACCATTACAACACTTAAGTATAGCACATTGTGATCAGAACATTACAATGCATGATTTGAATAGCAACCGTGTTCTTTATCCTTCAACATTCAATACATCATATTCAACCCATGGCTTCCTTTATTTGTAGTACCCAAATCTAATCAACTTCCTTGAATTGTGGAAGATTCTACCCAAAGATGATCGTCGGTAGTTCTAATTGTCTCCATGAAATATGCATTGTTTTGTTGGCTAGTTAATTGTTCTAGTCGAAACAATTCTTGTCAGCTAATTGATTGTCAAGTTGACCCAACCATCCAATCAATTCCTCTGACCGCTCAATGGACGGTCCCACTGGTCAACCACTCAACCAACTATTAGCTAATCGGCTACTCAACCAACCCGTCGACCACTTAGCCAATTGTTCTGCCAGACAACTGATTGTCTCCAAAAACTCCAGAGATTTGATGAACGAACGTAGACCTAGGTTCCAACAAGAAAATCATTTTATATCAACAAAACTAGCATTTAATTTTTTTGAGGAATTTGTTTGACTCTGCAGAGTCATGATTGGCATTGACTATATGGAGTTCACTATGCATTGGCATGAGCCTAACATCATTTAAAGCATAATACTAGAAGCTCAAGCTTATCAATTGGATCCAGCCCAGCTGGTTGAGAGGAGGAGTTATCCTCCATACCCAGGTTCAATTCCCACAAGTAACATGTTGAACTCTTAAAGAGTATATTGTTGTAACAGCCTTGAGCCCTGTGCTGACAAACCTTGAGCTTCCGCAGAACCTTGTTTACACTTGGGTACCATCATTCGAAAGGGAGGATCTGCCTGGTGTGTTTCCCCATGATGTGTATTTCATGGAGGTAAAATGAAAAGATTAAACACCTAAGCCTCCAAAGGTAAGAAGGACATTACAACATGAGAATGAGAAGATGAACTGGAGAAACAAGCCTTTCAAGTTCTAACATACATTTTTATGTATAGAATTCTCCCTGAAGAAAAAAAGAAACAGGCACTGAAGCCTTATCTTTGTTCTCAAAATATTAAACTTGAGTTCTAGAAGATGCAAGATTTTCCTTCTTCCGCCATAGGATGTTATTCTTAAAGCTACTCTATGTTAATTGCATTTTAACACTAGTTTTGGATCTGGTTGAGCATAGACATGTTTCTTTCATAATAACATTTTTCTACTCTAATTAAAATTCTTTCATATATGCCGTAAACCCAGGAGGACAAAAGCATCTGTAAATGACAAAATCCCAAAATCCTGTTTACATTTCATGAGTAAAAAACTATATAAAAGGGCACAGTGACTATAAACAATGAAGGAGAATTCTCACCTGGACAGCATCACCATGTTCAAGATCTGATAAAGCACCATTATTCTGTTGAACAGAATGATCTGATACACAAGCATTATTCTGTTGAACAGAATTCCCCTTGCCATCTGTCTGTAAGCAAGAATACAGAATAATTGTGATTGAAGTTTTTCTACATCAATAAGACAAAGAATCCAATAGACAGTTTGAGGCACAGACTATGTTGGTATTATCAATCATAAACAACCTAAAACTGACTTTAAATAACAAAATAGCAAAGAAAGTTTAAAACCAAGTCAATTCAGCCATTCATATCAAAATTATATACGGATTCTCACCAAGGAAAATCAAGCAATTTCAAAGATAGTGTCAATCAATATACATTTTTGAGTTATGTATCCATACAATCAATCTATATTTTTATGTACCCATACAATCAATCTATATTTGTTTCCTACAAATAAGTAAACTCAAGCAGCATGCACACAGATCTCATAAAAGGGGCCAACAGATGCTAAGGCATTTGTTCACAGGTTTCATAAGTAGGACTATCTCAAAAACTCCAACAGCCAACAACCTATTCCCATGCAATCAAGACTTATCAAGCATCCATTAGAATGTTATAGAGTATTTAGGGAATATGATCAGGTCAAGGTTGTGATATATTAACCTCAGAGACCATGAAACAGTTCAGGCATACATTGTAAGCTTGTAGAAACTGTTTCCCTTCAGACAACTCCCCAAGAGACACACTCAGTTGGGTGTGATTTGATGCTACTTGTACCTGTTTCTCCATCCCCTCAATTGTCATTCCTGTGCTCGTAAATCTTCATGGATTCAGTGGTATATCATTCCTGGTGCCTAATTCTCTCAAGATCAGTTATCCTAGATGATGATGCATGATACCTCAGACTACACTTGGTATGGTTTCACCGTGCGGTTTCCCTTGGGTAGAAATGATGCTTAAGTTTTCACTTGTTTGTGAAGTGTTCTTGTCATTAGATGGGTACCTCGCGTATATTTAAGTAAAAAATGCTGCTGCATGATACCTCAGACTACAGTTGAAATGGTTTCACCATGTGGTTTCCCTTGTGTAGAAATGATGCTTAAGTTTTCACTTGTTTGTGAAGTGTTCTTGGCATTAGATAGGTACTTCACGTATAATTAAGTAAAAAAATGTTTCCTTGTTACTATATCAAACCATGTCAAGACATAATTGCATCTGGATAAGTATGTTTTAACTTTTAACATAGGCCATTAGGTACAACTAGGAATTCAAAGTGGGTAGCATATTCATATCCCCTCTATACTTAACATTCTTCATTAAATACTATTGTATTTGTATCCCATCCATAAAAATAAACATTCCCCCAACATATGTTTGACTTACCAAAGATCATCCAAAGAAGGGTCACGAAGAAAAAGAATGCAAGCCTCAAGTTAAATCAAGCCACATAAAAGGCTAAAGAGGTAAGGAGCTAAAACAATTAAGCAAAGAAATTCACTATGCACCCCCCCACCCTTTAAAGTCCTAAGAGCAGAATGTTTATCTAAAGAAAAAATGACATAGAAAAATTAAAGAAAATCAAAGTAAAAAACAAAAGAAAGGGGAATCGTGTGTAGGTCGAAGCAGTAAAGGCCCCCTCTCACATGGCTTTGCAAATAAATAAAGACGCCTATCCATAATTTAATCGGCTAGTTGGACCAGACTGGAACCTCAGCATCATACATGACTTTAGTAGTTAATTCTTATGTTACCCTCACTTTCATAAGTTAGCCGTCATTTACCCAATGTTTTAAAACTCCGACTTGGGTTCAGAACCGGCAGAGGATCGACTCCGACTCCGACTCCGACTCGGTATCGACTCGGCCGGTTCAGTTTCAATGACTCGGTCTTTGTAAAAAATACAACAATTATTAATTTTTTTATAAAAGAAACATAATTTTAAAGATTTTCATTCATGTTTCCAAACACAAAGCATTAGAATATAGACAAAAGACAACATATGATCAAAGTAGGCTCATTAATATATCCATTATATCAAAATGGCACCCAGTGCACTGTCCAATACATACAAGATATAGAGATCAGAACAAAAACACATAACCAAGGAGGCTTTAAATGGCCTCTACAACAAAACATGACTAGTCACTAGTACTAGACAAGGCAATATCCTTTGGCTCAAACTCTGAATCAAAAGGGGAAACCCATGGCTCCTCCTCCTCATCAAGAACCTCCACTGGAACTATAGAACTTGTAGCACTAGCACACTAAGCCTAAGATAGACGAGCTATGCGCTTGCGTCGTGGCTGATTAGAGGAAGTGCCTGCGGCTGCAACTGGAGGACTTGGGGCTGGGCCTGTTACTAGTGGATCTACATTTAGTTGAGCCTCTACTTGTAAATCGAAGTCCAACCCCACATCAATATCCTCATCAGGTTCAAACTCTGGTGGACGAGTCTCCACTACCCAATCTAATGTTGGATCAATATCATCCAGCACAATGGGATCTGGATCAAGTATTTTGCTCAGCAATTGGTTGTGTCTTTGTCGGAGGTTGTATTGGAAATAGACTAGATCATTTAACCGTTTTCGCTCCAAACAATTTCTCTTCTTCGTGTGAATCCACTCAAAGACAGACCAATTGTGCTCACACCCAGAAGCACTGCAAGTTTGACTCAAAATGCGGATTACAAACTTCAGCAATTCAGGACAATAGCTACCAAATGCCTCCCACCATTGTGCTGCAAAAAACATAGTTGTGTAATGATTTTCAGTTAGCTCAACAAATAATATCCAACTTTCAAATTATAAACAATTTTACAAAATAATAAAATATGAATTTGAAAATTGAAATTCTTTGTTTACCTGGCTCATCTGATTCCCTTGCAATCCTTGCAAGATTCTTGCTAAAGGTACTGTGGATTTGCTAAAGATAGTGATCTGTTTTTGTATCAGCAATTGGTCACTCTCGTTGGGGATCATGCGATCAATGCAGTCAATCAATCCATCTCTAACCTCCCCAGTCAAAGCTCATGCCTCCAGAGCTTTATAATGATACCTTGGGTTCAAAAAATACCCAGTTGCATGTTTAGGGGGGTGGAGTTGATTGTTCCATTTTGATCAATGATTTCCCAAATGGGCCCACTCTTTCTTTGTATGTTGCCTTTATTTGCTCCTTTGTTTGCTCCTTTGCTTGATCCATAGCCTCATAAATGAAGCCCACAGCCAATCTTTCCCCATCCACCAACCACAACATCTTAACCAGTGACTCAGCAACCTTCACAATCTCTGCTGCCTTTTTCCAAAATATTTCTTCATTAACTTTCTTTTTCACATCTTCGCCATCCTGTTTGCGAGACCATTGACATTCATTATATTCATCACTGAAAAACAACTTTTACAAGTTTCTATGTTGGGAAAGCATAGATTGCAATGTCAAAAAATGTGTTGAAAATCTAGTGATGGCAGGCCTAATAATATCCTTGCCCCCTGTGTGTTTCCTCATCAAGTTCAAAATCCATGAGTGATTGTAAATATATTTTGTTATGCTTTTGGCTTGCTCTACAGTGTTCTTGATCCAATCTATTTTACCAATATCCTCAAGCATGAGGTCTATGCAATGTGCAGCACATGGGGTCCAAAAGATGGTTTTGTGTTTTTCCTCTAACATCTTACAAGCAAGAACATATTTAGAGGCATTATCTGTGATGATTTGAACAACATTAGTCACCCCCACCTCTTCAATAACCTCATCCAAAATCTGAAACAAGAAGTGTGCATCTTTCACCCTATCAGATGCATCAACTGATCTTAAAAACATGGTTCCCTATGGGCAAAAGATAAGAAATTTTATGATGGTATGGTTCCTCTGATCAGTCCATCCATCTGACATGATGGTACATCCTGCTTTTTGCGCATGAGTTTTTAAAATCTCTCAAATATTCATCAATGGATAAAATCTCTTTTTGCAAAAGAGATCCCCTTAACTCATGCATAGTAGGGCCTTTGAAGCCCTTTCCAACAACAAATATGGCATCAAACATAGGTTCATAATATGGTGAATGAGAAGCATTGAAGGGGATATTAGCATCATACCACCATCTAGCTATGTAATCACAAGCACTTTCTCTCAATTCTTTCTTCCAATGTTGATCTAAAGTGGGTTTTAGGACCATGTGCACTATCAGAGGGAGAGGAGGGTGTGAAAACACTTTTGATAGTACCCTTGTTTTTCATTGTACCCTTACCCTTTTCTTCAATAGACTCCAAAGAGGGAGGAACATAGAGAAAGGGGTTTGATGCATCAATGCAAGAGATAGATGAAGAGCCCTCATAATCAAAATTGGGGTTGGCAGCCATCATGTGTTTTATATTCCTCTCCCAATTTCAGCCTCTATTTCTTTTTGCCTAGCTTTGTCTTCCTCAAACTTCAGAAATTGATCTCTCAACTCCTTCCTAATTTCCCCAATTTCTTATATTGGTGCTTCACATGGAGTAATTTGGCCTCTAAGACCAACCAAGTGTAGTTTCAGCCTATGAATTCCCCCTCCGCCCCCCTTAATTTTTCTCTTACAAAATTTGCAATGCATTTGATCATCAACCATCTCAACATATGTCGAAGCAGTGTCTTTCATTGTAGGAGCCATTTTGGACTGATATTTGGAATTGGAAATGAAAGGTTTAAATCTGAAAATGAAAACAAAACAAAAAACTACTCATTCTATGTTCATTTCTTTCACAAAAATTTATGTTTTCAATTTCCAGATTTGCAAAAAATAAACAAGCAAACGCAGATTTTAGAAGGGAAAAAAATACCTCTAGGCTCTAGCCTCCTCAATGTTGCTCCAACAAACCAACTCCTCAATGTTGCTCCAATGACTTCCCAAGAAGCTCCTCACTGCTGCTCCAAAGATTGCCCAAGAGACTCCTCAAAGCTGCTCCAAAAACCAACTCCACAACTCTTCACAAATTCCTCCCAAAAGCTCACTCAAATGCAATGAGATAGTTATGAAGAAATGAGAGGGATTGTGTAGCTTTTATAGGATTGGGATGGGTTAGAGAGCATACCAAAACCCTAAAAAACCATTTAATTCCGGTTTGGGGTCCGTTTTGGGCCGTTTGCGGGGTCCGCAACCAGCTATATGTGGCTCGATCGGTCTAACTCGAACTCAGCCGAGCTGACCAGTTTGTGACCGAACCCGCCGAATCAGTGACCGGCTCAGCCGGTTTGGTCACAAACCAGCCTCCGGACCGGTTTTCCTACTGAGCTGGTCCGGGCAGTGGGTTGGCTCGGTCGGCTCGGCCAAATCCGAGTCAGTCTGGTCGTTTTTTAAAATAGTGCATTTACCTACTCTAACCAAGATGATGTAGGAAATACCTTATGTCCTAGTCCATAGACACATGTAAAAGAAGCAAGGTTGTCTCCCATGGATTATTTCATGTAATTTGGTAACATTAGCTTACTTTATTTGTGCTAAATTATTTTATCTATGTTGGTACCTAATAACTAGTCGAGGCTTAATGTGTCATTATATGTTTGGAGCTACACATTGTTGATGTTGTGATTACATGATGCTTCATTCATCTCCAAAGAATCTGTTGAAAATTGTAGCCATGGTCGGTATTTCCCTCAAAAATAAAAGGAAGAAAATGTGAAATTTATTATTTGAATTTTCCCTCCAAAATTTTCAAGTCGGTTGGGCCCCAAAAGGCACCCATTCGACCCCCCTTGGAAGTCTGTATGAAGGAGAGGATTCCTCCTCATTTGACACATCGAATTTGTCTTGTGCATCTCTGATCCAGCGAATTTCAGAAGGAGATAAGGAGGCCAAAAATCTCAGGGAGGGCTATGGGACTTGGCTTGGCAGGTCTCTTGTTCTTGGGTATTGGTTTGATTATTATCTTGATGATGTTTTTGATGTACTAATGTATCTTAAACTCTCTCTCTTGCATAAGGAAGAATTTATGGGTTTTCCCCTTGTGGGTTTTTCCCTGGCCTCGGGCCTAATTTCTGTGTCTCTTGTTTCATGGTTTCTTTGTGTTTCTACTGTGATTTACTTCTGCTATTTCATGCTTATGAATGAATTTTCTTGTTACTGCTTCATCGTGATAAATGTTAATGCTAATAATGGTTGTGTTATCTGCATAAGAAAATTGTTCTAGCATTGCCCAGTAAACTTAACATGGTTTCAAAGCTGGGGGGCATTGAAGAGCAGTGAATGGACAAATAATCCTGTAAGAGAAGGTCGAACTCTTTTAACTCCTGTGCAAGATAGGTCTGACCTGTGATGCTACCTCTCTGCAGTCTTGTGGCATGAAACAAGATCTAGCCCGTGATTCCTAACTCTGTGGTCATCCAAGCATCTTTGTGGCATACGGATCATGTTTAAGAGCAGATAGAAGGATTTGTGTTGATTTAGTCCAAGCCTATGGCGACAATTCTCTAAATTCTTGGGGACCTGAGAAATGTAGTGCTTTTATTCATATATAAGCCAAGTTCCCTGACTCTATGTGAGTTATCTCTGTGGTTAAAATCAAGACTATGATCTGTGAGGTTCTAATATACATGAGCGAAGTTCATACCATATCTTTGTTTTTGTGAGACTCTGGGCATATTTTAAATACTAAGGCTATAAGCTTCCCCTCTAGAGGCACCTCAATACCCTGTCTCGGTGATCTGAGATTGGTCCATAGGAAGAGTATCTTTGTTGAAGGCCCAGACCTAGTAGGTCAAATCTGAGGTATGTTTGAAATTCTGTAGGTGATCTGAAATTTTAAAACAGAAATTGATCTGAGTTTGTAAGGTCAAGGAAGCCTATATTGAATGCCACCAATGTGAGATGTTTGAAAAAGTTTGTGTCTTTGTTTTGATCTTGTGCAAAATTGCTATGTCAAATCTTGTCATAAGCAAGCTTCCTGCGGCACGTATTCATTTCCTTATGCAAGCTCTATGGCTCAGATTGGTGGCATGTGAAATCTATACAAACCTGTGAATGATCCAAGCCTTAAGGTACAACCAAGTATTTGCTAAACCTTATGTCACTAGTTGAACGCATTATGGGATTTGCTAAACTTTGTGTTGAATCTAATGTCATCTGGAGCAGATTATTTTGTATTATTCTATGAAAGGAATGTATGGTTGAAGGTCAAATCTGAAGCAAGGTATCTTATTTATCTGCATCTCTCATGTTAAATATCTGTAACTGTAGCTCATGCGAAAATATATGACACTATGACTAATTTAAGGCCAGTTGCAATAAAGTTCTGAAGATCTGCGGATAGAATCTCTGAAATTGCACTATGGATAAGTGAAACCATGCATAGGCGATTGGTAACTATACATGTTTCCGAGCTTCAAAAGGGTTCCGAAGCCTATACTAAATCGAAGAAATGTAAGTCCTATGAATCGAGCTTTGTGATAACAATTTTGTGTTGGAATATTGTGGCGCCTATTCTCTATGGAGATACAAAGAGCTTATTCATGCAATCCTGAGACCCTAATTTTATAGAACTCATGCGGACTTAAGATCATATGAAGCTCTCTTGAGGCCTGTGGAATTGAGAAGGCCTAAATCTGTATATTAGTCCAAGGTTGGTCGATAAGTCATTTATATTCATACATGACCTAGTCGAAGTGCACTGCAAAGAAGGCTGACCTTATTGATTTGAAGTCGACCCTTTGTATGAGAAACTGATTTTTTTTTCTGAGACATATCTGATGTCAAGAACCCTGAAAGGACATTGAGCCTTCAAGTCTAGACTCTAACTGTTAATAAAAGAAGGTTGCTCAAAGGATATCTTTAAGTCAACCTGATGATATATATATATATATATATATATATATATATATATATATATATATAAGAGGTCGAATCTCACCAAAGAAGGCCAACCTGAATACAAAGGAGCTGATATTATCCCATGATTGAATCAAGTCTGAAATTTTTTATGACGCCTATCTTATGTCTCTCATAAGTGTTGACATGGATATTTGACTTGGATGATGAATTATGTTGCAAAGACAACTCATTTGTTACTTTGCTTAATGAATTGAAGATATTTGTAGGAATGTCAAGAGCAAGATTGGCATATCATGACCCTGAAGTCGGATCAAATTCTTGTTGAAGAGTGGAATTTTTGGATGAGTTTTCAAATCTAGGATGTAAAGTCTGAATGTCTAACCAGTTTCTTGGTATGTTGTGGTTTGCAAAACCCTAATAAGGGTTTAATCAGGAATACCCTAAGGATTTGTAAACATATCCCTAGGTCTGACGATGAAGTTGGAAAATGATGCAAGGTTGTCAAGTACCTTGCTATGCAAATTGCAAACTCTAGCCAAATAGCTGCTAACCCTATCTAGAGAAAAAAAAATGGGTTGAGAAAAGCTATGGGTGTATGAATTGATTGTTTCCGCTTAAAACCCTAACTTCTAGAAGATCTGACATTTTGATGACGAGGATGATTTGCAGGATGAATGCAAGAAGGCTTAAGATTAAGAAAGAGTTGTCGTGATCACAATACATAAGTATCTTGAATTTCTTTTCTTATATATAATTACTGAGGATGTGCTTAACTATGAAGTTGAATTGGACGAGGTCAATAAGATGATGTGGATTTCTTGATGACATGAACTTCTTGATGATGTGAGTTTTCTTGATGACGTAGACTTGTAAATGATGTGGACTACTTGTTATGGACTCCTTGATAATGTGGATTTCCTTATGATGTGGACCTCTTGATAATGATATAGACGAATTGATAATGAAATGGAACGAGGTCATTGATAATGATATGGACTCAATGATAATGTGGACATTTTGATGATGTGAACAAGATTAATTCCTTTGTGATGATGAGGACTCCTTGTCTCCTTGATGATGATGTGAACAAGGTCAAGTACTTGATAATGTGAATGAGGTTATCTCCTTGATGATGTGGACAAAGTTGACTGGATCTAAAATATTAAGATCAAGAGGGAGCCGACACACCCTCAAGAGATAATAAGTACTTTTGGTTATAACTATTGTTGTTTTTTAGTATTAATCACTTGTCCTTGTATATCTTAGATGAATTTGTTCTTCCACTGCCTCCTAGTGAGGATTGCAGGTGCATAATGAAGACTATTAGGGTTGTGGCAACAAATAAATGGAAGAACAAAGACAAGAAGTCTCGTGAATAAATTGAAGCATGTCCTAATCCATGATGTAAAGAATTCAGTTGACTTCCAATATGAAGATGATTAGAGTGATGTTGATCCAAAGCTGTTGGAGATTAGCTTGCGATTTTTTTGTTGTGTTCCTAACAAGGACCGAGGTCCTATTCGTCCTGTGTAAGAGGGAGCCGATTGAAAGTATTCTACAAGCCTGGCAAAATATCCATTAAGGATGCGACATAATGGACTATGAGTCCATGGTCACTTGCTGGAAGAAAATTTGAAGAAGCTGTGTAACTCTGTTGCTGATTTATCCCTCTGATTGGCATTACTGACTCTATCTTAACTATATGTATTTTGGATGACATGGATGATCTTGCTGCCTGTTGCGCAATTGAAGCTAGAAATGTAGCTGACATGTGAAGTTGGTTGTTGATGTCTGAATCTATAAGAAGCCACTTATTGTCTACTAGATTCAACCGTGGGTGTTGATATTTGCTTCTGTGAGAAGCTCCAGCTGAAGTTGAATGAATGGTTGGATGTTGTTGGAATTCTTAATGAAGTGTTGAAGTCCACCATGGCTACCTTCTCTGTTGTTGAGACGGTTGCTAATGATTATGTGATTGGGTTGAAAGTGTTACACATCAGGGTGTTGTTTTATCTTGGGATTTACCATGAGTTCTTGAATGAGCAGGAAGTAGAGATTTGTCACTCTCAGTACAGTCGAGGCAGAGTATATTGCATCTAATATGGCTAGTTGTGAGGCAGTATGGCTGCGGAAACTCCTTACAAAGTTGTTTGATCATATCGATCTTCATATATTGTGACTATCAAAGTAGGATCATATTTTCAAAGAATCCAGTGTTCCATGATAGGTCGAGACACATTGAGATCAAGTACCACTACATCAGAGATAGGTACAGAGAGGAGCAATGAGGCTCCAACGCATCTCAACAGATGAGCATGTTGGAGACATTCTCACCAAGCTTTTGCCGAAAGCGAAGTTCTTATTCTTCAGAGCAGCTTGGAGTGCACAAGAATGTATCCCTCCTCGAGAGGGAACACTATTGATCAAGAACATTGAGCATATGCTCTTCTCCCAATCTTACAACTAGCCATGGACTTGGCTAAGTACTTGCCCCAGTATGCATCCTACCCACAATTCACCTTCATGTCTTTACAGACCAAGGGCCATATTGAGATGGTTAAGCTTGCCAGGATTTCCACCCATCTGGCCAGTGGATGAGGAGACTTAGGTGTGTGTGATCTTTACCAAAGTTGGACGCGATTGCCATGGACTTGGTTAAGGTAAATTGATCTCCCTAAGTGTTGGATGCAAGTGTTCTACCACTTGATCGTTGAGGATCAAGTTGGGTGAGGATCAGTGAAAGGACATAAGGCGTGTGTGATATTTACCAAGGTCATTTATAACTACCATTGACTTGGTTGTGGTATCAATCTCACCTATTGTCATTGTGGATCATTCTTCCAAGATGAGATGAGATGAGATGATATGATGATGCAACTATCAACTTTGCTTATGTTGAGACATGTACATCTGAGATGAAATCTATGACATTGTTTTAGGTCATGGAGCTTGACTTGGAGACCAATAGGGTGTGTGTGATCTTTACCAAGGTCAAGTGTGATTGCCATGGACTTGGTTGTGGTAAATTAATCTCCGCTATCATTCGCTGTGGATCGAGACATCATTGTTCAACTGAGATGAGATCTATGGAGCAAACGGAAGAATACCTCCCTAGCTGAGAGGGAGTGTTGATATTGAATTGTGATGCTATCTGCTTTCCTTATAATGGAATATAATGAAAATACCTCCCTGGCTAGGAGGGAGTGTTGAAAATTGTAGCCATGGTCGGTATTTCCCTCAACAAAAATAAAAGGAAGAAAATATGAAATATATTTGAATTTTCCCTCCAAAATTTTCAAGTCGACCTCATGTTAATTCAAACGGTTGGGCCCCAAAAGGCACCCATTTGACCCCCCCTTGGAAATCTATATAAAGGAGAGGGTTCCTCCTCATTTGAAACATCAAATTTGTCTTGTGCATCTCTGATTCGACAATTTTTTAGAAGGATATAAGGAGGCTGAAAATCTGAGGGAAGGCTATGGGACTTGGCTTGGCATATCTCTTGTTCTTGGGTATTGGTTTGGTTATTATCTTAATGATGTAGTTGATGTACTTATGTATCGTAAATTCTCTCTCTCTCTCTCTCTCTCTCTCTCTCTCTCTCTCTCTCTCTCTCTCGAGTAAGGAAGAATTTATGGGTTTTCCCCTTATGGGTTTTGCCCTAGCCTCAGGCCTGATTTTTGTGTCTCTTGTCTCATGGTTTCTTGGTGTTTCTACTGTGATTTACTTTTGCTCTTTCATGCCTATGAATGAATTTTCTTATTACTGCTTCATGATGATAAATGTTAATGCTAATAATGATTGTGTTATCTGCATAAGAAAATTGTTCTAGCATTTCCATAGTAAAATTAGAAGAACATACATCAACCTTCATGTTCATACAATATTATTTGGAGAATTATTTCTCAAAGTATAATGTTTTTACTAGCACATGTATGAGGGGTATTTCCTTCTCTTATATCCACATGCAAACTTGAAAGAATATTTGATGTAAAAATGAACTATTTGGTCATATGAACACTAGTCTCAATTATTTGATTTTTAGAAATTTCAAAATGGTGTTTTCAACACTATTATTTTGATAGATCTTCTAGAAAAATGGCGCAATTTTTTTGTTCACTTTTATTTTATTTATTATTGACCTTATCTATGTGGACAAAGGTTACTTGGAAAACCACTTGTATTTCCCTCTTGTTTTCAAGAGCCCATGGGATTGTAATTGATAGTTTGGACTCTGGAGGCCTCTCTCTCCTATAAAAGGAAAGCATCTACCTCATTTTGGGAGATTGGAGATAATTACAAAAACATTTTGTCAATTGTCTGGTGTATTCCTTACCAATATACTATTTTTTTTAAGGTCAAATCAAACAACAACTTATTATCTCAAGTGATCAAGGTCAACATTGTTGAAATTCTAGTGATCCAAAGACTAGAATAGTTTTCCACAATTTGATAACTACTTCTATTGAATCAAACAATGCCTTCTTTATCCTTTAATCAACAAGTAGCTATACATGAAAAACTTCAACCAATAAATCTTCAACAAGAGCAGTAAATAGAGATCACAGTAGACAATAATCAAGAGACAAGATACACCAAGATTAGGCTCAAGCCAGGGTAAAACCCACACGGGGAAAACCCCAAAATTCTTTCCTTATGAGAGAGAGATTATGTCCATCAATAGTACATCAGAATGTTCCAATAAATCCAAATCAGTCTACAAGGAAATACCAGTCAAAGTCTGCCAATGTAAAGAGAGAATCAACTTTAGATTAGTTGTACAACAAGGTTGAAATTAGGGCTTGTGATCATTGTTGTAGAAGACCGAATATAGAACTATAATCACCTCAGAAGTATCAACGAATTGTTTAGAAAACTCGGCCCAAAATTACAGTCAAACCCTTGCACAACTTTAGGTCAACATCTCATCAAAGGAACAAGATTGCAGTCAAGTTTCTTTTGTAAAATTCGGCCACCAAAAATGAAACAGAACTAAAAACAAACCACCCACGTCAATTGTAGCCAATGAGCCTTGACAGAGATAAACAATGTAGCCAAAAAGAAACCTTTTCTAATCTTCGCATGTGTGACAAAAGTTCTGAAGTAGTAGATCGAACTTCTTATTGATTTCAAACCAAATTGCTTGAGCTTGATTGTAGTCAAAATGAATGTCAATGACCTCATATATATAGGCTTCAAGTGAGGGATAATTAGCCCTAATAAAGCCGACTTGATGACATTTCAATGAGCCGACTTGTAGGTGACAAATAATCATTTTTATTCCTTGTGTGCTATAAAAATGTTGACCGAAGCTACAATATATTTCAACACTCCCTCTTAGCTAGGGAGGTATTTTTTCATTCTCTCTCAAGATCCATCTTCCAGACCAATCAATAGGTCTCACAGCCCACATCTTAAGGAAGAGAACACAATCCAAGTTTCTCTCTCTCAAAACTCAACATAAGGAAAGATACATAGCATCCATCTCAAAGCATCTCCCCGACCACGAGGTCTCATGACACATAGCCTAAGAGAGGAACCAACAATACATCTCCTGGACAACAATGTCTCTCGAAACGCAACCTACAAGAGGAATCATCAACACATCTCTGGAACAACAATGTCTCTCGGCACACAGCCTACTGGATGAATCATCAATACATCTCCCAGACAACAATGTCTCTCGGTGGACAGCGTACAAGAGCAATCATCGGTACATCTCTCGAACAACAATGTCTCTCAGCACACAGCCTACGAGAGGAATTCATCTCACGGACCACAATGTCTCTCAACACAGCCTACAGGCGATGGTCTATCCATGATGCTATGTAATCAGTGCTCCCTCTCACTCAGAGAGGGGTTCTTATTCATTCCAGTTTCTTCACATAAACATCAACAACCAGTTCATCATTAGAAATGTAGACATGGTGGATCACAACTACATCCAATCGTTCATTTAGCTTCAGCAAGGGCTTCTCTCAGAAGAAAACATCGGCAGACATAGTAGACCTTAACAGTGGCTTCTCACAGAAGCAATCATCGAAAACCATAGTATAGTCCAATAGACAATAAGTGGCTTCTTACAGAAGCAGGCATCAACAACCATAGTAGAATCCAATAGACCATAATCAAATCTAGCAAATGATAAGTGGTTTTAGCGAAAACAAACATCATCAAATAGATCAACGAACCAGCCAATATCAGAGCCTTGCAACGTTTTCAAATCATTCATTAGGAAGATATCAACGGAACCACAGTCCACTGTGCCAAGGATATCACTAGGTTCATGCCTCAAAAGAAGCTCCCTTACACAAAAGTCCTCTTCATAGCATAAAAATCACGGGCTCATCTTTAGCATATCTAGATCAACATCGGACTTCGAGGCTTCTAGCCATCATCATGAGAACGCGCTTTAATCAGGTTGATCTTGTCAGCTCCCTTGGAGTACAAAGCCTATCGCGAGTCTTCTTGTTACATTGTCCTTCCTTCATTTCCAACGATATGCCACACCTTGGCAGTTTTCATTATGTACCTGCAATCCTCAAGGAGGTTGTGGAAGAACATGAACAACCAAGCAAGCCAAAAGACACATAATGAAACAATCAAGATAATACTTATCTTTTGAGAGTGTGTCGTCTCCCTCTTGATCTTAACCTTCTCAGATCAAGCCAATTTCATCACATCATAAAGGAGTCCATGCTATTATCAAAAAGTTCACGCTATCAAGGAATCCACAACATCATTAAGGAGTTCTTATCATCAACAAAGAGTTCACAAAGTCCAAGTCATCAGAGATTCCATATCATCAACATCATCAAAGAGTCTACATCATCAATGATTCCACATCATCATCATCATCAAGGAGTCAACAACTCATCACCGTCAAGCAATCAACCTTATTATCAAGTCCATATCTTCATCATCATCAAGTAGTCTTGTCCATATCACCAAAGAGTCCACACAAGTAGTACATATCATCTTATATTATCAAGGAGCCCATATTAATACCATCATCAAGTAGTCCAGTCCAATTCATCATTAACGAGTCCTTGTCATCAACGAGTCCATGGCATCAATAAGTTCATGTTATCAACGAGTCCATATTATCATCAACAACATCATCAATGAGTCCACATCATCATCATTTAGATCATCATCATCATCAAAGAGTGAGCCCAATTTAGATCACCATCAAAGAGTCCAATAATATCATCCATGTCATCAATCATTGTTAGCAAGGAGTACTAATCATCAGCAACAAGGAGTACATAATATATATTGTCAACACCATAGAATACACATCATTCATTGTTAAGGAGTCCACATCAACATCCTCATGGAGTCCATATCATCATACACATCATCAAGAACTCTATATCATCAAGGAGTTCATATCCACATCATTAAGAAGTATATATCATGACTCATGAGTCCACATCATCAACAAAACCACATTATTATCAACAAGTCCATATTATCAACAAAGAATTGGGGTTAGATTCATTAGATTTTCTTCTCCAAACCCAATCTAGGGTTTTATAAATCATAGCCAGTCCAATGTCAGTCTTAATTTGAAACAACAAGAGAAACACAAGATACTTATATTTTGAGATCAAGACAACTCCCTCTTGGTCTTGAGTCCTTTTAGAATTCAACCTACAAATTATTGAGATTTTGTGTATTTGGGGTAGCATCAGTGGTGCTCTAGGTCCCAAATTTTGAGGAAGGACTAGAGTTCACCTGATCTATAAGATCCAGAAATGGATTTGGGAAATTTCATCTGGTTTAGGAGATATTAAATTAATTAATTATTTTAATGTATTTCCTAAGTTAAAACTTAGGAAAATAAAATAATTGAAGTGAATTTAGTTAAACATGTGGTGAAATTGTCTTAAGTCACACGCATCAAGCTTTCTTTTAATCTTAGCCATTGATTCAAGATTTGATCATGGCCGTTGATTTGTCAACAAGAAAAGTATAAAAGAAAGGCTTGGGGTCATTTGGAAAGATACACAGAGGTAGAGCACTGAAGCTAAGCTGAGATTCTAGGGCAGGGTTGGCTAAGAATACTCAGAAGTGCTTCAGCTACAGAGAGGGGAATTTAGACCAAGGGAATGATATGATCCCAAGGTCTAGAATACACGAGCGAAGAAGAGATCGAGAAGAACGGCCAGAAGATGCGGCCGGTGGCAGTGACCGGCAACGACAACAACGGCCCAAGGACAGCATGATTTTCGGAAACTGTCAGAGTTGCTCTGAGAGACCCTCCCAGAAGCGGCGTAGTATTTCGTCACCTAGTACGAGGTAACGCGGTCCCCTTCCCGATTAGCGACCTTTGAGCATTTGGGGGGCCTTGGAAGGCGGCGCAATGCTTTCAAGGGTAAATCGTTTGAGGGTGTGGATACGATCGGTATTGTTGGTCTTAGATTAGCCGGTGCTACGAATCCCGAAATTTCTGCGCGGGAGTTTTCCAAATCGGGAACCCAAAGTTGTGTATTCAGAAACATTATTAATAATAGAGCCCTCCAGCAGCCAAAGACCGGTTTTCCCACATTGGGTTTTTTCGGGGACAGTTTGTCCAGAAATAACTGTGTCACTTTGTCTATGTGTGCATGTGTTTATTCTAGATCTGAATTGGTAGAGATCTGTTATGTGTTTTGCTTTGATGTTGACTTGAATGTATTCAGTTGATAACTTGTATAAGTAGGAGAAGCTTAACCGGATTAACAGAAATAATTTTTGCATAAGAATTAAGATTCGGAAATTTCTACATGGTATCAGAGGAATTGCAAATCTAGAAGGGTCACTAGCTGAAGAATATGAAGGATCTAGCTGCAGAAAGCAACTCGAAAGGCGGCAAAAAAGCAGATCTGAAGGGACAGCGCAGTTTTCAGGAGGAGATTCACGCAGAGGGAAGGGTGACGTTGTCCAGCGCTGTGTCCTAGCAAGCCCACGCAATTACTGTGCAGAGGCAGCTCAGAAACAGCACTGGTTGGGTCTGAAGCCAGCCAGTGTGATTCAGATCTGAATCTGTCATATCTAGAAACATCTGCAGAAAAGTTACAGAAATTCAAAAGAGCTGGTAGGGTTAAACTTCTGAAGTTTTCATATTTTTAGCCTTAGCACAGTGACAAAGTTTGGGAAAAGATCAGTTTCTCAGAGAGTTTCTTGCCAAAGGAAACTTGCAGTTTGGTCAGAGGATCAAAGAAGAAGCTGAATCATAGTTGATTTGGTAGATTTCCAAGGAGGAAAATCAAGTGTCAGAGAGAGCAAAGGGTTTCCAGTTCGAAAAGGACCTTAGATCCAAGATCTCTAGCATAGAGAAGAGGAGCTCCGACACATTCTGAGCAGATGGCTCCTCATCGACTGCGTGATCAAGATAGGCTAGAGGGCCTCTCAAACTTTTCGGTATGGAAAGCTAGGATCCTGATTGTCCTAGAGGCATATGGTCTAAGAGATCATGCAGAGCAGACCCTGGCCACGCTGACAGATGCGGAGCTCCTAAGGAAGCATAGAGAAGCTGATGGGCATGCCAAGCGGTTGATAATGGACAGTATCAAGGATCATATTGTACCATACATAGCTGAGAAGAGGACAACTGGAAGGCCTTGACAGCGTGATTTTCAGGAAACCCTTCAGGGGTTACGCAGAGACCCTTAGGGGCAGCGTCACCTAGTCTGGGGTAACGCAGTCCCTTCCAGTGACAGCGCTAAGCATTTGGAGACCTTCAAAGGCTGACGCAGTGTCTTTCAAGGGTAGATCTGGGGTTTCTAAGCCTAGATCTGGCTGAGTTCTATAAATCCCGTTTGAGGGTGTAGATCAGTGAGCATTGTTGGTCTTAGATCAGCCAGGTGATGCAGATCTAGAGTTTTCTCTGTAGGGTTTTCCAGATCTGGAACCCAGAGTTGTGTATTCAGAAATATTCTTAATAATAGAGCCCTCTAGCAACCAGAGACCAGTTTTCCCACATTGGGTTTTTCTGAGGACAGTTTGTCCAGAAATAACTGTGTCACTTTGTCTATGTGTGCATGTGCTTATTCTAGATCTGAATTGGTAGAGATCTGTTATGTGTTTTGCTTTGATGTTGACTTGAATTTATTCAGTTGATAACTTGTATAAGTAGGAGAAGCTTAACTGGATTAACAGAAATAATTTATGCATAAGAATTCAGATTCAGAAATTTCTACACAAATCAGCCTCAACATCAAAATGTTAGATCTTTTAGCAATAAATTCATAAGCCCAACAATTTCTCAACCTTTTATATCGAGGTAGGATTAACAACTATTGGCAAGGGTTTTGCATTCAAACACTTGTCATTCTTGAACAACATCCTTGCATCATGCATCGTAATTTGTCTTAAGTTCAGGTACTCCCTTTAACAAAACCTTTCAATCTTCCCAAAGCTTTGTAGTGCATATACGTGTCCCTTCTATGTCAAAAATGGAAGTTCAATGCCCTTAAATTCATATTTGTCATTGACCTTTTGAGTGAACCTCTAGTCAAGTAATTTAGATAGCTAGAATGAGTGTTCATATTCAAAATCATTTCTCCTATGCCTTCTTTTTGGTGACGGCTCATTTACATGCATGGTGTCCTCTTCTTTTACGATCATCATCCCTCTCATAGTCATCTCTTCGATTATTTTGATGACATTGAGCTTGATAGTGACGATAAGCTTGACAACGAAAACATTGAACATTGGTTAGATCATTTCTATCTCTACTATCTATATTGTCTCTTCTATCTCTTCTATTTGGAGAGGGAGGAGGAGCTATTTTATTAGAGGTAGAATCCTTCCTTGAGACAAATCTTGGAACTTGTCTTTTACCAGCACTTCTTTGGAATTTTCCAAAATTTTGTTTCTTCTTCTTCTTCTTTCCCTTTCCATGAGCTACAAATGCTTCTATACTTGGATCTTCAATTTATCCTCTAGAATAGAGTCTTGACTTCTCTTGAGTTCATGTTGCCTGTAGCTTGTCAAAAGTTGGAGCATTCTCTCTAGCGTTAATACCTGAAGCAAATGAGTACCAAGATCTAGGGAGACCACCCGAAGCAACAGCTAACAATTCCTTATCAGATACTTCTTCATCAATGGCTTTGAGTTTATCTCTAATTTGAGATATCTTGACAAAATATGATGCCATTGTGTCATTCTTTTTCATCTTGATATTACAAAGTCAACCTCTTCGATTGATGGATTGATTCACATTATTGATGGTGTATAATCCAATGATAGCATCATATATAGCCATAGTGGACTTATCTTCAGCAATATAGCTAATCAAATGATCCCTAACAGAATCCAATAGAATACTTCTTGCTAAAATATCGTCTTCATGATATTTCTTTCCTGCTTGATCAAAATTTTCAGTAACTTTACCGATGACAATTCCCAAGACCTTATTCATTTCAAGAATGATCTCAACTATTGCCTTCCATGCCCTATAGTTAGTGGCTCCTTCAAGCTTGCTTTCAGTCTTCATGAATGGAAAATTAATGATGAAAATATAGGACAGAGCCCAAAAACAAAAACTTTTCAATTGCTCTTCAAGATGTTTTTCAAGTGTTCTTCGAGTGCTCTTAAACTGATCTCTCTGCTCTTCTCCTTCACCAAAGCTCTGATACCATGTTGAAATTCTAGTGATGCAAATACTAGAATAGTTTTTCACAATTTGATAACAACTTCTATTGATTCAAACAGTTCCTTCTTTATCCTTTAATCAACAAGTAGCTATACATGAAAAACTTCAACCATTAAATCTTCAAAAAGAGCAGTAAATAGAGATCACAGTAAAGTTTAAACAATAATCCAGAGACAAAAGACACCAAGATTAGGCTCACAGCAAAGGCAAAACCCACATGGGGAAAACCCAAAAATTCTTTCCTTGTGAGAGAGAGATTTTATCCATCAATACTACATCAGAATGTTCCAATAAATCCAAATCAGACTACAAGGAAATACCAGTCAAAGTCTGCCAATGTTGAGAGAGAATCAACTTCAAATCAGTTGTACAACAAGGCCGAAATTAGGCCCTATGACCACTGTTGTAGAAGACCTAATATAGTACTGTAATCACCTCAGAAGTATCAATGAACTGTTTAGAAAACTCGGCCCAAAATTGCAATCCAACCCTTGCACAACTTCAGGTCAACGTCTCATCAAAGGAATGAGATTGCAGTCAAGTGTCTTTTGTAATTTTCAGCCACCAAAAATGAAACAAAACAAAAAACAATTTATGCCAAAAGCCACCCATGTCAACTGTAGCCAATGAGCCTTGAAGGAGATAAACAACATAGCCAAAAATAAGCATTCTCTAATCTTCACATGTGTGACAAAAGTTCTGAAGTAGTAGATCAAACTTCTTATTGATTTCAAACCGAATTGCTTGAGCTTGTGTTAAATTTGGCAACTAGGGCCAAACTCCTTATTGCAATGCTCATATGATGGAGATGATATTTTTGTTGGATTCCTCTTTCGGAGAGGTGCAAGACTAATCTAAAGATCATCTTGTTTGGATGAGCAGAAGTTAGATTTTGAATTTATTTTCCACACATGTGCAATTTGTCAAGGTTGGCTAGATTTGCAATGTAGGCTCACAAGCCCCAAAAGATGTGTCACACACCCTCAGTGATGGATATAAAAAGGAGAGACACAAACCTCATTTCATCATCAACTCATCTCACACATTCTCTCTCATCTGATTGGTTTGTACAGCCTTAGAGGCCTTTCTCTCTCCTCCGTACGTGTGAAGGACGAGCTGGAAATTTCAGACTCTGTTAAGGGTTTCTGTGCAGCGTTGACCAACGTTGACTTTGTGTCAACCTTGGTTGTTTGACTTTGATCTCTTGGATAGATTGCATGTTTGGGAGGCCAAATTTGGTGGCACAGAAATCGAGGTGAAGAGAGTTGATTTCACTGCTGCATTGACCACAACGTTGACCATTGAATGCTCAAGTTTGACTGTTGTGTTGACTAAATTTGATTGAGGTAATTCAGACCGTTTTGGGTTGACTTTGACTGTGATAAGAGGTCAAGTTTGACTGGCTTTGACCGAGCTCCATTGGGAGGTATTTTGCTGGTTTGACCGGCGTTGACTTTGTTGGCTAGGACATCCTATTGACTGCTATAAATTGTACTTTCTCTCTATTGAATTTGAAGAATAATAAGAAGATTTGATCAAAGGGTTTTCCCCGCATTGGAGTTTTTCCCTGGCATCCGCCAAATTATTGTGTCTCTTGTCTTGGCTTGTCTTCTGTCAATTTATTTATGTTCTATCAGCATTTACTGTCAATGTTTATGTGATTGCATAACTGAAAATTGAATTGGGCTAATAAGAAAGATTGAAGTAAATTGCTCTAAGCATAGAACATACCATGGTTAATTAAAATTAACAAGGTATCAGAGGTGAGGTGAAGACAAAGCCCAAGCAAGGGTGAGAAGAGCAATCACTGAAAGTTTGAATAGATAAGGACCAGGGTCAATGGCTTCCTCGTCATACTTCAAATCTAATGACAAGCTGAATGATAAGTATGATTATCATGCTTGCAAAATGTCCTTGGATCTGACATTGGAGAAACAAGATGTTATGAATTGTGTGCCGGGAAAGATCACTAAGCCTCCATCAAATGCATTGGCTTCCACTAAAACAAAGTACAAGAAAGGGGAAAACAAGGCGAAGAAGATCATCAGGGATTCTATTCATAAGCACTCGGTTTCTTATATCTCCGAACTGGGCACATCTAAGGAGATGTATGATAAGTTTGTTGGCATGTTTAGGGCTAGCAATGCTAATCAAATTCTCTTTTTGAAGAACATCAAAGATGGACAAGGGAGAGTCCATCCAATCTTATTTCATGAGGCTCACCAAAATCAAGAATGATCTCTTAGCTATTAGAGATGTCATAGCCGATCGAGAGCTCACTCTCATTGCTCTTGGAGGACTTCCCCGTCCATGGTATGTATTTAATACCACTATTCTCAATAATAATATAATTCCTGATTTTGATGAATTGTTGGCGAGATGCACTCGAGAGGAGACAAGGATGATGGAGAGAGACCATCCCTCAAATGGGAATGGAAGTGACGCTACTGCCTTCACTGCTCATGCAAAGAACAGGAACAATGTTGGTCTGAGAAATCAAAATCATGGAAGAGCAGGTCCCAAGGGAAGGAAGGGAAGATGTTACAATTGTAACAAGTTTGGTCACTATGCTAGAGAGTGCCCCAATAAAAGGGACTCTCCCCGAGAATATGACTACAACAACAACAACAACTTCAGGGGGAATGGAAATCAAAGGAACAACAAGTTCAAAAGAAAGAGGAAGGCTCTCTCTGATCGAAATGGAAATGGAAATGGTCAACCTTTCAAGAGGTCAAGGAACTCTAGGTATGGTGAATCCAATGTTGTTGATAATAAGAGAAATGAATATATTCTTATATTTGCCTTCTCTCTGCATCTCCTCCCAACACCCTGGATAACTCGTTGATTGATAGTGGTGCCTCGAGGCACTTCACTGGATATAAAGAGGCCTTCTCTGATCTGATTGAAAAGGATAGAAATTTGGAAATTATCCTTGGAGACAATGCCACCTATCCCATGAAAGGGATAGGGACTGTGACCCTTCATCTAAATCAAGGTCAAGTCCTCCATTTGCAAGATGTATTGTAGGTACCTAACTTGAAGAAGAATCTATTCCTCCCAAGGATCTCTTCCTGACAGGTGTTGACCCTCTTATTCATCAATGTAAGAGGGAGCTAGCTTCTGAGTTCGAGATGACGGACCTAGGACTAATGCACTATTTCCTAGGCCTGGAGGTTTGGCAAAAGCCAGGTGAGATTTTCCTTTCTCAAGGAAAATATATTGTGAAGCTGCTAGAAAGATTTGGGATGGTGGACTGCAAGTCCGTGACTGCTTCGATGGAACTCAACTTCAAGAAGTTGTATGGAAGTGTTGTTGGGGCCGATTTAGGAAATCCTACCGAGTATCGTCAACTCGTAGGGGCCCTGATGTTCTTAGTGAACTCACGTCCAGACATATGTTTTGCAGTGAACAGGTTGAGTCAATACATGGTCGAGCCTCATCACATTCACTGGATTGGTGCCAAGAATATCTTGAGATATCTCCAGGGCACAATCAACCATGGGCTGAGATACACTGCTGGGAGTATGAGGCTCCATGGATATACCAATGCTGATTGGGCAGGCAGTGTGGTGGATCGTAAGAGCACATCTGGATGTTGCTTCACCTTAGGTTCTGCTTCGATCTCCTAGATGAGCAGGAAGCAGAAATCGGTTGCTTTGAGCACCGCCGAAGTCGAATACATTGCAGCAAGTATGGCCTGTTGTGAAGTTGTTTGGTTGAGAAAGCTCTTCAGTGAGTTGTTTGGGCATGTGTTGGATACCACTGTGATCCTTTGCGACAACCAAAGTGGGATTCGTCTTTCTGAGAATCCTGTTTTCCACGACCGATCCAAGCATATTGATATTAGGTACCACTTTGTCTGGGACATGGTACAACGAGCCACCGTAAGGCTCCATCACATTGGGACTAATGAGCAGGTCGCACATATTCTCACGAAGCTCCTGGGGAAGGGAAAATTCTTAACCTTCCATGAGAAGCTTGGTATTGTGGATAGACCCTATTATGAGGGTCCCACTTGAGTTGGACTATGAGCTCTGGGAGCTCCAAGGGGCTTGGGGATAGCTTCTTGGAGCTATAAGCAACCACAGGGCTAGGCTAGGTTCGCCTTACCTTGTTGGTGTGCTATTTCCCCACCATTATGATGTTGAGTTAGTTCACCCTGTCTTTGATCTATGCCCCACATACATCCTAGCCATGTAGTCCAGGACTCATGGGAAGTACCTCTCATCTAGCCAATGAGTTGGGAAATGAGGATAGATGCCAGAGCATTACCGATGGACGCATCGTGTATTGTCGTACTGTCTATGTCTAGGATGGGATGTGTCCAACAACTTGATCTGGGATCAAGTCTAGTTGAGGTTTTTACCTCTAAACTGACTTCGAGTCAATGGAGAGTGGCAAGGTCTTTGTGACTCACTCTTTATCATATCTTCTTCATTATTTCTTCAACAGCAGAGCAGAGCCGACAAAGTCCAGAGACAGCAGGATGACACGAGATTGCAGAATGATATATGATAGTACATGATGGTACTGGATGACAGGATTGCACAGGTTGACAAATGGATGGACAGGTGGAGTTCTCCCTAGTTGAGAGGGAGTGTTAAATTTGGAAACTAGGACCAAACTCCATATTGCACTACTCATATGATAAAGATGATATTTTTGTTAGATTCCTCTTTTGGAGAGATGCAAGGTTGATCTATAGATCATCTTGTTTGGATGAGCAGAACTTAGATTTTGAATTTATTTTCCACAAGTGCAATTTGTCAAGGTCGGCCAGATTTGTAATGTAGGCTCACAAGCCCCAAAAGATGTGTCACACACCCTCAATGATGGATATAAAAAGGAGAGACACAAACCTCACTTCATCATCAACTCATCTAACATATTCTCTCTCATCTGATTGGATCATACAACCTTAGAGGCATTTCTCTCTCCTCCGCACGTGTGAAGGACAAGCTGGAAATTTCAGACTGTGTTAAGGGTTTTTGTGCAACATTGACTAGCGTCAACTTTGGTTCAACCTTGGTTGTTTGACTTCGATCTCTTGGACAGATTGCATTTTTTGAAGGCCGAATTTGGTGGCACAGAAATTGAGGTGAAGGGAGCTAATTTGACTGTTGTGTTGAACACAGATTGTTGAAGTTTGATTGTTGCGTTGACTGAGTTTAACTGAGGTAATTCGAACTGTTTTGGGCTGACTTTGACTGTGAGAAGAGGTCGAGTTTGACTAGCTTTGACCGAGCTCCATTGGGAGGTATTTTGCTGGTTTGACCAGCGTTGACTTTGTTGGCTAGGGCATCATGTTGATTGTTGTAAATTGTATTTTCTCTCTCTGTTGAATTTGAAGAATAATAAGAAGATTTGATCAAAGGGTTTTCCCCGCATTGGGGTTTTTCCCTGGCATCTGCCAAATTACTGTGTCTCTTGCCTTGGCTTGTCTTTTGTCAATTTATTTATGTTCTATCAGCATTTACTGTCAATGTTTATGTGATTACATAACTGGAAATTGAATTGGGCTAATAAGAAAGATTGAAGCAAATTGCTCTAAGCATAGAACATACCATGGTTAACTAGAATTAACAGCTTGATTGTAGTCAAAATGAATGTCAATGACCTCATATAAATAGGCTTCAAGTGAGGACTAATTAGCCCTAATAGAGCCGACTTGATGACTTTCAATGAGTCACCTTGTAGGTGACAAATAATCAATTTTCTTTCTTGTATGCAATGAAAAATGCCAACCGAATCTACAATATATTTCAACAAACATAAAGTCGTTGGGAAGGTATATTTTCATTTTCTTGTATTGTTTTTGTTTAGATGAAAACTATTTGAAATACTTTGAGAGAATGTCATAATATTTTCATTGATATTTCATGTTTTATCTAAGCAAAACCCTTCATTTGATCTAGTTATTTTACTAGGGTTAGATTGAATCTCCTTAGGGAGAAAAGTATTTTCTATGGTTTCAAGTTGTTACTACTCTTCCAACCTTTCGATGGAAAAAGATTGTGTCACTCTCACTGTTAAATTTATATAACCATGGTGTTCTATGTTTGATGCACTTTTACTTCAATCTTTCTTAGGCCCGATACAAAATAACAATCACATAAACATGAAAGTAAAATGTTGATAGAACACAATAATAGATCAATAGAAGACAAGCCAAATATAGATCAGATTTACAATTCCTTTTGTCCAGCAAAGATATGAGATATTGTTGTGTTACGACAGTTAACAGGATGCTTCAACCAACAAAGTCTTTCTCAGTCAGGGAGTTTTCCATGTGTCACACCCACAGCCCTCAAAGACAGCTCATCGCAAGTCAACGCTAGTCAACCCAAAGTCAACATAGAAAAGTCAACGCAGCAAAATAGGGCTTCAATCAAATAGTCTTAAACTCCTCGATTTTAGTGCCCAGTAGTACGGCCTCCTAAAATCAGATTTTTGGCAGAACTCGGAGGTCAAACGACCAAGGGTTGACCACAATCAACACTGCAACAAAAGGCCCTAAACAGATCCGTAGAAAACAGCAGCTATGCTCCACACGTGTGAGGGGAAAAAGGCCTCCAAAGGCTATCGAACCAATCAAATCACAATGAGAGAATGTGTGATGAGTTGATGATGAAATGACCTCAAGTCTCACCAATTTATATCCATTAATGAGGGTGTGTGACACATCTATTAGGCATGTGAGGCTACCTTGCACATGTGGAAAAGAAATTCAAAATAAATGTTTTGCTCATCTGATCAAGATGATCTTTAGATCAATCTTGCACCTCTCCAAAAGAGGAATCCAACAAAAATATGACCATCGTCATATGAGCAGTGCAACATGGAGTTTGGACCTAGTTGCCCAAAATTAACACTCACTCTACGAAATCATTACAAGGGAATGAAGGGCGATTTCAGCACATTGGTAGGAGTTTCATTTAATGTCTCTGGTCCAGTAGACCATTTTATCACATTTAAAATTTTATTTTAGGTTCGTTTAAAAAAAATTAGCAAAAACAAAAATCTTAGCTTTCTTCCGCAATTTATTTTAAATATCGCTTAGGGTCTATTTAAATTTTTTAGATTAATTCAAATATACGCTCTATTTATTAATTTTTGGAATATAATTGGAAGTGAGTTATATTTTTTTTTAGTTAGTGTCTAAAAAAGTTTCTTTATTTTATAGTTTATATTTTAGTTGAACTTAATAATAAAATAAATAAATAAATAAAGTTCAAAATCAAAAAATGAAAAAGGAGTAATAAGAATCAAAGATATACATTTCAAAGAGTCTTAAGGTCAACCTTTAAGCCAAATGAAAAAAAGGGATTTTTGAACCATATCCATGTTGGCACAAAACCCCATGCAAATGAACAAGATACTCGGCCTTTGCTCACAGGTCGACAAGCGTGAAGGATCCAAGGCCAATTGATAGAGGGAAGAAGCCATGCAACTACCTGCAGGTTGCAGCCATTCATGTGGAGTTCATTCTGATTGAGACCCACAACCATTCCTCGCAATGAATGTTTCTCGCCCTCTTTCTCCACGTTGTAGTCCGAATAATAGTTACCTTCACGCAAAGCACACAAAGGAGCAATTTCATGGTTTAGCAACCGAAGATAGACCCTCACATAGTCTCTTGCTCTTGGCACCTTCATTTTCTTTTTATTTCAAAAAATGGCCTCTCGGCCACACTCCTAGACTGCAACCTCATAACACTCGACCCTCAATACCTATAGCATATGATGCCCTCTTCAAAAACATTGGTTCGAGTCACATCAAGCTTCAATTGTGATAGGGTTTGAAACTTGTTCACCTTACCATAGCCAGGACTTTTTCCTCACCTACTACTGCAGTTAATCAAGTGGTTTTCAACCAATGAATATTTTCACACGGTATTTTCTAGTCTGTGGCAAAAGTTACGGTTGTAGTTGTCTTTGAATCTTTTGGTTGCATCCACACTGAATTATTATAGTAACCAAGGCTCACATAAACCTTTTCAGAAATGAACTCTAAGGTAAGTTTGGATACCATATATGTGCAAATGTTATTTGCTAAAAGGAAAAAACAATTTTCAGTGACAACACTTGAATCTAAACATAATATGGCACAATCAATTGAGGTTTATTGCCATCTAGTTGCGTAGAGCTTCCATTTGACAAGGTAAAAATTCTGGTAGGTTTGAATTCATTGATTGATTATTTGCACATTTTCTTCGTTTATCCCACAGTGATTGGATTGAAACAAATTAGAGAAAAATACATTTAGTATCCTCGTTGCACCATTGGTTTACTCGAAAATCAGTTCTAGTGCATCTTGAATGATTAAAGGGCATTTAATTTCAACTTCCTTACATCACATATTGGACACAAACAATACACATTTATTTATTTTGGGTCCTTCAAGGATTAATATCTGATGTTAATCATTTATGGTTTCCATCACATCTTTAGACCTCAAAAATCAATCCTTAAAGTGAACATTAATCACATTATTCTGTATTCTTGAAATTTGTTGATCTATGGAAGGAATATTGCATATTTTCATTCAGTGATATATGCAAATGCTTAATGGATGATGTATGTTGGTCTCTACTATCTAAATGAATGTTGTTGAAATATAAGATGCAAATTCACCCCGGAGGACATATGGTAATCTATCATTTCTTTTGCTTTGGGAACATAGCTAATTTTTGCGTGGCAATGAAAAAAAATCGTGATATGTGTAAATCCATGAAAATTTGCCTTTAATAACTCTTGGTAACAAGTGCAGTTTTAAGTTTTTGCCTATGCTTACTGTTACCCACCAAAAGTGCATAATCCCTTGGAGTAAGTGTAATATTGTTTTGTCATACAATGAGTAACATGTGCAATTGCCAATCAAATACACTTTTACAATGATATTCAATAAAACTAGGAACAAAAGCATTAATCAATTGCAACAATTCCACACATTAGACATTATTGAAGAGAGATCTTCAACAAAATTACACTTACAAGATGACAAGAGATATATCCATCCATAGAACAAGAAATGGCTCCAAGAAAGAACGAAATTTCAGCCTCCAAAGATATCAAAATGCATCAACAAAAGTCTCCAATAGTCATCCAAGAAAACGTGCAAAATTCTAAAAAGAAAATAGAACCAAGAGATGATGATGATCTCTCTCAATGGGAGAGATCTAAATATATATGATTCTCTACCCTTTTCAAATTAGCCTAAGATGCCCCTAAAATTATTTTAATGTGCAAAATAACATATCTTTGGGGACAAGCCCACCAAATAGCTCATAAAGTGAAGAATAAGCCATTCGTGAAGAATAAGCCATCCAAAATGAAGTCACAATGATGAAACTGTTGAAAATAGTAGCAAGAAAGGTTCTTCTTTGACTTGTGCCTTAGTCAAACAGACCAGAAGCATTTTTTTTCCTTAACATGCACGAGTTCCTAAAAATTAGGGCGAGTTCCTATAAGTTAGGACAGTTCATGAAGCAATTTGACTGATGCACTGGAGTGGGAGGCTCAGTTGTTGTCTCCTAGTGCAAATTAGTTTTGGAAATTGACATGTGTGAGTCTCAAGTTCTAAATTGAAGCAACACGAGTTACATGAGTCAATTAGACTCAATTAACTCATCAATCACTAGTTGGATTTCCATAAATAAATCTTGCCAGATTTAGCCTATTCGAAAAGCTTACAAGGAGGACGAAGGCACAGAATTGATAATTGTTTTGTGAGCACGAGTTGGTGAGACAAGGCAATAGAGAGCACAGGTTTGTGTGTGTGTGAGTTTGTGAGAAGAAGAGTGTGCAAGAGAATCTTGTGCACAAATTGATAGAGGCTACTTTCCCTTGGAAATTGCGCTAGGAATTAGGAAGCAATTCCTAGTTAATAGGAGCAGCCTATGTGCATAGATTGAGGTGGAATGCGCTAGGAAATAGAGCTCCATAAGTGCATAAAGAATAAGGGAAGCAGCTCATGGGTCTTACAAAGAGTGTTTCAGCTTAGTTCAAGCAGAGAAAACCAGATTGGTTTCTATTGAAACGAGTTGTATTGTAAGAGATATGTTGCTCATTTTTTATCAATAAAATTCTCACACAAGCAGAGGGTTTTCCCAGTTGGGTTCCCTAGAAAAATTGTCTTGACTATCGTGTGACGGTGTTTTATTTATGTTGTATTCTGCTGCAAGTAAGTAGGGAAATTATGTGTCTTTATGAATAGAAACTAGTTTTCAGAATTATTAATTAACCAGTTGAAGAATTTCAAGGAATTTCTATAGAAACAATGGTGTAGGAGGGTCATTGGAGGGCCTCGTTGAGTCCTCAAGGTGCCAAAATGAGAGTGAGGGCTCCATCAATGATAATCATGAGGGTGGTCCCTTGATCTCCAAGTAAAATATCATTTGGTGCTCCAAATTGGCTCTGGGGCACAAGTAGTGGTCCCATGGGTCTCCTGGTGTAGAATGAGCCTGTAGACTACTCCAAATGAAGGAACAAAAGATGGTGCTTGCCCTCCCATGTCTCAAGGATGAGACAAACCTCCTTTAGGCCTCGGATCAATTGCCAAACCCTGTATATACTGTAAAGGCGACTAGGAACACTGTTGGTCCAAGTGCATCATCTCACATATAATGTGGGCAATGAATAAGTTATTGAAGGTGTTGAGGCTACCCATGGCATGAGATAATGCTTTATCACATGATGGAAACCCATGGCTCTCAAAACTTCCCCTATAAGTGTCAATATGATCCTCTGGTGGACTTGGGCCCCAGTTAAGTTGCCCAACCCATGATGAAACCACCTGCCAATCTTGTATAAGATCCAATGTGTCTCCTCACCTTCAGACACAATAATTCATTAGTGCAATTGAGTGGATAAGCTTGTTAGTCAAGGGCAGAAATGAGACTTCATAGTGGGTTTCCCTTCCAAATTTGGGCCTTTGAGCATGTAATGGTGTTACCTCCCTAGGTAGGAGTGGTTAATAAACAACCCTATTAGGTGTTCCCAACCCCTAAAGGGAAGGACATGTCCAAGGTGCATCCTTCAAGCGATAGGTGTCATGTAGATAATGATGAGGTGGATGGGAACATAGGGGTCACAAGGCCAAATGACATGGGCTCAAAGGTGGCAATGATGAGGGATGTCCACACATTTGGGTGCATGAGTGTAGGAGGGAGTAATCATGGTACATGAGTTACCTCAACCTTTGTTTTTCCACCCTTTTTCATTTTCCTTTTTCATTTTCCTTTTGCCTTTTCTTGGTTTTTTCTTTTATTTTACTACTCAGGGCTCCCATGGATGAGAGCATGTTGTGTATGATATAGCAGTGATTACCCCCTAAGGTAGGGCAATTCATCACCCACCAGGGTTTGGGACATGCACGGGTTCCTTAATGATGCAAGGGGAACCAATAAGGGGCCCTAGGAACCAGGGTGATGGCCATAATGATAAGAGGTAGGACTCATGTTCGGCTTTTGCCCACGTGCTAAATTTTATTGTCACCATCTTTTGCATTTTGTGGTATTATTTCCTTTTGTATGTGGCCATGATATGCTTTTACCTTTTTTGTAGTTGCATCAATATTCGGGGGCCTCGTTCCACACCCAACCCAAACATGTGGACAACAGGAGGGGGAGTACCAGAGCCTTGTGGACCCAGAGAAGGAAGATGATGAAATAGGGCATTAATGTGCAAAGGGGGCTGAATAATGTGGATTAGGAAAACAAGACCACGCTACCAAAATTGAGGTCTCCCAAGTACTGCCCATCCTGAAGCTAAAGTCAATAGGGGAGATCCCATGGAACTAGGGTTGAGGATTAACACCCCAGTTAAGGTGAGGGAACAAGACTACAGTCGAAACCCTTCTTTCTTCCAAGTCACCCAATTATCCATACCCATGTGTGCCCAAGAAAAACAAGCATAAGCACCTGATTGCGCCATGAAAGATATACCTTTAGGATTGGATGGCCCACCTTCAAACATACACTCTCGAAAGATGGGCGAGGGGACATACGATTGGCTCAAGAAGCGGAGACATCTAGCACAAAATCGGCCACACTAGTGGCTGTCAGGGGTTTTTGGGTGTCGGCTGAAGACAAATCTAGGAGAAAAATTTCCCCTATAGGGTCACCCACTAGTGGTGGGTAACAGGCTACAAGTCTTAAGTAACCACATAGAGAGTACCTAGAGATCAAAGAAAGAGATCAAATCAGGCTCACCTTCTAGCTAGGTTTTCTCTTGTAAGGGTTTCCCGGGGAAAAATGTGTTTATTGTGGATGGTGATGACAAATTGTTCCAATGTAATATCCACGACAATTACAAATCAAGCTAGTATCAAAGCAAGTTTCTTTGGGGTATTTTGTGGGAAGTTGTAGGGATCTAAGAATCGATTTAATAGGAAAGTCGTCAAACTCTAACCGTCGATTTTGTTCACAATAACCCTCATGATCTGGCGAAAGAGAGATTTTCACCAAAGAAGCTGGCTCTAACTGTTCAAAGAAGATGGAGGTACTAAGTCAAAGGTCAAATCAGAGGGGAAATCAGTTGATCCTGTAGACTCATAAAAGGAGTTAAGGAAAGAGACAAAGAAAGAGAAGCCAATTTTGAGTGTTGTTAACCATTCACGATCCCTATTCATGATGGAAGTGAATGTGGACTATTACCCACCAAAAGTGGATACCCCTAGTAGATCTTTGCTCGTATTCATCTTCTTTAGTCAGTAGCCAGTAGCCCCTAAGAGCCACCTTGTTGCTGACGTGATGTGTCGTTTTATCTCCGCACCCTGCATCGGTTGTATGTTTCCTCGCCCAACTGTCGAGAGCATATGTTAGAAGGTGCGCAATCTTATCCAAAAGGTATGTTTTTCGTTATGCAATCGGGTGCTTATGCTTGTTTTTCATTTGGGCACTTTGGTATGGATTATCGGGTGACTTGGAAGAAGGAAGGGCTTTGATAGTGGTTTTGTTCCCTCAAGGTTAATCTTCAATCCTAGTCCCATGGGATCTCCCCTATTTGCCTATGGCTTTAGGAAAGGCACTACTTGGGAAACCCCGATTTTTGTAGCATGGTCCCGTTTTCCCGTTCCACATTTTTTGCTCCCCTCCACACATTACAAGCCCTATTTCATCATACTCCTTCTTTGGGTCCGCAAGGCAGTGGTACACCACCTCCCCTTGTCCACATATATGGGTCGAGCGTGGGAACGTTGCCCCAGAGGTTGATGCAGCTAAAAGAAATTTAAAAGCATATCATGGCTACAAGCAAGAAACAAAAGGAAAAGAAAATTATAAAATGCAAAAGATGGTCGAGACATTAGATAATAGCACATGGACAAAATCCAAACATGAGCTCTACCCCTTATCATTATGGCCATCACCCTGATTCCTATGGCCCATGAGTGCCCTTTACATCATTAAAGGAACCCATGCACTTCCCAACCCCTAGTGGGCGATGAACCGCCCCACCTTAAGGAGATAATAACTATTATACATCATTCACAACATGCTCTCATCCCCTGCAGCCCCGCGCAGTAATACAAAGAAAAATCAAGAAAAAGGCAAAAGGAAAATAAATAGGAGTGGAAAAACAAAGGTTGGAGTAACTCATGTAACCACGATTGCCCCCTCCTTACATCTATATACCGAAAATGTGGACTTCCTCATTATTTCCATTCTTGTACCCAGGGCATTTGGTCACGAGACCCCTTTGCCCCCATCCATTTCATCGTTATTCATATGACACCTATTGATTCAAGGATGCACCAGGCACATGTTTTCCCCTTAGGGGCTGGGAACACTTGATAGGATCATTTACTAGCCAATCCTACCTAGGGAGGTAACAGTACTTCGAGATTAAAACCCCAAATTTGGAAGAGAAGCCTCACATGAAGTCTCAAGGTGCCTAATGGTGAAGATGCAGCACTGGACATTATGTGTGATTGGCAGGCGGTTTCATCATGGGTTAGGCAACTTAATTAGGGCCTAAGTCCACTAGAGGAGTATATGACACCCTACAAGTGAAGCGTTGATAGCCATGGGACTCTTGTTGCTTGCAGAGCATCATCATTCCACTTTGTGGGCACCTACAGTACCACAGCAGTCTGCACTTTGCCCCACATTGTTCTTGAGATCATGCACTTGGACTAGTATGCCCCCAATCATCTTAGCAATGTTAACACGATGTGCTAGTTGATCCAAGGCTCAAATGTGGTTGTCTCACCCTTGGAGACATGGGAGGGCTAGCACCATTCTCCAAGCCCTCAATGATGGAGCAGATCTAGGCTATTTGATCACCAGGGGACCCATGAGACCCATTCTATGCCCCAAACACAAACTTGGGGTCCACATGATGATTTGCATTGATTTCAAGGGGCCAACCGCTTTAGGATGATTTTTGGAGCCCTCTTCCTTCAATTTGGCACCAATAGAGCTCAACACATGCCTCCAAGAGGCCAATGCAATGATGACGTCAGCATTTCAACCCTCTAGTGGGTTGATCTTTATGATTTTACATTGACTACGTGGTTGATTTGTAACCACAATTAGTTTTTTCCCTCCATTTGACAACTAAGAGAGGCTTTAAGCTAATATTAGACTTGATTGGACATGTATAAATATGAGAGACCTCATTTAGCCTCTCATCATCATCACACTTGGAATTTGATCTCTTGAGAAGAACTCACAATTGTTTATTTGGCTATTGGAGAATCTTTTGGGTGCATTTCAATGCACGAGAGCTAGTTCGATTTTATCTTTGGAACTATTTCTTGGAGATTGGATGGAAATATTGCATGTCATCTTGTAAGTGCTTTATGTTGATGGTTTTTTTTCCCTTGAAATTGTTTAATATATGGAATTGTTGCTCCTAGAATGTGCTAATTGTGCCCTAGTTATTGAAAAATAATTTTTTAAAAGGATTTATAGTATAGCATTGCATATATTATTCATTGTATGGCATATAATGGATGTTCCTAGTGGAGGAATTATTTAACTCTCTATCAAACTCCAATATCTCTTGAAGTGGGTAAATGCTTAAAATTGGTGCTTGTTACCACAAAATCTAGTAGGCCGTAGGGGGAAAACCTATTGGACAATGAGCTAGACTAAGTTATAACAATGGGACAAGGGCCCACTATCACCACAGCCAATGTCCCCTGCTCATTACGGACTTTCACTGATGGGTGATAATCACATTTGATAGATATTCTAGGGTTTATAGCGCTAGGTGATGAGGTAGGACCTCTCAGAAGAATATCTATGTGATAATATCACACTTCTAAAGGTTCTTCGCTCCCTCTAAGAGACCTAGAAAGGACTTGCGCAAGATCTAGGGTTTTGAGAACTAACGTGGACGAAGGTACTCACGAGATCAAGGCAAGGAGGAGAAAGGGCTTCTTATGATTTACTTCACCAAGTACTAAGCTCATACAACTCTCAAAGAAGTCCCCAAGTTAAGGAACTACAATATTGGGTTTCCCTCTTAGGGCACACCTAGGGCAAGAGATTTTATGGGTGAAAACCAATTGAATGCTTGCCAAACTTTGAGGTCTTGTAGATAAGACCCTAAGCTCGTTGTCTATGCTCTTGGAATCCACCAATTCACTCTAATGTAATTTTCTCTATGCTCTAGCCTAGTCGTCCTAGTTTAGGGGACCAAAATTTGCAAGAGGAAATTTATGGAGAAGATTTGAGTGTGATTCAGCCTTATTATATCAATATAATAGCCTGTTACAACAATAGCAATGGCTAACAGTAGCTCCTCAAATTACTGAAGATGTAGCATAGGCTGGAGATCTATGTGATCTCCACTTCAAAGTACAGATCTGCTCACCAATTGATATCATTGAAGTTTCGTGACATTTCTGAATGAAAACTCCTCAAAGTGCATTAGGTTTTCATCCAACTCACAAGAAATGGAAACCCAAGGGTTTTCTTCTTGGGGCTAAATGAAGCTTAGAACTAGGTTCACCAAACCATGAGGAGTTACGTGGCATGCGACCTACCATTGGAAACGACATGACGAGTACCATCAGATGATAATGATCTAACATGCATTCTTACAATCATATGCCACAACAAGAGTCGGGAAAGCAGGGCCTCTTCTGGCTTCTACTTGAAATGGCATTAATGGCAACCAATTTTCAACAATGTGTTGGAATTCAAGCACAATTACTCTACCTCAAACACGAGGTGGAAATCTATCACAGTTACTCTACTTCACATGTAGACCAAACATTACGCTCAAACTCTACTTCACATGCGCGCTAAAACCCAAGAATGATTATTGTATTTCACACAAACTAGAAATCAAGTGTGGTTATTCTACAAGATTGGGGAACTCGACAAGAATTAGGGATTGCTTGAAGGGTACTATAAAAATTGTGTTCCTAAAGCAGCGCTTAGTGGTGATGATGGGGATAGTGTGTAAGATCATCATTACTAGAATCAAAGCATTTCCTTAAGGCCCAAGAGGGGATGTGTCCACGTAGGAGATGTCAATGTTGTAACTATGTGTAATAATGGATGTTATGTAGTATGCACTAGTGAGGTTACCATGGGAAAATAAGGAAGACACCAGTGATATGATAAATAATGATAACCCAGTCTAGTGTAATGAGCAATGAATGCAAGCCAATGGCAATAGAAATTCTATAATGTATCAAAGGTGGCAAAGGCATTCAATCCCCTGATGTGCGTTTGAAACTTAATGGGATCAATAAATGAGTGTTGTAAAGCAACATCAACAATCGAATATAATCAAATGGTCCAAGGTTGTTGTGGTGTTAGCAAGATGGTAGCAAGCACTAGAATGCTTGTAAAACTTTGTCTTCTACTTTAAGGATGTGGTTGGTCAAATGGATCTTTGTTCCATTTAACTACAACCTTACCTATTGGGATATAAATCTATACAGTGTTAAGTGTACTCAATTGTCAGTAGAACCATCATATGTGATTATTATGGGAAAGGGTAAGCCACAATGAAGGACAAAGGTACATACATAATAGAGAGTTCCAAACATTGTAACTAGGATGAGACAAGAACAAGTGATGTAGGAACAACACCAATTTGGCAATGGAACCAATGTTATGTGTGGAAAATAAGAGATTAAACAATTAACTTGGTGTGGATTGTTAACACGACAAATAACAATTCAACAAGGAAATACTAGGAGAACAAACAAAGAACCAAATATTACATTCACATGTCAACACAAATAACTGAAATTATAGGCATACCAGAAAATATTCCAATTACATGGCACAAAAGCTTAATGGAAACATCAAATAGATGAAAGCATATTACACTATGTAGCTGAGCACCTAACTATCACCCAATCATTTCTACAATGATGACCTAGGTATTTATGCAAAATTGGTGCCTGTGGCACAATATATGCACATTGCAATCATAATTATCCACTAAATGTGTCTGGAGGAGGAAAACATGCTTTGATGTGGTTACATAAAGTGAAAAGGTGGTAGAATCATGCCCATGCTACCCAAGTTAGAGCAAGCTAGGCAATGTTAATGTAAATGAGGGATAACTCTTGTCAATGGACACAATATGGTGGTGACTGTCTAACAAAGCCTGGAGTCCCACATGTCAATGGATATCCAAAATAATGGATAGTTAGTCGGTCCAAAAACAACATCACCAATAAAGGTGTCTTTCTTGTTGGGGGCATGCTAACTAGATCCATGCATCAACTAAAGGAATTTTTCCTAGAGCATTAATCTATCTTAGACAAACTAAAGAAAGCACACTATCAACAATGTTAATCTATCAAGTGTTGATTAGGAAACAATGATCAACTAGTGTGTGCTAACTTCCCTCAATAACAAGCCTCATAAATTGACTTGGTCCTTGTATCTTAGGAAACCCTTCAACTATGTTTAACATTACCATTCAACCAACAAAATGGCAATTAAGGTGTCCAATTCTCTCGGGCCAAAGTTGTCCTTCACTCAAAATTCCAACACTTAAGTTGTGTTTCTTTTACATGAGGTGTCAAGCTTGTATATCCCATTATCTTCTTACCCTTGTGCAACAAACTTTCACTTTTTTGTCATGACTTCAACCACAAACTTGTTTATCATGAAATCCGCCATCAAGTTCTTATTTTCCTTCATTATTTGGCATACTGAAAAATATCTCCTCCTAAATCTTGGAACATAATGCACATCGTCAATTGCCTAACTCTTGTGATCATTTATCTCGATTATTATTGTTCCTAACCCTTTTCCCTTGTGCTCCCTATTGTCACCAAGAACAACATTTTCCATTGCTCCCTTCTTCCCCAATCCTAGAGAACCACTTCTTAATAGGAACCATATGTCTAGACAACCCTAGTCAAAAATCCACAGATCCTTGTCCGCATTTTTCTCCCTATTATTAACAAGGGAACAAGCTTATCGCTTTCTTCACTTCCAATTCCATTCCTCTCATGTTTCCTTTTGCCCCTGCATTGGGATGAGCTCTCCTTCTATCAAAAGTCCTCAGCAAGATTGCCAATTTTTCCAAACACGAAACTTGACCTTATTTCTTTCTTGGGAACTTGTGAACTTCACATCAGACATGTTTCCAAATTAGACCTCCACACATGCAGAAAAGAGAGATAAGGAGACTTCCTATCCAGATCAAGAGTTTTGCAAAGGTACAGCAAAGACCATGAACAGGGGAAAAATGGGCTGCACTATAATGAGTTGTGATAAAACAGAAATAGGGACTGCACTTGAGTGGTTTGTGTGAAAATTTCTGAATGTTACTTATGCATAAATCTATTGTTAGATCTGGTTATACTTCTACTACTTATCAAGTTATTAATGTTGAAATCTTCAGATTAACATCGAAGTAAACACATAACAGACTTTCACCGATTCAGATCTAAAACAGAAAAAGTAAACGCATACATAGACAAAGTGACACGAGATTTTCTGGATAATAGTCCCCAGAAAAACCCAATGCGGGAAAACCGGTCTTCTGGTTGCTGGAGGGTTTGTATTATTAAGTAGTTTTCTTAATACAGCAAATCTAGGTACCACACTGGTAAACCGGACAAAGAAAAATATAGATCTGCAGCTATCTTGTTGTTCTGAAGCCAAAACGTTGACTTATCCACACCCTCAAACGGGATTTACAACACTCGGCCAAATCTTGGCCCTAGAAACCCCAGCGCTTCCCTGAAGCCCCTGCGTCAGCCTCTGCGCTGGCCTGGAGAGGGGTTGTGTAACCCCAGAATGGGTGACGCAGACCCTATGTTGCCCCTGAGGGTCTCTGCGTAACCCATCTAGGTCCCCGGCTGACCAGCGCTGCCCCAAAAGGGACTGCGTATCACCTGCGTCGCTGAAGCTGCCCCTACGTTGCGCAGCTACTGCCCTCTCTGTTATTGCTGCCTCTGCTTCTCTACGCTGCCTCTGGAAGCTGCTCTCTACCTCTCGCTGATTTTAGGCACTGGGATCAGACCATCCCCTTTGCCTAAACTACCCCTCTCTGCAGCTGAAACACTTCTGGAAATTCTTAGCAAACCACGCCCTAGAATTCTAGCTTAGCTTCAGTGCTCTGCCTCTGTGTGTCTCCTCCAAATGACCCCAAGCCTTTCCTTTATACTTTTCTCGTTGGGAAACCAACGGCCATGATCAGATCTTGAATCAATGGCTAAGATTAAAAGAAACTTTGATTCGTTCGACTTAAGACAATTTCATCATATGTTTTAATTAATTACCTTTAATAATTTAATTTTCCTAAGTTAGAATTAGGTTCCTTAATTAAAATTATTAATTAATTAATTATCTCCCAAACAAGATGAAATTTCCCAAATCCCTTTTTAGGTATTGGAGATCTTATGTACTCTAGTCCCTCCACAAATTTTGGGAGCTAGAGCACATCCGATGCTACCCCATCACACAAGAAAACTCAACAGTTTGCGGTAAAGCAAAAACAGGGACAACATTGTAGTGGTTTGTAAAAAAGTGGGAAAAGGGATGGCATTCAAGCGGTTTGTGATATTACTATGCTCCATCTAAACAAAAGGTCGTTTACAATTTAAGAAAAGATACTCCAACGGAACCTACTTTAAGAATCCATTCAGCAGACAAATATACTCTTTATTGAACAAAATTTCAATGTTGGATACCTGAAGACTTGTTCCAGCATGGATCATAAAAAAGTCACTACAAAATGAAAAATGCAGGAATTACTCAAGGATGTTTTTGAAAAGGAAGCAATTGACATGGCATTGAATTGCTCAGAACAAAGACTCCAAGGAAGAAAGTTAAATATTTGAATTGCTGAGTATCAGTGCAAGGCATTTCAATTAAGTCCAAATATTCTAATCAAAGCTAAAAATACAAAACAAAATCGAAAGGTACGAGCAGAATGAGAAATAAAGTCGTCAAAGAAGCACTTCAAGTTAAATCAGGTTAAAGATAAAATGAGAGAGGTAAGGATAAGGTTAACACTCATATACACATCTTCAAGAGCACCTAACATAAGCTCGGAACAAAATTAATGCATACACCATTACAGGTTGGAAAATAACAAAATGAAAGCCAAAAATTAAGCTAACGGACTCTGTAAATGGAACTTTAACAGCAAAGCTAAAACAGAATATAATAGGTTGTTCTGATCCATCAAATCCAGTGCTCAAATAATGGCTACTGTGAACCTAATTTTAAGGTTATAACAAAAGATTGTGAAAAAATAAATGGTACAAGTCGAGAAACAAAAATAAAGTAATTAGGTTAACAAACATAAAATCAAAGATCAAGAAATACAGGTACGAATACATCAAATTCGGAGCTAAAGAAAGGCGATTACCGTGCATTCAAGGTCGAGGAAAGGGAGCTTTGAGAAAAGTAGAGAATTTAAAGGAAAATACCAAAATTTAAGACTCAGAAATACGAAGAATACATCAAATTTAGAGCTAAAAAATGGGGATTACCGCGCATTCAAGGTCAAGGAAAGGAACCTCTGAGAAAAATGGGGATTTAAATGGAAAATGCGATAGATGAATCAAATTTAATGCCTACTTTATATACAAGAATACAGAGATTCAGAAATACATATCAAATACGGAGCTAACGAAAGGAGATTACCGCGTATTCAAGGTCAAGGAGAGAGCTTTGAAACAAGCAGAGAATTTAAACGGAAAACGCGAATATTTCAATTTAATAAAATCTAGTAAGAATACTAGAATTCAAAGAGTCGTACATACAGGTAAGAATACATCGAATTTGAAGCTAAAGAGAGGAAATTCCGCGCATTCAAGGTCGAGAAAAGAAATTTTTGAGACAAGTATAAAACACTTAAAATTTAATGCTTTCATCCCTTGACACTCCACTTCAATGCTTAAAATGTAAAACATACAGTGTAATCGTTAAGAAGAGGAGTTCTCTCGCTGGAAACTGCCCCAGTGCCTCGATCCCTTGCCATTCCTTCGTCTTCAGCAATTCTATACCGTGAATCCTCCTAATATGTAGACTACAATTAAATATTCGCCATCGACGGTTTGACTGGAACGTCAAGAAGCTGCGCTGCCTAGCCGATACTTTTGAGTCAAGCCGGGAAGGAAAAATTATATTTATGACTGGCCAGTGGTAGCGTAAGACAAAACTCCTTCTCCAGGTCGCACTAAATCAATTTATAGTTAATTAGTTCCGTAAAGACACTGCCCCTCCTGAAAAGAATGCATGCGAGCTGTGTGAGGACAGGACCCCGCACTGAGTACCGCAGTTGGAACCGCACATCGAAAAGTCTCTCCATCTCGGAATCACGGCTTTTATGATATTTTATTGTCGACGCGTATGGAATAAGTTCCGACGTCCTTGGACTGCGCATCCGCCTGAGAGATATTATATTTATGTTTATATTATTAATATTTGTTTAGTGCGCACTCCGGCGGACGTTTGCGTCCTCCGCTTACATCGCTTACATCAGACGAATATTGTGCACATTATATCCAATGAATCTCAAGGTTACCAGCAAATAAACCTAAGTGAAAAAGGAAAGTGAAGATAGAGTATAACCTTGGATATCCTCTAGGAAGACCAAAGTAAGTAAAAAAAATATGGGTTTAATATTCTAGAAAGGTGTGGATGAGATATTTGTGTGGACATTTTTGCTCTCGAGAGTGCTGGTTGTCCTTCTTTAAATTATTCCTTGCCAGCATCAAATTCACGAAAGTTAAAAGGATGTTTGTTTTTATCTGGAATATACTTTGGAACATGGTAAACATGAATTTTGCTCCCATCTCCGTAACCTGTTCCACGTATGGTATGTCAATTTAACTAAGATAATGCAAAGCTCACTTGATTCCACATTCTCAAAAGCATTGGGCATGACCTTGGATGATTCCACATATTCTCAAGAACATTGTGCCACTAGCTCGTGTCAAAAAAAACTTTAATATATTCCATTGAGCACTATTGAGAGATATGGATGGTATGTGACGGAACCCTAGGGCTTCTTTTTTTTTTATGAGTGAGATTTTGGTGTAGGAATTATTTTTGAGTTTATTTTTGCATATATTTTTATATTTGGTAAATTGAATAATATTATTTAACAATGATAGGTAAGGTAGATGAAAATTGTGTGTTGATGTTGTCTTTACAAAGGTTTAAATTTCTCCAATGGCATGGTTGTGCTTGTACTTGTGTTTATGTTTGCATTAGTGTTAGTAAAAACTATTAGGGTTATGAGTAAGTTTGACTTTGGTATAACAAAAATATTTATACTAGCTATATTTTAGTTGGAAGAAGGTTAAGGTTTTATTTTATTGAAAATATTTGTATATTAAAAAAGTTTTTCCTTTTTACATTGGGATACTAGAAGCATCTATTTTTTAAAAACAAAGTAATGTAAAGAAAATTATAGGGTTAAAGATCAAGAACTATAATAAGTATTAAAATCTTTAAATTTTTTAACTTGAAAAATAATTAATTAAACAATTTTGGAGCTTGTGAGTAATAAAGTACAGAGTTAATGAAACCAAAAAATAACATTTGAACTATCTAGTTAATATGTTATTGGGATAAGGCATTAATGACTGATTTGGAAGCCAAATGGAAAATGATAATGACATAGAAAAAGAAACACAATAATGTAGTGAAAAAATCTACATTCTATTATTAAAAGAATAATGGAAACGTTTAAAAATTTGTAATTCTTAATGACTAAAACTAGCAATTGCACCGTGCAAAGGAACGCTGAAAGGAAACCTCCCAATGATGCAAGGGGGGGAAAAAAGGCAGATGTTGAGTTAATTCTTCTCCAACTCCTCCTAGGAGAACAGAGGGAGAAGAATAAATGGCCTCCAGGGACTGAAATCAACCGAATTCACTATCATGTCGTCTCTAGTAACATAGCAATGGAATGTAGGCTTTCGGGAGGGCGTATACTTGTTATTGCTTGGGGTTATGGTCTAAGAAGTTCGAACATCAAAATATAATGAGAGAATATTGCCTTTTAATACAGTTTACAAGGGTAGGATTTCTATTAATATTCAAGCACTTTATAAAAGAGAGAGATAGCCTATGTGCATTATTCAAAGGATATTCAATTGTTTTTTATTATTATCGAATAAATTAAATGTTAAAAGTAATTAAATAATAATTAAAGTTTGAATTTATATATTTATTTTATTTTTAATAATTACATGCTATGAAAAGAAAAGATTTCAAAACCAATAAAAAAAGAAGAAAAATAAAAGTAAAAATTAAATAAATAAATAGAAATAAAATAAAATAAAAATATAATTAAAATTAAAAATAAAATAGATAAAAATAAATAAATAAATAAAAATAAATAAAAATTAAATTCTTAATTACAAAAACAAGAATATAATAAATAAATAAATAGAAATAAAATAAAATAAAGATTAATAAATAAACAAACAAATAAATAAAATGAAATAAAAATAAAATTACATAAATAACAAATGAATAATATTAAAATTAAAAATAAATATTTTTATTAAAATAAATATAAATATTTAAAATTCAAAATATAAAGTTTGATTATGTGGTTTACTTTTCCCTGGCATTGTGTGATCAAAATGGAAGGCATATCTCACTGGATTTAACAAGCGCACCTCAAATCTCATGCATAATTCATGAATTTTACAAAGACAATGGCTCCATGAACCAATATGGACCACTGAATGTACTCCTTTCAATCCGAGAAAAATAGGCAAGGTGGGCGTCAGTCCGTGCCCCAGGGAGAGAGTTGGTGTGTGCCCAGTCACGTCACTCTCTCTGCAATCAATGCTGGTGCAAATGGCGCGAGGTGGAAGAACCAGTAGCAACTGAAATCAACCGAATTCACTATCATGCCGTCTCTGGTAACATAGCAATGGAATGTAGGCTTTCGGGAGGGCGTATACTTGTTATTGCTTGGGGTTATGGTCTAAGAAGTTCGAACATCAAAATATAATGAGAGGATATTGCCTTTTAATACAGTTTACAAGGGGAGGATTTTTATTAATATTCAAGCACTTTATAAAAGAGAGAGATAGCCTCTATGCATTATTCAAAGGATATTCAATTGTTTTTATTATTATCGAATAAATTAAATGTTAAAAGTAATTAAATAATATTTAAAGTTTGAATTTATATATTTATTTTATTTTTAATAATTACATGCTATGATAAGAAAAGATTTCAAAACCAATAAAAAAATAAGAAAAATAGCATAAAATCAACATTAATTCCATACTAATTTGATAATATTTAATTAAATATTTGAACTTTGTGTTTTCTCTTCCTATTTGAATGCGAGAAAAGGATTTATCGACAAACTTATTTCATTCTTTCATTGCCCAACATTAAATGCATTTTATGTGTTTTATGTTGACTTATGCTAAAATATACCTCATTTGAATAAATATGGGACTTGTACATAATCATGATCACAAAGAACTCAATTGTGTTGTCCTCAAATTTAAACTGCAAATCTATATGAGATCAACATCATCGAACTTTAACACATGCAAAGTCTTACACCATTTATCACATCAACTAAAAGACTATATTTTCATAATTAGAGGATATGGTTTCTCGATATTTTCAATGAAAAGCACCCTAATGGGTTTAGCGCTCATATTTGAGCGTTCAAACGTTCGAAAAACAATTACTATTTTTTTATTTTTTTTATTAAATTTATTATTTATTTCCCATCCTTCTTTCGTTGACAACCCTATCACATGGGCATCACGGGGAACATCTTATTTTTCTATTATAGCCCCTACTCTCTAGCGTAGGTGTGACAGGTGTGTATTTGTGTTTGATGTACAACATTTATGTTGAAACATTACCTTTACCTTTACTTGGCGACAGTGACTCAGACAAATAGATGAGAAGATAAGAAAGACGGATTTGTGGGCGGCCATCCTATTGTAGACCTTAATTCCCAAAGTATTCTAGAATTATTAAAATTTGGGTGACATATAATAGAATTTGGGTGACAGAAATTATTCTTTCATTTTCTTTTGTCCACAAATTCCGGTATTAAGAATTTTGCTAAAATCTACAATGGACTAGTCAGATTTTAGATTTATATGGGCGGTTCATAAATTCGTTGACAGACGAGAATGGAAAGAACGCTCGATTTTATGGAGGGCGGTCTCATGGTGGCCATTGCAGGGATCACACTGGTCGCTTTACTGCACTATACTAAATTCCTATTATTCCCCAAGGGGGAGCATACTCTGTGCACGCCTCCCTGCATACAGAAGCAGAAGCTTAATCTGTTGAGGAACAGAGGATACACACATTTATATATTTTGGAGAATTTTGGAAAAAAAAATTGTGTAAATGATTTTTAATCCTTACAATCTAATATATGTCCAACTTTTCTGGAGGACACTCACTCATCATCAAGAACAAGAAAAGAGTGTCTGCCCAAAACATTGGAAGGACAGGTGAAGTGTCTACCTCAAAACAGAGTGTCCAGATTAGAACCTTGAAAGTTAAATTTTTGGCAATGAAATAATTAGAATTGACTGCAACTGTTGCAGAGTAGTAAGTGCCCATGGGGTGGCCATTGGATCCTGGAGTTCCAGCATTGTCTCCCCATTGGATCATCGTCTTGTCTGCCCCTGCGCCCTGAAATGTTATGAACGCTTTCGTTGGTGGGATGTCTACTTTCTCCCTGCATACAGAAGCAGAAGCTTAATCTGTTGAGGAACAGAGGATACACACATTTATATATTTTGGAGAATTTTGGAAAATAAATTTGTGTAAAGGATTTTCAATCCTTACAATCTAATATATGTCCAACTTTTCTAGAGGACACTCACTCATCATCAAGAACAAGAAAAGAGTGTCTGCCCAAAACATTGGAAGGACAGGTGAAGTGTCTACCTCAAAACAGAGTGTCCACTCTTTGCAGGGATTAGAAATCTTTTATACAAATTTTCAGAAGATTCTCCACAACCTGAACAACTGTGAAAATCTATACTACTACCTTTATATACATTCATCCATAAGAGTTCATGTTGCAGTAAATTACTCACGTGTATACACCCGGATTGATGATAATAACAACGTGGAGCAAGTTGATGAGAGGCAAGGCATTCACTGCTTTCTACACAGACGTGTAATCCCCCACACCTGGTTTCTTGTCGACTGTGACATAGAATGTGGGAAGAAACTTGTTCTTGGCTGTCCTGAATATGGAATGTTTCAGGCTGCCCATTTTCCTCACCCATTTCATGAATGCCTGCTCGATCATACGGGATTCTGTGGCATTCATGGCAAATGGCATTGGAGGGCTAATCTTCCTGGTATGATGTCCATGCCCATGACCCTCAGCCATGTCCATAACATTCATCATCCCTACAATCGCCACTAGAATGCAAAAAGTCTGCATTGTGATCAATGTCAAGGTGCAGTTCATAAAGGTAAGTTATCATAAATTCAATCGATTAGATGAAAGCTCAAAAACTCCCCAGGCTATGAACAGAGTAACGTCCATGCGAAATTAAAAAACGCAGACAAAAACAATAAAAGAGAAACTGCAAATCCCTGCGTCATCACTGCAGAGACCTCCGATCTCCATGTAGCAATGTGGACAAATGACTGCATAAAAACGATGGTACAGCTACGTTCTCGTGAAGAGACAAAGCTGGCACAAAGCCCGTATTATATGGCTATCACGCCACAGTTCCTACTAATTGCCTTTTCACACAGAGAAGGGCGTCGGGTTGAGGGCGGGAGTCATGGCCCATTATTGGACACCTCCATTTGCTGGACGCCAAGCGACCTCTTCACCAGACGCTTTACCACCTGGCCCAGACCTATGGCCGCATCATGCTCCTCAAATTCGGCTCTCGCAAGGTTCTGGTAGTGACCTCATGGGAGTTAGCCAGGGAGTGTCTCACCACGCACGACATGAACTTCACCTCCAGGCCACGATCTGCGGGAGCCGAGCATATGGGTTACAATTGTAAGCTCCTTGGCCTCGACGCATATGACCGCCGGACTCAGAAACTGCGCAAGATGTGCACGTTGCAGTTTCTATCTCCTTCCAGAGTGGAGGCGTCCATGAATATTCGAACAGAGGAGATGTCAAAGTTGGTGCGTCGCCTGTTCGAGAGATGCACGAAGATGGGAATTAAAGAGCGCGAGGCTTCGGCTGTTGTGAACGTCAGAGAGATTGTGGTGGAGCACAAGCGGAGGGATGAGTTTTTGCAGAGAGTGATAGATAACAGCCGCCTGCGACTTGACAGCAGCACGGCCCAGTTTGTGGCTGCGTGGCAAATAGCGTGACGGCAAATGTCAAATTTTGAGTGGCGGTAAGAACGATGAGAACGCGCTCTCATTGGCTTAGCGAACAATCGCATTCGGAAAGCCAACAAAGGGAACGCTTTCAGCGTAAATATAATGAAAAACAAATTCTCTTTACTAAAAAATAATGAAAACCTTTTACTTTAAATGTTGCACATAGAGAGCAAGGTCATAGTGAGTTAAGTTCCAAACAATAATCTTCCAGACATTACCATAGGGAGGACTCCATCTCGACTTATATTTAGCTAGAGAACCATAATAATGACCACCTCCTAAAAACCTAGTGCACCTTCTTTAATGAGGTCACACTATATTTATTCAATACTAACTAACTAATGGGCCTTATTTAATAATAACAAAGACAATGGATCAAATTCACTTCACATTGAGTGTCCACCATAACTACGTTATTGTTACTCTATGCCCCACTTTAAATCATTAGGGAGCATTCCAACACTCCACCCTCCTTAAGAAAGCATTTCCCCCGATTCTTGTAGTGAAGATGTACAACCATAAATCGATGTTCCATGTACACGTGACGACAAAAACACTAAAGTAGTCTAGGAAACCAGTGTCCCATGTACATGGTTGGTCACAATGCTAGAGTGCTCCTAGAATCTCATCCACAAACCTAGGTCCCATGTATGAGTTTTGACCACAATGTGGAAGTAGTCTTAGAAGCTCATCCATAATCGAAGGTCTTATATATATAAGTAGTAGCCTCAATGCTATAGTAATCTAAGAAGCTCCATCATAATCCCAAGCCCCATGTCTAATTTCTCATGCCAATTCCCATTTGTTGACTCTTGAGTGTGATGAAAGGTTGAGTTGTGTACTTGAAATGCCTACCATCATCATGTGGATCCAAATAAAGAGAGCCATCCATGTCTAAAATATCATCCATGTAGCTATAAAAATTCAACTATGGGTCTGGAAGAAACACTTCTACTAGAGAATATGCAAACTAGAAATTGTTATTTATAACCAACCATGTCTTCCCTCAATGGTATTCTTTACAAATGGTGGATTGGATTCATCAAAGAGAAGTGGGAATAATTATCATCCCAAAAATTACAACTATGTATTTACAATTCAAAACATGCCTCTTATAAATCACCCCAAGTATATATGTCTCTTGTACAATCATCTTAAATGTGTTTTTGAAGCAAAAATCTTTGGATTACTTCATAGGCTTCCTATTTTTTTGTACTATGTGCTCTGGATGGAGCTACTCTACAAAAACTACTCCAATATGTGAAAATTATTATACTTTGACTAACCAATGTTGGATATGCTCTTCCTATTTCAAAGCAAGTTCAAGAAAACTTAAGAGGGGCTACTTCCATGTAATTTTCATCTTCCATAATTTGCAAAGAACCTTAAATATTTCTCAATTATGGGGGCTAATGTATCCATGTAAAATTCTACAATCCATTGTCAGTATGAGAGTTAGGGCTTTGAGGAAACAAAATGAAATCATTCAAACTTCCTCAATTAAGCTTAGAAGCATATTATAATATGTCAAATTAAAGCAAGGAAATTTTAGAGGCTAAATTATTCCCATGTGCTAATTTTGCATGTTTTTTCCCAAAAAAAATGTGCTAATTTCCATTTTTTAATTGATTTACCCAAATTCTATAGGATAAAGTTATCTTACTCTAAAATTATCCAAAATTTTCTAGAAATTATATAAAATACTTAGAAAATTGAATATTACCTTAAGATAAGTATGGATCATTACAACAAATTCATCATGCCACTTGTGGGAATTGAACTTGGGTGGGGAGGATAACAAGCATTCCTCCAAACCACCCAAGATAAATTTTCCATGAATTAAAGCTACTAACATACTCTGGAAAATAAATTTGATCTGGCTTTAACCTCAGTATCTTGTCAAAATTTCTATATTATGGAATACCTTGAATAAAGTTGTGGCCATAACAAGAAAAACCTCTAAGATTCTTGATTTTAAAACAATGGCATCTTTGTTTCTCAAACTTATATTTGTGCATTTTTTAAAAAATTAGGTTCACAAATATGCAATTATATTGTTCATATTCTACAAAAAGAGTTATATGAATGTATTCAATTTTCATCACCCTGTTTTGTCTTTGAAAACCTACAAAATAAAATAATGTCCACCTTTTCCTGAAAAGTCACTTTGATTCCAATTATTTTGATCCTTAACCATTAAAATTGGATCACAAAAAATGTATTACATATGCTCACATTTTATTCAATATCAAAATCCCTAAGATCACAGGGAAACATTGTAAAATTATCCTTTTTATGGGAAGATCAACTATTGTTCACATACCTCTTCAAGTGGGCAACCACTTGATGAGCCACGATCCAATAGAATAATCTTCCAATTCATGCTCCATAAGGAGAACTCCATCCTTATTTATACCTAGATAGGGAATGCTAATCATTGAAACCTCTTATTTCCCTAGTGGGCACTCTTTAAAGTGGCCATATTACATTTATTCAATGACAACAAACAAGTGAGCCTTATTAAATAATAAACAACATAGTGGACCCGATCCATTATACAATGAATGGACACCATATTAATTATATTATTATTACTCTCATGGACCCTCTGGCTCCCATTACACCCTTAGGGTGGTTCACAACACTTTTGTAAAACATTTCTTTAGTTGGAAGGCCAATATTTTCCTTATGGAGATGGCTTTAAGAAACTTTTCATTTCCCTTGGATTTCCACATTCATTGCTATAATCAAATGCCTTATTGTGGAAATCAACTTTGACTTGATGTAATTTCAACCAATCCATAACAAAAATGACATCATATAACCAAGTGGGAAAATATTCAAATTCACCTATCCATTAAACTCAAGTGGACACCTCTCTGCCATTTCAATTAAATTTCCTCTTGGCTCCAACAGTTAATTGAACTAATAACAACTTGTTATGCAATATAACTATGACTAGACCCTTGATCAATGAAAATTGAAAGGGATTGTTTAACAATCTTACCTCCCACATCAACCATTATTGATTGATGGTCCACTTGATAATTATCTAGTATAGCGTAGATTTTATGAGTAGTGTTTGTCACATCATTCACCATTGTAACTTCCTGGATGTTTTAAACATTCCTAGTGCTCTCCGTCTGAAGTGGAAAAATTCTATGTGAATGGTCTTCAACATCCCCAACATTGAATAAGCCCTTTTATTATCTTTCCCATTGATTCAACCAACTTAGCCCCACTTTGTGTTAGCCACTTCTACTAGGAATTATTTGGTTGATTCTTAAAATAAGGAGTCTTGAACTCTTTCTTTTGTAAAACTTCCCCTTCTACAAGTCCTTCCATGCCTTATGGGTTCATGGCTTATTATTATCTTGATCTTAAAAATACTTATATTTTCTCTTTGCCTCATCTATAGTTTGAGGGTCATTAAACTCAACTATGTCCCTATAAGATAGAGATGATCCACTTAAGAAACGATGAATCTGTTATTTTTCATCCTTAGGACATTTCATATATCTTAACAATTCCAATAACATATTCATATATTCTTTCGTAATCATAAGATCCAAATTTAACTTTAACTCATGTGACTCTTTGATATTATAATCATAGTTCCAACGAAAGAGATAATTCTATTAGAAATGTTTCTTGAATTGCTTCTAAACAATCTTTCTCTCACTATTCTCTTGACTTGCCTAGGAAACTACTGTGAATTGAAGCTCTACCATCTTCATGTTTCTATAGTAATCAATGACTTGAAAATTATTTCTCATCCCTAGAAGCTAATCCTCAACTTCTTAACCATAATTCATTTCACCATCAAACGTAGGTGGTTTATTTTTTTTATTCTCACTACAAGTCATCTCTACTAGGTTGCTTCCTCCTATATCTTTCAAAATAGGATCATGTATTTAATGATGTATATGCACCATTGATGGAGGTCTTACTCTTAACTTTGCAAGTCCTCTTATGAATTCTTGAACCATTCACTCCTCTTATGGCATTACTCAAATTATGTCCATCATGCAACCACTTTTGTATATTAATAAAACTATGAAGCATATCAATGTTCAATTAATTTTTCTTCTCTTGAGATTTAATCAATATTACATGATCCTCTCTAAAACTTTGTAACTCTACTCTCAAAATTTTCATGGTCTCAGTGATGTGAGGAGGAGTGTCCTCATTCTGACACCTAATGGGCTTTGTTTTCACATTTCCTCCTTGCATATTCTCCCTCACAATGTCTTTCTCAAATTTATAGGGATCCTACACATCTTCCATAATCAAAATTACTTTAGTTGATCAATAACTTATATTTTCAAACCCTGTATCTCATGTAAAACTTCTCCAAGACTCAAATTTTTCTCGATGCATTCATAAGATCAATAATTATGAGCTGTCAAATTTTCTTGACTTGTTATGGTCTTTATGCCATTTCCAAGAACCATGGTCAAAACAATTTATTCTTCACTTTCATGCCCATATTGGTACAGTGAAGAAATATATGATATGACTTCTTTACAACTTAGGATTTTATCTCCTAGGCCATAAGGGTCTAGCATTGTAATCCATTTTGATATTAGTTGTTTATCACATACCCAGACCTATATAACAACTATTATCAAGGTACTTTCTTCTTATATCCACATGTAAAACCCTAATCGTGTGTGGCCTTGTTAGAATTTGATAATCCCTAAGCAACCCCTTTACTTCTTTACAAATCACTTTACACTTCATATTTTTACAAACCGAGTCCATATAAATGGTCATGTCCATACATTAATTAAATGTACAAGCATGACAAGGTGATCTACTAAAGTCATATCCATGATCTTACAAAAACTAATATCTATTACCCATATTCATTTTGAAGGGCCTAATTATATAAATTTAATGCACCCCATTCCCTTTGAAGTGGTATATCACATCATCGTGTGGAAAGAATTCATAATATATAGAGATCAATATTCAATTACCAATATTAGACTCAAGAGCTCCAAAGTGGTATAAAAATACCACTCTAAAACTTACCCACTTTAAAGGTCTTGGTCCAGTTTCAAAAATAAAACTCATGGGCTCCAAAGGGGTATAGAAACGTTTCTCTATGACTTGATATCACTATTATAGATCAATTCCACTCTATGGATTACTTGCTCAACTCCACTAACCATGGAAAAAATAGCCACCATAAAGACTCATAGATCCTAGCCTTCAGAGACCATACTCCATCATACCAAATGGGTAAGTCTCCCTACTCCCTAGAAGAGAGAGAGAGAGAGAGAGAGAGAGAGAGAGAGAGAGATTTTTAAAGTGTGGATTGACAATATGCATGGTGGAGTTGCTCATATCCATGATTAACCATTTACACACACGTGCATGTATTCCACAGTTCTTTTATAACACAGACAAACAAACAATTTATCATATTCGTAAACAATGAAAGAAGAGTCATGTTTCGATGATAATGGTATGAGAAATTAACCATGTACAAAAAACACTCCCCAACTCTAGGTATTCCACATAGACACCACCTTGGTTTTGGGCTACAAGACCACCAAGGTGAATGAATCTATTTCACATGGTTCTCTCTCTCCAAACCCAACTCAATTTGTAATATTCATAAACAATGAAAGAAGAGTCTTCTTTTAATGAATAACGGTATGAGAAATTAACTGCAAGCAACACTTCCCAACTCTATGTATTCAATATACACATCACCTTAGTGTTGGGCTACAATACCACCAAGTTGTATGAATCCATTTCACATGGTTGTCTCACCCCAAACCCAACTCATTTTTCCTCCATGCTTAACCAAGATGAGCTCCCCACAAATCACTACAGGAAACTCCACCAATTATAAAACCAATTAGTGGCACTTTCCTTCACTAACCCACATAGTAGTAGGGAGGCCTACTCTTATCTACTCCATAGTCTCTTAGATTATCCTCCCTCGCAATGTTCCTTATAGCATGCAAGAGGGACCCATTCCATTATCCACCTTTTGGATTCTTGCTTATGGGAGTATCATAGGTAAGTTGCAATACATCCTTAGGAAATTAATGGCACTAGTGTCTGAGGGTGTCAAACTTGCCTAGAATTTTATGCTCTCTTATAAGCTTACATAGATATCCAAGGTTCACACTTTATCTTCATGGTGCTCATTTTCTCTTTCGCTCCTTCTTTTATAGGGCTAATGCTTTAGGTTTATTTTTAGTCGCATCCATGGTTTACCATATTTTTACTTATTTATTTCAAGTGTATATATATATATATATATATATATATATATATCGATTCTCCCCTTTTGTTATCCTGAACTATCACCTTTTCTATTGTGAATTTTTACCCTTAAAAATATTGGAAAATCCGAGGAAGATGATGGATGACATTACCTTTGCCATAAGGAATGACGTACTCAACCCATAAGTCCATAACTACATGAAATAATTCTCCAACCAACCTCTTACATGTATTCAATAAATGGTTTAATGAATCGTTGGAGTTGTATGGCTTCATCATTGACACGTGGTGAAAAGTAAATAAGAACAAAAGTTGACACTTGGAAATATAAAATTCACATTCACATTCCCATAGTCCCCTTCTTTCTTCTTCCCCTCTGGTGGAATCATAGCCCCTCTTGTTCACGTGCTCTCGACAAAAAAATCATACATTATATAATGTTTTCAACTTAATTGTTTACAAAGATTGAGCCCACCATTGCAATCCTACCACACGACCCATCTAAGCATAATTACATCATACATGCATAGCCACTCATTGGTCAGGGCTTGGCCCTAAGCTCCATACTAGGAATCTATTTTTTTCTACACAATAATTAAATTTGTATTAAAAAAAGGTATTAAGGTTGAATTGCATAGCCTTGTATTACAAAATTTGAAAATCTTTGGCGAGAATGACACACAAAACTAAAGATTGGTTCTAAATCAATAATGTTTCCCAACTTATTCTATAGTTATCGCTAGCTATATGGAAAGTATTATGCCTTACAAACAGAAACAAAATTAAAATGAAATGACAAAACAATTATTATTTGAATAGAGAAATTATAAAATCCCACACCTTGAGACAATTTCTATCCACTTTTGTAGGGTCTTCTCGTTTACTTCGTGTGTGCCCTTGTCCATGTCAAGTTGTTCCAAATGATAAGCTGCATTCACAACATCTTCTTCAACTCCAAAAAAAATGAAGGAGGGGGGTCCATTAGTCATGAAAGCTAGAGGGGAAGGAGATGTAGCTCCATCTAGAGAAATTTCCAAATACTCTAACACTCTATTAATGTAGTAACTCAAGAACCAGATTATTGCTTCCATCTTATACTATTTTTATTATTATGAATGCATAAATAATTTCATTTCCACCAACCTCTCTTTTTCTTTGTTTGTTTTATCGACCACTTCTCATGCATATCTTCTTCTCATCTCTTTTGTTTGAATGACATAGTCCTTGCAGAGATATAAACCTTTATTGGCTCCCTCTCACATCATTTTATTGTTCTTTTCACTAATTCTAGGTCACAAGGCACACAATAATTATTATCATGATGACAATGAACCATTATTTCCTTAAGCCCTTAGTGAGCACAAACAATTAAAATAAGAAAACCAAGCAACCATGTAATGATTGCAACCTTTTTCCCACCCATAAAATTTGTAGGCTTGTTATTTACGTGGAGAGCTACCACTAAGTCAAGGCCCAAAGTGAATGAACAAGATCCAAAAGCTCAACTTCAACACTCAAAGCAAGGACCCATGAGCAAAAAATAATCCCATCCTTTTACTCTTTATTGTTTCATGCATTATAAGGGAATCAACAATGCATTTTGTGGGTTGCAATTCCTTTATCGATCCAATGTGCATGCACTTATACATTTCCATTTGTAAATGCCTCAAGATGCAAATTTTCATGGGATTGCTTTGAATAATGTGACCCATTCACTAATGTTTAATAATCCTTCCTTCATGTGAGCCCTGATGTTGGCTTGGTGATATGCATTTTTATTTTGTGATCTTTAACACATAAATCCAAAAACACTAAATTTAGATCAATTATGCATTGTGTATTTGCTTCGCCAAAAGGATCCACCAATATATATACCATAATTAGTGGCAACTACAACATAGTGGGTCCAAACAACAATGGATTATGAGAGAAAAATGAACTAAATGATTCATCATCTTATGTTTTTGGTTAGATTTAAACTAATATGAACTTATAAAAAGGTAAACCATCATGAAATGCTTTTAAAACTGAGTGCAATTGCACAACATTGGAGAGAAACACTTATACACATAAGACGAGATCAAGAAGACTAATTGTATTATACTCTAAAATCCGTGCCAACAAAAAAAAAAAAATCCATGAGAATAGGTTTAATAACATGAATAAAATGAACGTTTATATTGCTTATAAAATTTGATATTTCTTATTTTGGTTAACATTATTTAAATTTTAATGTTAATATATTAGCATTTTTGTTTGATAAAAAAAGACATTAATGAATGAATATTCTATCTTTACTTTCCAAACAATGTTTTAAATCTTGAGATTGATAACTATTGTGATATGAACATAAACAATATCTCATTTTTATAGTAAAGTATTTATTATAAAAATATACTTATTTTTAGAAAAAAAATTATTCGAAAAAAAAATTTGTAATTTCATTATAACTTTTAAAAGGAACAAAATTAAATTTTGCAGATGCTTAAAGTATTTAGTATAAGTAGTCTCTCGACTCAAAAGCATAAAAAATAAAATTAAAAGTATATCAGATGAAATTAAGTTATAATAATCACTTAATTTCTCTTTCTTTCCTTTCTTCCTCTAGTTCTTTTGCCAAACCCCGAAAGGAGGTTTAAACAAAAACATTTCCAAGTCATTAACAGTCACCATAGGTGGGGTTTCTTTGTCGGATTCTAAACTTTCTAAAATAAGAACTCTCTTTGTACCCACCTTCCCCTCCTCTTTTTTGTCCATCTCTTCATGTTGTTCTAATTCAAGGATTGGTGTGGCTTTTGAATTACTCTGTATGTATGGTGGTTGTCCGTCAGGATCTTGAGTACTCAAATATTCCTATTTTGAAAATTCCCTCTTAGTTACCCCATATTCTTCCTTTGCGGGAAAAGGGTCAGAATGTTGCCAACCTTTTGTTTATGGACCTGCCCCTTTTTCTCTTTTGAGGGTTTTTTGTCCAAAGGGCATGAATCTTGCAGATGTTTTTTTTATTTGTAGAATTTACAACATTAGAATGTCGTGTTTTCATAATCCAAAGTTTGTTGCCATTGAAAAATTAAAATATTTATATTTTAGGAGGATGTGATTTCATAGTCCTTTACTTAGATCTATTTCTACATAGATACATGAAAAGGTGAATAGTCCTTTCTCCATTGTATCGACATCTGTCTTTAGGAAGGAACCCAAAGCATTTCCAATGTCCTATAATACTTTGTGATGCCAAAAAGGAAGAGGCGTAGTTGGAAATCATACCCAAACTAGCATCTTTGTAACCACTATTGTTTTAGAATCAAACTTTGGGAACCAAGGGGTGATAAAGAGCCATGCTTTTCCGTAGAACCAAGGTCCTTCTACATGTCTTTCTCTAAATATTTTTGTGAATCAAACTAAACAATGAACAAACCTTTTGAACAGAGATATATATCACAATTTTTTATCCATGTCGCAGAAGCCTAGTTATGCAAACTTTGGACTTTCGCTAAAATCCATTAAATTTTCAAATTACAGCTTTACCTTATAGAACTGAAAAGAGATGATTTACCTCTTTTGAGTTTACTTCCAAGGTTGGAATTTGTACTGATTGTTCTACAATATGTGTTCTTTGACTAAATTGTGTCTGATATGCTACAATGGGTCCTTTACCCTCAACCACTTCCTTATAAGAAACTGAAGCAGTTGGGTTCCTTAAAACCGACGCCCCCCCACGCAACCTAAAAAGCAAAAAAATGGTAGAGTTCCTTGAAATAATGTATCCATGTAGCTGAAAATAATCCTATAATCACTTCCCTTCATAGATAAGTTGTGCATGGATACAAGAATCCCTAGATGATTCTCTAAGATATGCTTTAGGGCCACTATCAAATCAAACTTAGTGACCCAAATTTGTAACGAGATCCCACAGAGGCACTTTAAAAACATTGAAAACCATTGCCCATGAAATTGAATCCCCGAGCTCCCCTCCAACCCTTGCAAAGAAGAGAAAGACGAACTTTCAATCTATTTCTGAGGGCGCTAATGCATGCCAAGGACACATGTGCCCACCCCTTCTCCAAACTCCTCATTGTCGTCTTCAAAGTTCCTTGCATCAACTCAAAAGGAAAATGGATTTGACTCCAAGTTGAGGTGATGAGAGGGAGATGATCCAAAGGTCTTGAACTTCGGTCGATCGAAAGCACAAAAATTTGTTTGAGTGACAAATTTAGAACTCGCATCGATTAGGGTTTTTTAATTGAATGCCATCTCTCTTGTCTTTGTTAACTCAATCAAAAAATAGCAAATAATAAAACATATAATGTTTTATGGTTTTATTACTTATTCCATCTAAGTCCCAACCCTGAAAGAGATTTATAAAATATGAAAATGGTTGAAATTAATAATCTAGAAAACATTAAGTAATAACCACTAATAAACAATTTAGAAGAATATCACGATTAACTGCAAATCTAAGAATATTAAATTTACATCAATTATACATTGTTTATATGTTTGACCAAATAAATACCATCAATCTATATACAATTATTAATCATAACTCTAACATAATAAATTCAAACAACAATTAATTATAAGATGAAATAAAATAAATAATTTAGCATCTTATGTCTTCAAATAAAATAAATTAATATAAAAACAAATTAACTCTTATTATTATTTTTAAATAACATAAAATGTTAAAAACAAAAACTTATAAAATAAATTAATATCAAAAACATTATTTATATTATACTTTTAAAAATGTATACAAGATACCCTTTAAACTATCAAAGAACCATAAACAAGAAAAAAATAACGATGATAACTTCATCAAAAGGTATAATATACATAATGAATAAAAATAATAATATACATATTGCTTATCATCAAAAAAAAAAAATTATTATTTTAAAGTTACACAAATTTTCGTTAAAGTTATTATTATTATTTTAAAGTTATTATTATTATTATTTTAAAGTTACTTTTCTATCTATAATGAATAAAAATAATAATATACATATTTTTGGAATCTAAGCTTTTGTGATCCATAATATAAATTAGTAGAAATTCTTTTGGTAATAATCACATGCAATGGAACGTGGTCGACGCATTTCGAACCAACCCGTGTGGTTCATCATCAAGACTATGTGAGAGATCAGATCCAGATTAAGTATAAATAGATGTAGAAATGGTTCAACTAGCCGTTAGGATAACGACTAGTTTGACTTTGAAAAAGTAAATATTCCATTATTTATTTATTTAATTAATTTTTATTTATCTATTTATTATTATTATTTTATTTATTTAAAACCTTTAATATATTTATACAACTAATTAACCAATTAATTAATATAATGGTAAGTAATTTAACAAATCGTGGTGTATATATGTAAATTTTTCTTATTAATTTAATTGATTAAATTTTATAATAATCAATTATTATTATTAATTAATAAATATAATTAATTCTTATTCATATAATTTAATTATAACAAACGATCTATCAAATAATCAAACATAGAGTCATATATATATATATATAACTAAAAAATAATAAATAAATAAATAACATAATAATAAATTAAAAAATAATAATAATAATAAATAAATAAATAGATAGATAGATAAATAAATAAATAAATAAAATATTTTATTTTATTTTAATTGATTAATTAATTATTATTATTATTATTTATTTATTTTGATTTATTTTTAAATAAATAGAAATAATAAATAAATTAGAAGCAAAATAAAAATATAATCAATAAAAATAAATAAAAAGCTGAATAAATTTTAAAAAAATAATAATAAAATAAAATGAAAAAAATAAAATAAATAAAATCAAGAATATAAGGCAGGAATCTAGCACCTGCTGATATTCCAACCATCATCTCTATTGAGATTCACAGGCCTTTTTTCAATTTCAATGGCCTCTCTCAACTTACGATGATGGAAATGGTCGATTCTAGCAATGACCTTAGCATCTTCTATGCAAACATGATGGTTAGTCTTTTCTGCATGCTCAACGAAGGCGGACGAGCGAGACCTTCTATGCTTGATATCAGCAGCATGCTCACAGATCCTTTAATTAATAGACCGACCTGTCTCACCAATGTAAGGAGTCCCACAGGAACAAGGAATGATGTAGACACCTTTTCCATCTCTGGGGTCAATCGGATCTTTAACCGATTTTAGAGAACTACGAATTGTAATAAGGGGCTTGAAATAAGAGGATACCTTATGCTTTTTAAGGATTTTAGCAATCTTATCAGTGGTACCCTGGATGAACGGAAGGCTGACACTGCCATACCATTCACTAGGCTCTTTTTTATTTTTATTTTTAACAGAAGGACCTTTTTCCGCTCTGAGGAAAGCTTTGAGGCCCTGCGACATACTATAACCATTATTACAAAAGACATTCAACAGATGGGTCTTTTCCCCCTCAAGGTGAGACTCATCAGAGATTCTCAGCGCCCTCGTGGCTAAGTTGCTAAGGACGCCTAATTTTTGAGCAGGGAAATGGTGGGAGCTAGCATGAAGATATTGCTCAGTATGAGTTTTATTTCGAAAAACTTGATGGGAGAAAGAACCATAATCATTTCTAGAGATAAGGACATCAAGGAAAGGAAGGCTACCATCCACCTCATGTTCCATGGTGAATTTTATGGAACGAGATTGGCTATTAAGATGAAGGAAAAATTGATCTAACTTATCTTTGCCATGAGGCCAGACAACACAAGTATCATCAAAAAACCTTTTCCATAACTTTGGCTGGAAAAGAGCTGAGGAAAGAGCCCTAGATTCAAAGTCCATAAACAGATTCACAACAATCGGGGAAAGGGGAGAACCCATGGCAACACCACAAGTTTGCTCATAGAATTCACCTTCAAAACTGAAGAAAGTGGAGGTTAAGCAAAGTTTTACTAAATGGGTCGTGTCTGGATCAGTAATGTGATTAATAACATCAATAGCCTCATTGATGGGGATATTGTTGTAAAGCGAAACAACATCAAAACTAACAAATCTATCACCAATATCCAACTTAACTTCCTTCAAATCCTTGACAAAAGAGTAGGAATCCTTTACAAAGGATTCTGTACGACCTACGAGGGGCTTAAGTTTAAGGGCTAAAAACTTGGCGAGAAGGTAAGTCGGACCACCAATTGTATTAACAATAGGTCGGAGGGGAGCACCATCCTTATGGATTTTTGGAAGACCATAGATTCTTGGAGTAAGGGGGTTGCTTTCAATCAACTTCTTACTTAAGGAGCTCACCATGCTGTTTGATTTAATAGCATCAGCAACCGCCTTTGAGACCTTTTTTAAGGGATTTTTGGCAAGTTTCTTGTAGCTCCCACTATTCTCCAAATGATCTAACATTTTCTTCCTATAATCCTCCTTATTAAGGATGACAGTTGCACCACCTTTGTCAGCTTTAAGAACAACAATATCCTTATTATTATTTAAAGATTTTAAAGCCTCAAATTCGAGCTTACTTAGGTTACTCTTGGGGGGTTTGGCTTTCCTTAAGATAATCGCACAGTCCTGTCTAATGCTGTCCTTCGAGGAATCCGGTAAATCTCTAATACCAAATTCTATGTCACAAATAATATCATGAATAGGGATTTTCCTAGGGGCAAAGGCAAAATTGAAGCCTTTCTCTAAAAGATTATAAACAAAGGGATCAAAAGAGAAACTGGAGAGATTGACAACTTTATTATTAGAGCTATTATTAATATTCATATTGTTATTATTATTTTTATTATTAAATTTATTTTTATATTTACAATTATTACTAACATTATTCTTAATAGAAATATAATAGTTCTTTTTATTGATGTAATTATGTTCATTAATATTACTATTTTTAATATTCTCACTATTAACATTAATAATGTTATTAAAATCATCGCTATCAATCTTTTTATTACATTCTCCATCTCTTATCTTGTCATTAATTACACATCTTTTATTAATATTATTAAGGTTACAATTATTAATGTTGGTTTTATTAACTAAAAATGCATTACCTAAGTCATTATCATTCGAATAACAATTCGTTTTATTAACACAAGATAAGTTGGGGCTGCGAAGATTCCCAAACGAATTAAAGCCTAAATCAGAATTAAAATTAATAGGAAGAACGGTACCTGAAATCGTAAGCTTTGATTGGATAGAATCATTTTCAACTGTCACATCAGGAACTAACTGTCCACCCCAGTCATTGGAACTCAACCGATTTTCTTGCGGAGCAGAAGACCCAACGGCAACAGGTGCTGAATCAACGCTGATAACATGGATCTCGTCTAATGTGACAGCATCGGAAGATTGCTGCAGTCCTGAATGTGGAAATCCTATCCTCTCAACCCGCTCATCCATATCATTGCAACTGTATACAGATTTCGATGACAGAGATGTATGTTGCAAAATGAAGCACAGAGCTTTCGAGATCGCATTCCATCAATTTGATCGAAGACAACAGATCACCATTAAGCGCATTGTCTCTGGATATATTGACATCAACGTCTGCTGCGGAATGATGCATAGGGCTTCGGGGATCGTAATCAATCATTTTTGTCGAAGACAACAGATCAACATTGAACCCATTGGCAGACGAAGGTTCAGATCGAGAAGGAGACAGAGGTACACTTATTTCAGAATTTGAAGGAGAAGATGAATCGACAATCCACGATCGGAGCGCTGATACTTGGTTGGCATTAACTCTGCTCGCTGATGAAACTGAAGGCTCATTCGAAAGAGAAGACCTCATCAGTAGTTTTTGGAATTTTACCATATGCTTCTCCTTCCAAAGAGCTTCCCATCAATTAGATTTGAGAGCCGACCTGGCATCGATTAAAGTCCATAAGCTTGACGGAACTGAATTGGACAATTTTAAATGCCAAGATAACGACCTTCTCGATAAAAGATCAAGACTTCTTCTAACTCTGGAGATCTCATAACGAATGAGAACAAGGCTAGCTTTTAAAAATATATTATGGTTCAAAGAAAAATTGAGCGGATGTTTAATGTTATATTAATTAATTGGTTAATTAGTTGTATAAATATATTAAAGGTTTTAAATAAATAAAATAATAATAATAATAAATAAATAAATAAAAATTAAATAAATAAATAAATAATGGAATATTTACTTTTTCAAAGTCAAACTAGCCGTTATCCTAACGGCTAGTTGAGCCATTTCTACATCTATTTATACTTAATGTCTGGATCTGATCTCTCACATAGTCCTGATGATGAACCACACTGGTTGGTTCGAAACGCGTCGACCATGTTCCATTGCATGTGATTATTACCGAAAGAATTTATACTAAAATATACATATTGCTTATCATCAAAAAGTATTATTATTTTAAAGTTATTATTGTGTAATATTACTTTGCATGTATATGCATCTTTATCTTTTTTGCGACATCTCGTGTTCCTCTTTAAAACTTTCTCTTCTAATTATGTAATTGTAAATTAAAAATGATTGAGAGAGGTACACAAATTTTATTGCTTGGGATATTTTTTTTAGGAGTGGTTCATTTTAAATATAAATTATGGATTGAATGAGTGGCTTTTAATGAGTTGACTATGTATTAGTTTCGCTGCAAAATAAGGACGTGCACATGTTATTTTTTGAAAAAAAATACAAGCAACTGTTGGGGTGTGTTTGGTGCACGTATGTACAAAATCACATAAACTTAAGGGGTATGGTCTACCCACTTAAGTTATTCAAGGTAACAAGCAGAAAAAGAAGTGGGGTCAAGCAAGTTAGTGGAACAAGCTAGAATCAAAAGCATACTAGATAGAGAAATAGCATGCATATATAAACTAAAACTAAACTAAAAGCTAAAACAAATAAACACGAGCTCTGAAAAGAGTCAAACGACAACAATAACACAAACGGTGGCTCTAGGCCCCTCTTATTGAGTGCACATTGAGCGTTGGTAGTAATAAGAGTGAAACTTTACCCTCTTGCCAAAGGGCCCCTAGAACATGGGTTCTAAGTCCCGATGCAAGGATGTTTTTATCCCAAGCTTGCCTTGGTGCAGTCTCCCTCACTCTCTACTATGTTAAACTAGAATTTTTGGATGGCCAACAATTGAGTCCCCTCTATCTTCAGCTCCAGATCACACACTGTTGGTATTGCTTGGAAAATTCTAGCCAGAATAACAATGTGTTCACCCATTCTTCATCTCATGGTGGCCTTATATAATAGATTTCAAATCCTCCTTCCCTCTCTTGGTACATTGTGGATAATGACGTAAGAGGGGTATGATTCCTTTGTGTGCTCCAAATATTCCATTGTGTTCTCACTTGATGTTTACGGAGGCATTGGTGGTTGTCCTTAGGCGGCTTCAAGTGAGGAATCACTTGTCCTTTGCTTTGTGTGGTCCCGAAAAGAGACATTTTTCCATTCCCAGGATTGCGCGCATTTCCGGCCATAAGGCGCGCAAAGGCGCTCTTCACGAAGGATAATGCATGCAAAAGCATTTAGGACTTGTTCAGATTTGATTTTTCCTCAGACCTTACAGATTTTTAAATACTTTCCAGACTCTGTAATGTCTTCCAGCCTTGTAAATCCTTCTGCTTAACATTGGATAATGTTGTCTTCTGTTGTATGATTTTCCAGTGTTAACAGTTTCCCCCTAATGTGTGAGGTCTAGGAAGAACTGTATAGCCGAAATACATTATAGTTTCTTTTACTTATATCGTGCATAAAGAGAGAGAGAGAGAGAGACCTGCGTGAAGCTTGGAATTGAAAACACCCTGCACCGGTTCCAAGAATGACCGTGTCCTAAGGGACCCCTGTAAGCAAATATAATACAATACATATACAAATTTTCTACGAGGCGGGTATGTCCCATGCTCGTGATGTTGTGGCTAGTTAAACAAATCTATTTTGACAAATATATGTTATGTCTGTATCATTGATCTGGTAGCGATCTTGTGGTTGCTAACGACGACAGCTGACGCCCTCAGGGGCGTTTTTTATTTGACAATAGGTGGAATATGGTACCCATATGCGTAAAATCGGTATGGAATATAGTTGCACATTGTACGCATAGGTGCTGGATAGGACCTTCCCATGTAAGCATTGCTGAAAGATATGCTTATGGAGGCACGGGTCTTCGACGAATTTGATCAAAGTGCAATGGTTGTAAGGTACGATACCATCTTGACATGAAAGCTTTTGTTGTAGTCAAATGTCAGGAGGATCGATGACATCTATGGGAAATGAAGTCTCCCATAGTGCCACTCGAGGGTTCCCCTTTTATGGAGAGGGGTAATCCAAGGTACCGATTCCTTTTTGGAGAATAGCTGTCGAAGTCGACAAAAAGGAAGCCTCAACCAGCTGAGGGGTCGCTGACATGAGGGGTCAGGGACCTGGATGTGATGGGTTTAACATAGGCATGTTGGCGAGGGGGGGCTGAAAACTGATGATGGGGATTCAGTGGCCCAAGGTCAGAGTATACTAAGCAGCTTGGCGACAGTCATAGTTATTTATGATGGGGAAATCCCTGGAGTCGGTAGGACTTCTAGGGCAGGTATAAACTGGCTATGAATGTCATGGTGGCTTGTGCGTGGGGGTGTAATACTCCGACCAAGGGTGTTCAGGGACTGTTTCCATGGGAGAAAAAGATGGATGGGAGGGTGAAGGATGTAGTGCACCGTTTAGGGTCTTTGTATATTAACCAAAATAATAAAATAATGGGGTTTGGTTTGTAAAAAACACAGAGACTGGTACCCCAAAAGATGAAAGTGTTTGCTCACTGGTGTTGTGAGGAAGGTTTTTTGCTGAGGGTAGGGGTCCCATTGGTTGGTCTCATGTGTGGGGTTGATGAAGCAGATGAAAAAGTATCGCAGATGGGATCATGCTGGTGGAGGTATGGTGGGCCAAATGCAAGGTGCGGTAATGCACTTTTGATCTGCTTACACAACCTGATCGTCCGGGAGGGGGGGTTTTAGCTTGTATGGTAAACTTGACCGTATGCATGGTGAATGGATGGGCATGAGGTGCATCACTTTTGCTGTGATATATGGTCTACTGTGGGTGACAAGCGCCATGGAGGGGAGGCTCTATCGACCAACGAGGATGTTTATCATGTGCAGGGTGAGGTGATGATAAATATGGTCAGATATGAGGACCCTATGGTTGATTTCTGATGGAGAAATGATGCCAGGATATGCAGAGTTGACTGGGACTCTATCATGCTGGGGGTATAATGATCCCTGCTATGGAACTTTCAGTAGATGGCATTGTGGATGGTTTGCGAGCTTTTCCTACAAAAACAACTACCTCAAGTGAAAGCATCTTCTTTATCAAATATTATTGAAATTCATGAGCTTTTCAAAAAGAAGATGAGAGAGGGCATACCTGCCAGTGCTGAAAATTTAATTTTTTGGGAGTGCGATTGTGTGGCATCACCTCTGTTCATCATGGAGTGCTGGTCACGATACAACTTACGATTCAGAGAACGGACCTTGTGATCTCTCGTTATGGTCGTCCCAAGTTTTTGAAAAGGGCTATATATAGGTGAATATGGCCCTATTCAATTCATTTGTACTTGCTAAGTTTTTGAGAGGTCAGAGGTTTCTGTGTAGAAGTTCTTGCCGTTGTGGTCAGCTTGAGCACTAGGGATTAGCGACACCATGCCCAGGTAACTTCCATGACATCCTGCACTTTGATTTGTTCAGTTTGATGGTGTCCGGGTCCGTACAGACTGGGTTTGTATGGATTCTGGGTGTTTTTTGCCCTATATTGTGCAGGCGATCGGGCAAAGGTGCGCCCTCTCTGTGCACATTTTCAGGGATAAGCGCGCTAAAGCGCTCTGTTCCCCTTCTTGCAAAATACCGGCACGCAAAGCCGAGGCGAAAAAATATTTTCGTTTTTTGCCTATTTTTGTGTTTTTTCTGTACTAATGGGTACCTGTTCTGATGACGGGTTATTGTGGAGGGAGAGTGATTGGCCCGGGCTATAAAATGTGTTGGCTGCTGATGCTGGGGCGTGCCGTCAGCTAGCACAATGGGGGCTCTTGAAGTTCACAGAGAACAAGCTTCTTCGGTCGCAGGACCGACTGCTATGCTACTTGATCTGACACTGGCGCAGGAGGCACAACATGTTCGTGTTGCGGGGAACGAACCTGGTCATCCGTCCTGATATGGATGTGTACTTTATGACCGGGTTACTACCTCATGGTAAGGCACTGAGGTATCCACTCCCTTCTGGGAGAGTGGATCTGGAGAGGTTTCAGAGGCGTCACTGTGGTGGGGCGCCTCTTACAGAAGGGTGCATCAACATTGCATCCGTGACATATTTGGCAGAGCGATGTGCTCTGGCAGTGATTGTACAACTTGCAGGGTCGTCAGCTCCACATTGGGCATCAGGCCCGTAAGTTGGAGTACTGCGCCGGTTGAGGTCCGTGCATTTCTATGACTTTGCCCACTTTTGCTATGACGGGATGGTGGCACAACTCAACAAGGTCCACAGTGGATTGAAGTTGTTTGTGTACGCCAGAATTTTGTGCATCATTATGTACGAGAGGGTATTGTTGTTGAGGCCAGTGGTGGTGGTGCCTCTTGGGGGGCCATGGGAGCCTCGTATGAGGCGGTGTGCTTCGGTGATGCCGTGAGGCGATGGTGGCATGGTGGGGCATTATTGGAACTCCACGATAGAGGCTTGGTTTTAGGCCAACCTGTAGATGTTCTTGCCATTCCCATATGCGGGGATGGACTTCCAGGGGGATCCAGACATGGGTCTCCCTTTTGGTTATGCTTGGGGGCCCACAGGTATGTTGTGTATGTTTTCTGCATTTATTTGAGTATATATGTACTTATGTGTTTTTCTAGTGACATTGACATCATTTTGGTTAATCTTGCAGATGTTGGCGAGGTGGGTCACCCCATGGCTCGGTTGGTTGGCCACGATCCTCTACGGCGACCTAGGGGTGGTTAGGGAGGAGGTGTTGTTGGAGGACCTGGTGGTGGTGCTGGCCCTTCAAGGGAGGGAAACAACTCGGTTGTTGTCGAGAAGGCTCATGTTGATGCAGCTGTAGCACGTGCAGATACGGCGGATGCTCGTATCGCGGAACTGACTGCTCGAGTGTCAGTTCTAGATGATGCTTGGGGTCGAGTGGACTGCTTGACCCAAGGGATGCCCGCTTGGGGATTTATGGATGACCTCGAGGAGGTCTAGTTGGAGACTTTGATGGCATGTGAGAGGGACTATCGAGCTTTCTTATGTCGGGTGGAAATCTCAGAGGCGACGACAACTCTAGTTGTGGGTCCAGGTTCCCCTCCTGCAGGGGCACTGCCCTAGAGTATGCATGTACATGGGGAAAGCACCATGTGGATGCTTCCCCTATTTTTTACGACGTTTTGTATCTTTGGGCTGGCCGTTGGGTCAACAACACTATTTTTGTACTCAGATATATATATATACACACACACACACACACATATATGAGAGATATTTTTTGCGTCTCTACATGATGTGTCACTTGTTTCGGTTTATGTATGATGTTATTCTGATGGTTATCTATGTTTTTAGTTTTTATGTATGATGGTTTATTTGAGATGCATTCCAGTTTAGGATATTGTTAGCAATGCAATCAGTTGTTTGGTTTTGACTCCTTGGTACATGTGTAAATGTGATACAGTCAAATTGTCTGCTTAATCTTTTTGCATACAAAGATTTTCTAAACAGATGTGTATCTCTTGTCTCAAATGTTTTGTTTAACTACGACATTACTAACTGGGAATCAAGGTAGACATGCATATGGCGTATGCCCTAATGGAGGGCATCGCACATAAGTCCAATGACGACATTATATTCTGCCTGATTGTTTGTTGCTGAATCGATGCACACATCATTTGAGCAGAGTGGTGATCGGTTAGGGTGGTAAATAACCCAGGCAGCTGTGGCTAAACTTTGAGACCATCTTGATGCTCCATCAGCAAATCCGAAATAGTGTTAAGGTTGGTGATCCATGATGGAACTTTGAGCAATTTTAAATAAGTCTTTTGTTCAAAAAAATTTAGTGGTTGGGGTTGTGTACGTTTTCTCTAGGGAAGGGCCGTTTTGGCCCTTATGGGTAGAAATTCTTGAGGTAAAGGCTGTTGACGGGGTTGATGAGGCATGTCTCGCCCGGTTCCGTCAAGAAGTACGCCCCCTATCGGAGGCAATGTTTGATGATGTAGGGTCCTTTCCACAAAGTTTCGAACTTTCCTGGCCCTAGGGCTTCTTTTGTGACATCATAGTAGAGGAATAGCTCGCCCTTGGTGAATGAGCGAGGGTTGATGTGGCGGTTGAATGATGCTTTTACCCTTTTCTTGTGGGCCTCGTTGTGTTGTAGTGACTGTCATCGATTTTTATTGATGAGCTCTAGTTGTACTAGGCGCTGTTCTAGAGGATGGGTATCATCAAGGAGTTCCATGGCGGTATGCAAATTTGGGATCTTGCGGAAATCAATGCAGAAGCGCAAGGTACCTTGATTTTTTGCGACAGGAATATGGTGGAAATCCTGTGATGTGGGGGCAACTGCAATCCTATTTTCGATATGTGATGATACAAGTCGTATATGGTGGATCGTGTCATCGACGTTCGGTGGGGGAATAATCTTCGTAATGGGATTCTGCGTGAGCGCAAGGTTGGGTTCCCCGCTAGGATGGTCAATTTCTTGTAGGTGGAAATTGTGCATGCCGCAGAGGTGCTCGAATGCTTCCATTAGCGAGCATACCTCTGGTGTGTGATTTTTACCAGTGTAGATAGTGCATGGTATCACTAAGCCAACGAAGTAGATTGTATGGGAATCAACGCTACTCGACGTCCTGGATGTAGATGATTGGAAAGGATCTATCGTAGAAGAGGTTGTCTTCTACTTCCATTTCCATGTTGTTGGCTTAGGTGTGTCTGCCTCTTTAGGGGAGTGTATACTTAATGCTGCTCTTGCCACTCTTAGCTTGGGGAGGTGTACACATTTAATCGTATGGTGAAAGTGTGAACAAATTCGGAAATAGGTACGCGTGATATTCTCTTGGTTAGAGAGAAGTTTCCAAGGGAGAGAAGAGATTATGCGAACATTGTTTGCAAGGGGCTTCAGTTCTGTGCACTGGTTGACTCGGTGGTCATTCAGGTTGCATAGTCTGCATGTTATCCTCGGATTAGCCTAGGTGATGTTTGGTTGGTGTGTCGTCTTGGTTTCCCCCCCAAGCCCCTATGGGGGTGGGGTTGTTGACCCGACGGTGTACCTTCTATACCACTTACGGAGGTCATCCTCCCTCTTTTTTGTGGTATGAATCGTATCGATGGTAGGACAAAGTTGCGAGGCATAAGTGTAGTGTCGCTCGTAATGATTACCTTGACATATTAGGAAGAATATCCTTGATATGGGGGTTCCTTCGTGCTCAGTTTGAGGTCTAGCGGGGAACCAACGTCGTAATACTGCTAAATCAGGACAAGTGGCGACCGCATGATTATGCATTTTTCATAACGTGCATGTTGGTCTTCTCTATAGAGAGTGGTTAGTGGTAACTAGGGGTTCCCCGCTTGGTTGATTTTTGATTGACAAGAACATGATGGATCTGCTCGTCACATCTTCTTGGGTTGTGGAGTTGTCCGTGGACTCCATATCCATGTCGTCTTCTTGGGAGAGGTGAACAATGGCATAACGTAAGATAGCGAGGGCTAGCTATAATCAGGGGATATAGTGACAATTCTCCAAAAGGTGATTGTTGGCGCATAATGGACATGTGAATTGCACTGCCTGTAATCCAACGTAGTAAACCCTTTCTATAGGATATCATCTGTGGATGAGTTCCAGGGCTGCGCACTCTTTGAGAAAGGGACCACGTTCATCGCATAGCGTGCAACGTATAATGAGCATGACTAGGGGTCTTTCTTGTGCCCTTCATTGTTCCTATAGATATAGGATGGTACAAGGTTCATTTCTTGATCTAGGGTAAAATCTTGATACCCTTAACCAAGAAATTTTACTTCGGTTGATAAATAGAATTGCATTTAATTAAGACGTTAATGAACTGAAATGAACAATTGCAACTGTAAATAAGAGAACATAAAGGAACAAGATCAGCAATCATAAGAACACGTCGTTTGATGACGGAGTTTGTCCACGAGGGACTACATCTCCAGGCCTCAGTGTCAAGATGGTGTAGGCTGCTGCATTATGTGTTGTAAGAAGAAGATGTACATGGATGTGTTTCCCTATGACATACAAGGAAAAATTGCCCTCACGCAGGATTGGCTTGACTTCTTTAAGAGATGTTCCACTGTGGAACTCTCATACATAAAGAAAGACTCCTATCAGTATGATCATAGCTGACATGTAATAAATAAGAGTATCCCGCCAATCCTAGCAAACAAGGGATCTCAACAATACACATATGAAAACGAGCTACCATTACTGGGGAGATTTTGTACTGAAGCAGGGACACAGTTGCAGGGTTGAATGTGGTGTTGAAGCTGAACTTATACATTTGGTTTCTTTTGAGACCTTAGCTGAAGCAAGGTATTTTTCAGGGCTAGAGCTACAATGGAAGAATTCATCCGAGAGAAGATCAAATTTGAAGGACTTAAAAGAAAGGCTACTGAATTGTGTAAAGAAGAGGAATGCATTGAAGAAGAGGCTCTCTGAAGTGAGAGAGGCTTACAAACCATTAGCTTGGAAGCAAAGATCTGAGGAAGAGCAATATGATTTCGATCTACTCATGGGTGAAGAAGATGATTTGGAAGCCAAGTATGATAAGTTGATTGAACAATGAGGAATAATTATATGGAAGTATACCGAGTTTAATAGAATTCTAAGGAGGTATAGTGAGACGAAGTCCACTATGACCGAACCGAAGGATGTTGGGAATGTAGTTGAGGAGAAGGAAGAACTCGTAGAACAAGTTGAACCCGAACCAAGCACATTACAAGCATTACAGGTTGATCCACACAAGGATGTTGTAGATGTGGAAGATGTCAAGGATGAACTTGATGAACAGGTTGGACCGAGGCCAAGCACATTGCAAGCATTAGTGATGGATGAGGATGTTGCAGATATAGAAGATGTCAAGGATGAACTTGATGAACAAGTTGGACCAAGACCGAGCACATTACAAGCATCAGTAATGGTAGCGGGAAATCAACCAAGATGGATCATTTCCGAATGCCCGGGTGGAGGGATCCTCTTGATAAGACTGCTCGATGGCGTGTAAGGCGTCCCTATATCGTGGAATCTCTAGGCAATGGTGGGTATAGTGCCCATAATTTCTATAGAGAATGCATGCGTGATTGGTACGCAATGATTTTCCTTGACCTCAGGTATTAGGTTCCTTTTTACGGGAACGCGGTGTTGGGATGTCTGTCTCAAATCCAAGGAGTGGTTTTAATTCATCCAGCTCTGGACAGATATGGGTAGGGTGACCTATTACGTCGCATATGAAATATAATGGTGATTCCCGTTGTATGGCTGGGGTCAACATCTTCTTTCCTCTCTTCTCAATTTTCTTGGTCGTGTTCACTGGTTTTGCAATTGGAATTTCCCTTGCAGCGGGGGTTTCAGCCGTTTCGGGGATGAGTGGGGCCTCCTCGGGACTGAGGGACTTCAATCCTATGGCAGTAATGTGGGTGGCTCCTGTTCCTACACGGGGAACGAGGTACCAAACTGGGATTGCCAATGATATGTTTGGTAATACTAGTGTTTCCAAAACCTGCTCGGAGACGAAACCAGCTGGGGGGTAGAAGAAAGGGGTTTGGGAGGCGGCGTAGGCTAGAGAGGCTGCTATGGCCAATGACTCGGTGCCATTACTACTTGCGTATGTGTCCTGAATAGCTTCGGCGCTTGGTGTGGACATCATGCACACCAGAGCCCCTGTGACATCGGGCGATGACTCAGGGATTATGGGAGGATCTCCTAGGAATGACCCTAGAACAGACGATGGTTTGAATTAGCTGGGGCCATATTCTTGGTACCGTGAGAAAGCATCCGAGGATGTATCTACATAGGGTAGAATTACATCTGTGTTTTTTAGGGGCCGCTTCTCGTTATGCGTCAATTGGTCTACATAAATGATGCGGTCTTCATGGGGGAACATCATGATGCGAAAGACAGAGGAGGCTATGGAAGACATGGCATACATATAACTCCACTCAAGGAGTATATTTTAGTCCAGGTGAGCGTCCAAGACTTCAATGTCTATGTGGACCGTCTTTTCGGCTAAGCAGACCGGGACGTTTTGGTAGAGGCTGACGAGGGTTGATGGACAACCGTCATATGCTCTAAGCGTAATGACTGAGGGTTTTAGTTCGGGAGACCCTAACTTTTGTAGGTTTTAAACCTGTACAAAATTATTTGCAAACGAATCTTAAAGACAGAAAATAAACAGTAGCGAGAGCATAAAACATAAAACAGATAAACACAAAGATTTTCCCTTGAATCCCAAATCCGGACGACCAACTTGATTTTTCATTATATTCCTTTTAGTGTTACAACACACACACACACACACACACACATATGCCGAAGCATACATAAACCCCAATCCATTAACCCTGGATTAGAACATAACCGTAGTTCCCTTGATCGGATCTACAAAATACCAGGGGTCGAAAACCATCGTACCCCAAAACCATGTGCAAACCCATGCAAAAAACCATGGGAGGTTCCGCCCACCAGAAAATAAGGACCAAAAAATTTTCCAGGGCGCCGCCCTGGACCCCGATAGGGGGGGCTACCGCCCCTATTATTGTGACCCCCTCATGCATGATTAGTCGTGGAAAGAATATAACACATACCCAACATTCTCCCATTTGTTGTTTTCTTTCTGCAAGGGGCCATATGAGAGCTTAGTCATTAGCCTAGTTCTGCAACACCCATTGTTTTTCTACACCAAGAGAACTTCTAAGTGCTTATGGACTTCATCAATGTATCTGAAACATTCTTCAAAGTGTCCACCTTTACCAGCAACACCCTTTTAGCCTCAACCATATCTCTCACAAAGTGATATTGAACATCAATGTGCTTTGTCTTTGAATGATAAGTAGGGTTCTTAGCCAAGAAAATTTCACTTTGGCTATCACAATCTATCCTTATAGCTTGCTGCACCAACCCCATACTTGAACACAATCTCTGCAACCAAACTGCTTCCTTGATTGCATGAGTGGCTGCTATGTATTCAGTCTTTGTAGTTGAAAGAGCCACTACAGACTGTCTTTTACTCATCCAACTGACTGCACCTCCAAATAGGCTAAACACATACCCACTTGTAGAGCTTCTTTGGTCCAGATCTCTAGCCCAGTCTGCATCAACGAAACCACAAATGTCCAACACTCTTTCCAATCCTGGTCTTCCCTGGTAGCACAAGCCATAATCACTAGTGCCACGTAAATATATGAAAACCTACTTCACTGCTGTCCAATGCTCCTTCCCTGGGTTTGACATAAACCTGCTCAATACTCCCACTGCATGTGCAATGTCTGGTCTAGTACAGACCATTGCATACATCAGGCTACCCAATGCACTTGCATATGGAACACGGGACATATCCTCCTCTTCTTCTTGTGTCTTGGGACACTGTTCAACAGACAGCTTTGTACCTACAGGAATCAGAACATTCACCGGTTTACTATCCTGCATATTGAACCTCTGCAATATAGTCTCGACATACTTCCTCTAGTTTAACCAGAGCTTCCTCTTTGCTCGACCTCTCTTAATTTCCATGCCCAAAATATAGTTTTCAGCACCATTATCCTTCATATCGAATTTGGAGAATAGTTGGGTCTTCAAATATTAGATAATTTCTTTGTCATTTCCAATCAACAACATATCATCCGCATACAAGACCAAATAAATAACACGATCACCAATTAATTTAAAATAAACATAGTGATCCTCCTTGCTTCTAGTGAAGCGAAGTTCTCGTATGTAGGTATCAAATTTCTAATACCACATCCTTGGTGAATGTTTAACCCATACAGAGACTTCTTTAACCTGCATACTAGTTCTTTCTTCCCCTTCACCATAAAGCCTTTAGGTTGTTTCATGTAGATCTTCTCTTCCAGATCCCTATGAAGAAATGTTGTCTTCACATCCATCTGTTCTACCTCAAAATCAAATGCAACAACAACAAATAAAAGTAATATAATAGAAGTAACTTTGGCAACAGGAGAAAAAATATCACCAAAATCAATTCCCGTCACTTGGGAATAACCTTTTGCTACCAACTGAGCTTTGTATTTCTCCACCTTGCCTTGTACATTCATCTTCTTCTTAAACACCCATTTGCGCTCGATGGGCTTCCTTCCAGTCGGCAAATCCACCAGATCCCATGCCTCATTTTAATGCAAGGATGCCATTTCATCAACCATGGCATCCTTCCAGAGTTTTCCATCCTCTGAATCTACTGCCTCCCTGACAGTTCTGGGATCATCATCAGCTATAGTTAAAACAAAATTTGAACAGAAAGCAGATGGACTATACCTTTCTGGTTGTCTTCTTTCCCGAGCTGATCTTCTCACATATGGAGTTTGTGGCTCTTCCTCTTTTGAGTCTTCTTCTGTTGTAGAGTCTGATTCATCCTCCTTTAGCTCAAACTTTATCTTCTCAGGTTCCTTTGGCAGGACTTCATGTTTAACAACATCTTTCACCTCTCTAAACACCACATCTCGGCTGTACACAACCTTCCTTGTTTCAAGGTTCCAAAGCTTGTAACCCTTTAAACCATCCTTATACCCAATAAAGATGCACCTTTCAGATTTATTATCCAACTTGGTCCTCTTCTCCTTTGGAACATGTACATATGCATCACATCCAAATACCCTTAGATGTGAAAGAGAGGGTTTCTTACCAGTCCATACCTCATGTGGAGTCTTATCCTCCAACATTGATGAAGGTGATCTGTTAACCAGATAGCATGCAGTCTCCACTGCCTCTGCCCAGAATTCTTGTCCTAACCCGGTACCACTGAGCATGCTTCTTGCCTTTTCCATCAGTGTTCTTTTCATTCTTTCTGCAACTCCATTTTGCTGAGGTGTGTATGGAGTAGTCTTCTGCCGTGCTATACCACACTTCTTACAGAACTCTTCAAATTCCTTCTTACAGAACTCCCCACCATTATCTGTCCTCAACGCCTTTATCTTCTTCTCTGTCTGGTTTTCCACCAGAGCCTTAAATTCTTTAAATCTGTCAAAGACTTCAGATTTCTTCCTCAAGAAATATATCCATGTAGTCCTCGAGAATTCATCTATGAATGAAACATAGTACGCATACTTACCCAGTGATGGAACCGACACAGGTCCAAATACATCACTGTTCACAAGCTCTAATATCTTGTTCGCCCTCTTAGCACCAGAAGGAAAACTCACCCGATTCTGCTTGCCATATACACAATGTTCACAGAAATCGAAATCCAGAGAGTTATTAGACATACCTTCTACCTTACCATTTCCATGCAGTATTCGAAGGCCCTTCTCTCCAATATGTCCAAGCCTTTGATGCCATACCATGGTCTTTTCTCTAAAGACCACTAGGCTTTCCGCTCCACTTTCAGGAACCACAGAACTATTGCACCCAGCAATAACAGTGTTGCCCTGAAGCTTGTACAGAGTTCCAATCCGAATTCCCCGCATTAATACCAGTGCTCCCCGAACCATCTTACAGGTATCTTTCTCGAACACTGTTTTTACACCTACATCATCCATCTTACTTACATAAATAAGATTTCTGGCCAATGCAGGAATGTGAAAAACACCAGGAAGTGTTCTAATCCTTCCACCTTGTAGCTTCAACTTGACTTTTCCATGTCCGACGATTCTGGCCTTCCTATCATCACCTAAGAAGACAACACCGCCATCATATTTCTCATACTCACAGAACTACTCCCTATGGGGAGTGAAGTGAAAGGATGCACTCGAGTCAATCAACCATGACTCATGATCTACATGTGTATTTGAAGAAGAAGCCAAATACACATCCCCACCTTCATCCGAGGTGGTTTTTGTCTCTGCAAAAGGAGCGTCATCAGATCCCTTTCCTTTCTTAGGAGGTTTAGATCTACAGTCCTTTTTGCAGTGCCCTTCCTTTCCGCATTTCCAGCACACCTTTACAAAATTTATAGGAGATTTAGATCTCCCACTCGAAACCTTATTCTTGTTTCTGTTATGGGACCTTCCTCGTACATATTAGGCATCTCCATTCTTACCCTCCATATTTCTCCGTCTCATTTCCTCCGACAACAAGGCTGAGAAAATGTCATCAAAATTCAAGGTAGTTGTATTGCTACCTATTGCAATAACCAGACTGTACCACGAGTTTGGTAGAGAACACAATAAACTGATACACTTATCTTCATCTGAGATTTTAATATCAACAGATGACAGCTGACTTACCATAGTATTGAAGGCGTTCAAATGCTCTGTCACCGAGTCTCCATCCTTCATCCTCAGGTTATACAACTTTTTCTGCAGGAACAATTTATTCACCAGAGACTTAGATTGGTACAAAGTCCCTAGCTTGTCCCACACGGTCTTCGCCGTAGCTTCCCCAGATACATTCAACAATACTGAATCTGAGACACACAATCGTATTGTGCTCTTTGCCTTCCGATCCATCTTCTTCCAGTCTTCATCTGACATTTCCGTTGGTTTAGTACCCGGATCTACCGCGATCCACTGATCTTTATCCACCAGCAGATCCTCCATCTTGAGCTTCCACAACTCAAAACTTTGACCATTAAATTTATCGATCTCTATCTTCCCGCCACTCCCCATCTTCTTTCACCGCAAGAATCGATCTCGTAGATCTCCCACTGAACATGGTCTACCTTAGGCTCGAGAAAAAACCCCTCAACAGCAAAGGCGTTCCCTTGAAGCCAAAACTGCTCTGATACCAAATGTAGGTTTTAAACCTGTACAAAATTATCTGCAAACGAATCTTAAAGACAGAAAATAAATAGTAGCAAGAGCATAAAACATAAAACAGATAAACACAAATATTTTCCCCTGGATCCCAAATCGGGATGACCAGCTTGATTTTTCATTATATTCCTTTTAGTGTTACAACACACACACACATATTTCGAAGCATACATAAAACCCAATCCATTAACCCTGGATTAGAACATAACTGTAGTTCCCTTAACCAGATCTACAAAATACCAGGGGTCGAAAACCATCGTACCCCAAAACCATGTGCAAACCCATGCACAAAACCATGGGTCGATTTTCCCACCGGAAAATAAGGACTAATTTATTTATTATTATTTTTTTTTTTCGGGGTGCTGCCTTGAACCCTGACAGGGGGGGCTACCGCCCCCCCTGTGACCCCCTCGACGTTGCGCCCAGCGCAACATATAGGGGGGGTTATTACCCCCCCCCGCGTGTGATTATTCGTCGAAAGAATATAACACATACCCAACAACTTCTGCCAAACATTTTTGGACATGACGCACATGGATGCACCCTCGTCTATGACACATCGGTGAATTGTGATATTCTGGACTGACACTAGTATCTGGAAGGCGACCATGGAAGGAAGCCTAGGGGTGGCTTTGTCTAAGTCAAAAGCCATTAGGCGCATATCGGCAGGGTCGATAGCGCCTAACGTGAAAAGTAGGGCTTTCTGTTGTTTTGGGCATGACTACAATACTTCCAAAGCTGACATAACAGTGAGATATTGTGCTAAATCATCCACGATACTATAATTATGGGTTGCTTTGGAGTAGTTTACTGCTCACCTATTGGGTCCCTTCGCCATTTTTGGCAATGGTTCTATAGGTATCAATGGTCAAAGGTGCAGTTAGTGCACTGGTACTTGCCCCTGATGTATTGGTGTCTAGTGGGGTGTCGTAATTGCGATTATGTGTTTGGAAAAACATCTCTTCGCCAGTCATGTAGATTTCATGGTTGTTTTTCCCGGAGTCATCTATATTTTGTTGCTGAGTGCTTGCTGTCCCTTGATGGGGGAAAGGTTATTGCATCACAACTGGTTACTGGGAAGATCCTCCTTGTCCTCGGTTACTCTGTAGCTTCTTCAGCTCAGGGAGATCAGGACAATGGTGAGTATAGTGGCCGTACTCACCACATATCGAACAATAATGGTTTTTTTGAAGAGGTGGCCTTTTGATCTGTCGTTGGGCATTGCTAAGCTCCTAGCTCTAATTCTAGTTGGAGTTGCCTCCAGCCTGGGATCGCTATGGGCATTGCTGGTTGTTGCCCCCTTGTCTAGGGTTCCCTTTTGGCTTGTTTTTTATTTTTATTTTATTTTTTCTCCACCGCGTTAGGAGGGTAGTTCTCCTAGTTGTATTGATGTGGTTGTTTTTGGGACGGTTGCACAAAGTTCACCTGTGCATTAGTCTACATAGGCGGGTCTTGTGTTGGGGACTGAGCATAACGTGGTCCCTGATTTGCACTTGGTTGTTGGAGGGGAGTTCTTTCGTCAGTGTTTGTTTCTGCGTACTGGGTCCCCTAAGTCAGAGGATAGGGTCCTCCTTGGTGATACGCTGGCGCCCTATTAGTAAAATTTTACTAAGGCATATGATAACTTTGAAAACCTGGTTGAGGTACGTTCTGGGTAGAATTGTATGTGTAACTGAGGTTTTGACTCCTCCTTCCTAGGTAACCTTGTGTCAATGACCCAATTAGTCCGTCTGCAAAGTTCGATGCACCTGGAAATTCTTGATAAGTTTGCAGGCGCGAGGCGTTAGGCAGGATGTTGTAAATGTATCTTGATTGCGTATAAATCATCTCAAGCTACTGGGATTTGTTGATGGCATCCTCTTCGAATGTGGGCCTTTGTTGTGCCACATCATTTGAAATCTCCGTCGTAAGAGTTTTGACGAAAAAATCTAAAATAACCCGATCGTCGAGTTTAGATTTACATAAACTACGACGCTGCCTCTACTCATGGAGATGGTCTGAGATATGGACAATGAGGGTTTGTCTAAAATGAGTTAGTAATTCCATTATGGAATCATGGTGAATGGGTAATTGAAAATATGTTAGGAATGCGGTGGCGAGGGCACCAAAGGTTACATGTGAAGCTGAGAGTTGCTCCATGTACCACTTCGCGGCTACTCCAGTCAGAGTGTGTTGAAATAGTCTCAATCGAATAGTGTCGTCAATGATACTGTTCGATGAGCACCACAGGTGAAAGGTCATGACATGATCACCTGGGTATTCTGCTTGCTTTCCTTCGAACTTTGGAATATACGAAGGGAGCTTCGTGGGCATGGGAGGCCATGTAGGGTTGTGTGTGATAGGGTCATTCGTCAGCTTGGTTAAATCGGGTAAATTCAACGAAGTTAAGAAACGTGACTGGGAGGTTGACAACATTGCACTGTGGAAAAACACATAGTTCTGGTTAGGAAGAGGGTTAGTCTGCGACGTACCCTATTGTGTATTCGGTCGGCTTCCCGAATGGGACGCACTTCTCTGACCCCTAGGTGTTGTGGGAGGAGTGGTCTGTGGTGTGGTGTTGGGATACCAACTAGGGTTCCCAACAATGGATGCCCCAATAAAAGACGAATCTATAATGGTGGCAATGTTTTGTCTTTGACGCCTAAATGGCGAAAGACTTGGAACCCCTCTCGGTAATGGGGGGAGGTCCAAAATACACCTAGATCGACGAGGTCTCGTTGAGTTCATTCTGGTGTTGACCAAGTTTGGTTTGGAAAAAATTAAGAGGATAGAGTCTATGACCAAAGAAAAATTCTTGTCACATACATAAAACAATGAAAAAATAAAATAAACTCTTCCTTTAAATTAATCTATGTGATCAAGCAATCAAAAAAGTGGTTTTTGTTTGTTTGTGTATGATACTCAAAATCCTAGAAGACCTATTCATCCTCACACACTCAAATGTAACTGGGCCTTGAGAAGATATCTTGCGAGTGCTAGCACAACGTCTCGTAAGAACTGGCGACAACCCCAGTCAGTTGAAGAAAATCCACCAAGGTAAGGGTAGAGGGTCTAGAGCTTGCCTGCATCGTCACCTATAGGGAAAGGATGCCCTAGTTTTGGTCCCTAAAGTACCACCGTCCCACGTGGGTGTTCGAGTCTTGGGCTTCTTGGTAAGTTAGCTAACAGTACAGAGTATTAGCCAAGTTAGGTAGCCCTGACTGATACCTGCCTGCAGTGCGCCTAAGCCTAACCCCCTCTGAAACGGGTCTCTGTCACGCTCGAGTTTTCTTTTCCATGTGCTAATAGGTGGATTTGAAGCTCCCTAAATAATTAACTTCTATGTTTCAAGATGAAGAGTTATCAAGGCGGATTATTGGATGCATACCTCCTTGATCCTAACTTAAGCTATAAATTCTTTTGTGGCCCTTGTGGGGAGAATTTAGTGAGTTTGGTTAAGTTAGTTTTAGGTGTCTTTGCTTCACTTAGTGAGTGAATGTGTGTGAGCAGAAAGTGGACAAGCGCATAGTTTGAACATGTGGATATTCGATGATCCTTTACAAAATCCCCTATCTAAACTATGTTGTATTGTTTCTTGCTTAAAATAAAAGCATGTGCAGATTATGGGTCGCTTTCTATTTTTCCTAGTTAATCTATGTGATCAACTATAGGGAGATGGCGAGTTGTGAATAAGGAGCGTTCATATGCTTACCTTGGATCACGGGAGGGTACAAAGGTAGCAGAGATTACTTGCTCTTCTATAAACAATTCAATCCTAGTCCTGAAATCCTAGTGCAAAAATTGAACTAAACTAAAACTTTTACACTAGAAAAAAGAAAACTAGCTATGCATGCGTGGTCTTGGGCCACTTAATTTGGCTACTTATCTAGGTGTGTTAGTACCAAAATTTGCAAAACATCATTTATTTTTTATTTATTTATTTTTATTTTTTATTTTTTGACTTTTTCTTTTTAATATATATATATATATATATATATTTTTTTTATTTTTATTTTTATTTTTATTTTTTCTCAGAATGTAAGTTATTTTCCCTCCCTACTTAAACTATGGGTGAACTTTGCAAAAATCAACTTGAAATAAAACTGACACTAAGCCTACGAAAAGCAGCTAAGAGTGAGCTTTAGCAAGCTGCGGGGTACCACAACCAGTGCTGGCAGGTGTATTAGGGGCTGCCAAGCACTTTACAAGCAGGAAAAGACAAAAACATGGGAGAAGTTTCTCATTCTGTATTTTGCGCACAAAAGGCTGAAACATGGGTGATGTCTGTGCGCGGGTCGGCTCTGAGCCCTAGGCACATCTGTGGGAGGAAAAAGCACGGAAAGTCCTGCAAAAGAATTTTTTGGAGCTGTTCTGCTTCAGTCTGTCACTTGGGATGAACTAGGGACTGCAAGAGAAATTAGGGGAAATTCAACCCCACTCCACAGCACAGAGAGAGGTCTCTGCAAAAAAAGGCACAACCACATAAACTTTGTAATAAACGTTAGTGGAGTCGCCAATCTTGTTGCGGTGTGTTTGGTGCATGTTTGTACAAAATCACACCAACTTAAGGGGTGTGGTCTGCCCACGTAATTTATTGGTAACATGCAAAAAAAGAAGTGGAGTCAAGCAAGTTAGTGGAACAAGCTAGAATCATAAGCATACTAGATAGAGAAATATCATACATATATAAACTAAAACTAAACAAAAAACTAAAACAAATAAACACGAGCTTTGAAAAGAGTCAAACGACAACAATAATACGAACGGTGGCTCTAGGCCCCTCTTATTGAGCGCTGGTAGTAATAAGGGTGAAACTTTACCCTCTTGCCAAAGGGCCCCTAGAACATGGGTTCTAAGTCCCGATGCAAGGATGTTTTTATCCCAAGCTTGCCTCGGTGCAGTCTCCCTCTCTCTCTATTGTGTTGGATTGAACTTGTTGGATGGCCAAAAATTGAGTCCCCTCTATCTTCAGCTCCGGATCACACACTGTTGGTATTGCTTGGGCAATTCTGGCCAGCATAAAAATGTGTTCACCCATTCTTCATCTCATGATGGCCTTGTATAGGAGATTTAAAATCCTCCTTCCCTCTCTTGTTACATTGTGGATGGTGACCCAAGAGAGGGGTATGATTCCTTTGTGTGCTCCAAATATTCCATTGTGTGCTCACTTGATGTTTAAGGAGGCATTGGTGGCTGTCCTTAGGCGGCTTCAATTGAGGAATCACTTGTCCTTTGCTTTGTGTGGTCCCGAAAAGCGACATTTTTCCATTCCCAGGATTGCGTGCATTTCGGCCATAAGGCGCGCAAAGGTGCTCTTCATGAAGGATAATGCACGCAAAAGCATTTAGGACTTGTTCAAATTTTATTTTTCCTCAGATCTTAGATATTTTTAAATACTTTCCAAATTCTGTAATGTCTTCCAGCCCTGTAAATCCTTCTGCTTGACATTCGATAATGTCGTCTTCTGCTGTACGATTTTCTAGTGTTAACAGTAACAAAGGACAAAAATTAAAGAAGGAATGGGTTGTGTTGTCCTAGGAAAGTTAACAACATGGAGCCTAGGAAAAGGATAGGAGGTTGTCGTGTTAGGAAGGCACAAAAACTAGTCGGCGGGGGCATAGAAATCATTCTGAGAAGTATGCTCGAGGGAGAAAAGGCACTGTGAGAGTTGGAGGCGCACAAAAAAATAAAGAAGAAAAAAAGAAGAGGTTGAGAGGCTTATGAGGATCAAAAACATTGTGGAGAGGGAAAAAAAATACAAGGACTAAGATAATTCAGGGAGAAGGGCATAACTTTAATGATAGCCAACTGAGAAACCCTTGAGGCTTTTTGATTGATAATCACAGAGCATTGGTTGTGCCTTATAAGGTAGATAAATCCACCAAAGGCTATGTTGGTTGATAACCTTGAGAGATGGAAGCACCTAGGGCTAGTGGGTTGATAACACCTACTGGTAGTTCCATGGGATTGGGATGAAAATACAAGTGGAATATTCCACTAAAATGATATAAATTTCACTCTTATTCCTTCAAGGTAACATAATTGATAAACCCTCCATGTTATTAACTATATATATCTCTCCACATCTGAATTGAGACTGTGTCCAAATCCCTGGAGATGTTGGGATGTTATATTATAAGTCCCCATGACTAAGGAAAATGTTCCCTACCTGATGTAAAATATTTGAATAGTTGGTGGGTGAAGGCAGTGTGGCCTTGAGACCCCCTGTTTCAACTGATGATGTTGATTTAATCCCCTAAGTAGAAAATGGGTGTATGCCAATGACGTGGTTCATTGTATTTATTTTACTTTGATAGATAGTGGGAGGAGATGAGGCAGCCTTGAGACACCTTGTTTCGGCTAATAATATTGGTTTAAAAATCCTTTGAAACCACTCTACCTCAAGCTTTGGAATTGGCTCAGGGGTGACAATCGCAAGAAAGACTTGGTTTCAGTTTGTCTATGGTTGGGTGGAGAGTTGGAGTCTCACTCTCAGTTGCCAATTTTTTTATAAGATAAGTATAACCTTATGTTTATGCTTATCATTACTATATTGTCTATGTTATTTGCATCATGATAATGACATACTAATACTGAGGAGTGTTGTTTCTTGCACACATCAGTTATACAAATGTTGTGTTGGCTATAGGCCTATAGTTATGTTAAATGTAATGCTCAAATGTGTGTTTCATCATGCCTATGTCCTGTCTCCCGTGGAATGTTGATTTCCTTGGGGAAATTTGGGAATGGTATGATTTCATGTTTGCTTTCAAAAGTTCATTATATGTTTATCAATAGCCTAAGATACCATGGATATCTAAGTTAAAATCGAATCGATTTCTGTCTAGTATTATCAACCTAAAAGGTTGACAAACTTTTGAGTTATTGTAAGCTTTTAATTTGTCTATAGGTCCTTAGTGATTGTGAAGGGTCAAATCCTTGTTCTATTCACTGTATCACATATGGAACTGACTATTAAGCCTTGTTCCATTATTTTTCAAGCTCAGGAGGGGTAGTGTTCATGTGTATGTAGGTTACATACACGTATTTATGCATACACAAATGTTTTATACATAGGCGCTTCCTTCACCCAGTTATGGGATTGAATGCTGTTATACTTGCATCAATGATAATTGTGGAATGGAGAAGGAGCTCACATAAGAGCATGGGGAGGGAATCCATTCATATATAATAACCATCACACGACTTAAGAATTATGCCTTCTCCCTTTCCCTTAGTGAAATTTTCTTTTGATGACATTTTTAACCGTGGAATAAAATCTTAGCGTTTACCCTTCAACACCCACAATGCTTTTCCCTGCAATGCATGCGACCAAGGCTTGTGACCATGGACCTCTGGGACACATCATCTTAACCTTGCTATTCCTTCGTGTGTTGGGACAGGTCAACAGTCGTAGAGCTGCTCTTAGTGGTTTCTATTAGACGTTTACGTTTCGTTGTCACGTAGTCTTGGAACCTTGTCTGCCTAGGGAATTCCTTGGTGTGCACCCTTTATTTTTTTCCTAGGTATCTCCCTATGGGATGACATAGTGCTACGGTCAAGTTATGTAGGCCCATCTCGAAGTAGCTTCTATTTTTGTGCCTTATCGACTTCGATTAGACTTGCATGCCATGTCTCCCAGTTCCAAGTCATCCTAACACATCCCCTTGTTGCACTCTTATGAGCTTTTTGAGAGACAGACTCCGGGGAACAAGAAATTTCATGTCTCTGTCATGTAATAATCTATTGGCACTTATTTATGAACCTCACCCTAAAGCTTTTGTTAAGGTTTACACGTTCCTCTACAGGTCCACGTCATCTCGGTCCTCATCATCCTCTTGGGTTGGGACAAAGAGTATAAAGGTAATGCCCAGGTTTGAAGTGTCTATGTGAGGTGGCAAGGGTGGTCCACGCCCCCGCTTGTTAAATGAATATGTTTATGTGTGTGTGTGTGTGTGTGTGTGTGTGTGCATGCATGCATGGAGTATGAATGATTCGACAACTGATTTAGACAATCATTAGGGCTCCACGTGTCATTAATGTATCGTGGCATCCCTTAATTAGACATGAATTCAGTTAACCATATATTTTGATCTGAGAGTTGTATTGAGATAAATTTTATATTTCCAGAATCATCTCGACGAGAAAAAAACATAATGACATCATTTGTTTTGAGTTTCAAAATGGTAGAAGAAAGAAAAAAATTTAGACCTCATCTTCATAACATGATTATGGGAGTCGGGCCATCATAATAACTACCTCACGTTAACCTTAATTTTGGCAGGGAATAGTAGGGGGTATGATAAACTTCTTAATATAACTTTGTCTCACATTTTGTGCTTGAATTTATCAAGAGTCATGATAAACATATGAATATTCTCAATACTAATGTTGATAAGGATTATTATATTTAATAATTCTATCTATATTAGCATCATTATACACACACACACACACATATATAAGTGAGTTTTTATTATTTGTAGTGTTGGGTGTGTGTTATATTCTTTGCATGACTAGTTGCATGGCGACAGTTCCCCTTGTTCGTTGCGCCTGGCATAGCAGGGGGGTCATAGGGGGTTCTTAGGGGGTGGTATCCCCCCTACACGGGGTTTGGGGTAGCGCCCGAGGAAATTTTTTTTGGACCCTATATTAGGTGGGCAGACCCACCTATGGTTTTGTGCATGAGTTTTGCACACGGCCATGATGGTTTTTTGTCCATGGTATTTTGTAGATCCAGTCAAGGGAACTACGGTTATGTTCTAATACAGGGTTTATGGATTGGGGTTTATCAATGCTTCAACATGTATATATATTTATTGTAAGATTGAAAGAAAGATAATGAAAAATCAATTTAGTAGTCCTAGTTTTGGGATCGAGGGGAAACTCTTTGTGTATATTTGTTTTATGTTCTTTCCATTGTATATTTTTTGTGTTAAGAATTCGTTTGCAGGTAATTTCTGTATAGGGTTAAAACCTGCATTTAGAGTCTGGTAATTACATAAAAAATTAGCATTGGCTAATCATTCTATCGCTAGGAGACCTGACCATAATAAAAAAAAACTCTCCATAACTAGAGACAAAAAGAGTTAACACAAACCATAAGGTTACTGGAGACCTTTCATGGGATACAAAATCGAGAGGGACTGATACAAAAAACCACATAGAACAAAGTCATCAAAAAAGAATCCATATGGGTCAAAATCTGAGTTATAAATTTGCACCGATTCTTTTGAACTCTCTTTAGTTGTTTGCATTGTTTGATGAATACCCCAATATTGCTCAATCCTATCAAGCTTGTGGTATATTTTATCCCAATAGCGATGAAGGCACTGCAATGAATACAATATGTCCTCCTGATGCTCTTGTATATCCACCAACGTATGCCCCAGAATGAATTTTGTCTCTAATACAGGTATATAGTTCACATGTACTAATTGAACCGACCCATGGTATGCCCAATGTCAGGGATCCAATCAACCGATTCAACTAGGAACTTTGTGTTAGAGAGAGGGTATCTACGCATGAGGTTTGTGGCCTCGTCTTAATCAATTTTCTTTTGGATAGGAGTTGGCATTAGCTCTTGGTAATGCCCAGAAATTTCTCTAGCCTGTGGTGCATACGAGATTTCCCCCTCTGGGCACAATCCCTATAATATGCAACCCATATTATGACTCATTTCCTATAACGTGTCATTGTACCATGTGGTTTCTGATTCACCATCACTAAATGATCTAATGATTGACAACCACCAACACGGTTAAGGCCATTAAGAATCTAAAACACCAAAAAACCCCAAACTTGAGGGCATGTGCTAGACATAAATTCACCTAAATCATTTTACCATTAGGACCCCATTGTAGTAGGCACAATAGCAATCTCTATGAGGTATTTCCTCCATCCTACTAACCTCCACCTCAACACAAAAAAAAACCAACACCACAACCCAAGCTCTTCGAAAATGCTTCACAGAGCCATTAGAACATAAATCAACCCATAAGAATATGAGGGGGATGGGGATACTATGTAAAATTATACAACCAAATCTAGAGGAGTCCCTGAAAGTCCCATTATAAACACCAAGTCACCAAGTATCCCCATCCTTGCTCAAGTAAACGACCCCTAGAGTGTTGTCCCTCCCATTTTTATTAAAATATTGAAAGATGATGAAACCAGACATAGTATACGATCTAAAATTGAGCACATAAGCTAACCTGACCAGGGACAAGACAACACAATCCAAACACTTCACCCACTTGGATTTCCAAGCATTCCCAAACCAAGGTTTACAAACATACTTCACCAAAATTGACCCAACTAATTCTATGAATACTAAACTCCCCTCAACATAAAATATAAAATAAATGTGAACAGAAGAGGAGATACAACCTTGCATGTCCGAAGTGAAATCTAGTGTGATAATGCATAGGACACACAACCTATGACCCCACGTCACTCTACTCCAAATAAAACCTATGAACTTGCCTTGGTTTCTATAATTATTGATATTAGCAAGCTTGCGAGTGGGAGAAGGAAATATACTAATGCTAGAGACAAAAAATGAAAGAGAATTACTGAATAACTGATTCTTCTCGTAGCAATTGGAAGAAAAAAAATGTTCCCAGATGCTTGAAGTTTGGACAAGAAAGTATCCAACAAGCTCATAACAATTGGCACAAAATACCACACCCATGCACATGCTAAAGAAAATAAGAGGAAGTCGGCAACGCCTTTAAGGCCTCTTCACAGTTTCACCCTCGAAAGTCCTGAATAATTTCTACTAGGGG